>OX377203.1:82174854-82532015 GCA_947396885.1 Heligmosomoides polygyrus polygyrus | reverse complement strand
AGGCGGTAGGAAACTTCTGGTAGAACTCCCCAAACGCTCAGTCCACAAGCTGTCCCTCCCCCTCGATTGAAAGGTTCGATTCTGTATGCATTGTTCACAGCGCACTCCAAAGGCCAGCTGGACAGCCCTAGAGCAACTCCTGACTAGGGCGGCTGCAAATTTCTGACGAAACTCCCCAATCGCTCAGTCTACAAGCTGTCCCTCCCCCTCGATTGAAAGGTTCCATTCTGTATGCATTGTTTACGGCGCACTCCAAAGGCTTTTCAAAGATTTCAAAAACTCTCCGAGTTTATATGCCGGCAACTGCGTTTCATGAGTTTGTCGATCATATGCGAAGAATTGACTTATCACGAAATAATTGTTGAGAACTAGGGGCAACGTCACAAAATGAAATTGCTTTCCATAAAGCTTCTAACATTGATTAGTATTCGTTAAAAGGCCGAGCTTCTCTGCAGCTAGCTTCGATGTGATGAAGGGTCCGATTTTTGATAGATTTTTTTTTGTGTAAAATCGATCAAACGAATCCCTAGGTCCACATAAATTGTGTTATTTTTGGAAGTTTTGGCAGCTGCTTTTCATGAAGGAAATTCTCCTTTCCTTAATTTTGAAACGCGCTATTAGTATAAATTTCGAACCCTGGTTATTATACACTAAAAAATCAATTCTTTCGGCAGCAATCTTCGATATGATTAGAGAGCCTATTTTTGCGCGTGATAGCGCAGTCGTAAAAGGTACCGGTTGTCGTGCGCACACGATTCCGGGTTCCTGGTTCGGCTTTCCCGCTACGCCAACCAGCTAAGGCCGTCCAGCTGGCCTTTGGAGTGCGCTGTGAACAATGCATACAGAATCGAACCTTTCAATCGAGGGGGAGGGACAGCTTGTGGACTGAGCGTTTGGGGAGTTCTACCAGAAGTTTCCTACCGCCTTACTCAGGAGTTGCTTTAAGGCTGTCCAGCTGGCCTTTGGAGTGCGCCGTAAACAATGCATACAGAATCGAATCTTTCAATCGAGGGAGAGGGACAGCTTGTAGACTGAGCGTTGTGAAAGTGAAGCGAGTTCGAGCAGTCTTTCTGGGATGCGCCACGCATCTAAACATAGTTAAAGCGTGAATGCGAAATGAAAAACACAAGCGTATAAGTATAAGGGAGAGGTCATAGTTGTCCAAACCTTGTTTGGTGTACTATTCTACTCCACCCTCGTTTGGAAGAATCAATATGGCGCCGCGGCACCGGGAGTGTGAAAACTGTTTAGGCGATTTACGGCGCTCTCAGATGGCGCGAGGGGTCACAGAGGCAGGAGAGTGGACTGGCTCCGGAACTAATCTGGGTCCCGACCAGGGCTAAGGTACATTTGACTCGTGAAAAACCGGTACAAATGAACGTAAATTTGAAATCGAACTATCCTTCGAGTCAGAATTAACTAGGGAATGGCCTCGTAGACAATTTTTTTTGTTTTTAGACATTTTTTTAAAGTGACACTCAGTTAGCATTTGAGGTGAGTTTGCTCTGTAACTGGGTGACCAAAACGTCCTCCGGGCCAGTCGAAATCCCACCTGTAGAAGACCATAAGGTGTTTTCATAGGCCTCCAGATATCTACGTTCCTGTCTTCAAGGAAACCATTTTGTGCCCACTTTAATGATACGAAAAGTGGACGGCTAACTACGAAGAAGTGTCATATGGGCAACTTTGGCAGCGTACAATCGCTAACGATTTCAACCTTGAAGGTTCCAACTTCGCAGCTTGATTTTCACTCTCGCCTCCAACGTGACAAACGAGTATAAGCACATACAATCTTGATATGACGAAATTAGAGTCCTCCAAAGCGGAGGCATTTTCTGAAAATAACCACACTTAAATTGTCGGATCCTTTAAGGAAGTAGATCATTGTGATCGTGAAATACTAGGGAATCCAGAGAACTATGTGTGACTATGTATATAATGCAGAAACTAGGCTTTAAAGGGCCGAATCTCTTCCTTCATTAGCCACTTGGGAGCTGTGAGTGTAATTATCTCCCGCGAGCACAGGGGTCAGCCACGCCGGGCAGAAATTAGGTCACTGAACTACATTTCAGACGCTCGCTATGCGATTTTCAGCTCATCGGGGAGAGAGCTCGGTGCTGATCACGAATATGTCATTCAATTTGCAATGCGCTCAATTTGAAGAGCGCTACAGAAAAGCGGCGGAAAAGACGGTTTTTTTCGCTTTTTCCGCCCAAAGACCAAAAGATAAGGCCGGTATTGTAGTGTTGTGATAGTTCATCAGCTTCGATGAGATATCGTCTTCAGATTCTTGAATACCTGTCCTTTTCGCTGTATAAGCAAGGAAATGCCAAGCATGCACTGAAGCTCGTCGAGGAGCTTGCTCAGCTGGGTGAGTATTATGTAGAACTGGTGTCAGTGAGGTCCAGATATCAGAGAGGTTCATCACTCTAGTTCCGCTTAGGTAAGAGGTCTGCTGAGAGATGCAAACTTGAGAGAAAAACATCAGAAACTCTAGCACCATTCAGAGCTCGAACCTGCACCCCTGTTATCGGCCATGATGCTCAGTAAGCTTCGTTATGACAGTACGGTGCTCCTCAGAAATTCGTGGTATCGATGGAGTCTAGTGCGACACTTAGTTACGCTTATGAGGCTAATTATAGCGGCGCTTTGAAAGTCTCGGAGTCTTACCTGCTCGCTGCTCCACGGTGCCTATCACAACGTAAGGAAGGTTAGGGTCTCTTGCGCCGTTTGGAGTCGCACCTCACGACAATGCGGATAGACTTTAATAAGCATCGCTGGATCGCCTGTACGCTCACTTCCCTCTCCTCACTCTGTCTTCACGTCATCCGTGTAGTACTGTGGCCCTGAACTTCACAGTTCTGCGCTGCACTACACAATAAACCCTTTGGTGTAACTATGTCTTGACACTGCACTATCATCCCAGTTCATAGACAAACCACACACACATGAACAGTACCAAAAAATGAGAATAACCTTCTACGAGTTAAGGCTGAGCTCCGCCGTACTAACCTGCGGGATTTCGCACGCGGCGCAACCGCAGTACTTAATTGTCTCTTACCCAAGAGTGTGTGATCACACGAGCGCCACTGAGTTTAGGCGGTTCCAGGGCTATTATGCGGTTCCCGCGCGATGTCCTGGGGCCAGATTCATCAACGATGCCGCTGGTATCATCATACCGCAGATTCGCCATACCGGCCTACGTAGTATGTGATGCAGAGAGATACACAGATGCAGACACGACAACCGACATATCGTTACCGGCCGGTAAGCGGTTGATGAATCTGGACCCTGGTCGGCGTTCTCGTCAGTGCGCGGTGGTAAATGCAAAGCCAGATCGACATAGTCGAGTAGCTAGAATTAATGGGTATGATACTGCAGATCGGTCATCAGAAATATGTGACTAGACTGAATTTCTGCATTCTCGCACGACTTTCGCGCTGGGACCGATCGCTCGTGCTTACTTAACAATGAGTGCTTAATGAGAGGGAAAAGAGAAAAAGTGAGTGCTTAAAGAGTGGCAAAAGTCACGACAGGCAGCTTATAACTTTGTCACCTCTATAGTACCCAGGTTTCGCCTAAGGCTTAAATACAATAAACGGTACTTGTGAAGCAAAGGGCCCGTGGTGCAGTGGGGTTGCCGGGAAACATGTTAACGCGTCAAACCCACGGCACCACGGGGCCGGTGCTTATGAAGCACCCGTTCTCGGGTGCGTGTGTTGCCATGTTTCCGTTGCCGCTGCCGCGTTAACATGTTCCCCGGCAGTCCCACGGCACCACGGGCCCTCTGCTTCATAAGTACCCAATAAACTAACCATCTACTGATCGAATTTCTTTGGTGCACTAAGGGTCGGATTCAAGGCAGTGCTTCTTTATTGAGCACGACCATTTCTCTATTAAATGGATGTGTAAAGTGTGTATAATACAGAGTAGATATATTCGTAGATTTTCTGTGCTGCTTAGCTTCTACCTGAGTTTGAGCTGGACCGCATGGAGCGCGCCACATCTTATATATGAAGACCATAGAGAGCAATATTCGATGAGGACTCACTTAATTGCACCAACGCATTGAAAGTGCAGCTACGAGTTATGCAGAGAATGCAGAAAACGATCTTACAGAAGCATAACATAGCCTTAAAGAACGCCTATCACTGAAGGCGTATCGTTGTTGCCTCCACTGACCTTCCCATTCCGTGTTTAGAGCCAAATCATCCACGAGCTAAGGGAAACATTAAGTGGTACGAGGACCATCTGGCACAGGAAGGCGTGAAAAAAGCAGATATGAGGAGGTGGGCCTTTTTCTATTTAAAAGCGGTTTCTTTAAAGAACATACGTTCTTTCAGAGCACTCGGAGAAATCGTGAACCAAAGGCCCGCCAGCGTACTAGGCAACAGTGAGCGGGCAGTCTACGAGGCTCTGTGCAGAAACGAAGTCCCGGTGGTAAGGAGTCGGCCCTTAGACTTCTCGTCTCCTGCACGCACCTTACCTGTTTAGAGCGAGAAGGACATCTCGAAGCTGTACTGCTACTATAAGCGAGACAGACCATACCTGGTGTATGCACCTATTAAGGTGAGTTACGGTCTTGAGATGGCAAGATGGGCGTAAGGATCATTCTACGCAAAAATTTACGGCACTATTGTACTTTCGAGACTCCAGAGGACGAGGAGAGGTCGAAATGTTTTTTCGCCCAAACTTCACCCAAAGGGTGCCGATCACGGATCTGACATCCGTTTTTCGTTTTAGTGGAGTACGGTAGGTTACGGTAGGTACGGGTAACTAAGGCTGCCGAGGTCATAGTCACCAATATCGCCTAAACTTTGCCTAGGGGAGTTATTTGGAGTGTTGATCACGAATCTGACATCCGTTTTTCGTTTTACGCTGGAGTACGGTAGGTTATGGAATGTCCGGGTGACAAAGGTAACGGTCACCAATTTCGCCCAAGCTCCAGCGTAAAACGAAAAACGGTTGTCAGATTCATAATCAGCACCCCAAATAACCCCCTGGGCGAAGTTTGGGCGAATTTTTTTTTTTGACCTCTCCTCGACCACTGGAGTCCCGAAAGTTCAATATTGCCAAATTTAGATGTTACCTGTAGAAATTTCTCAGCTAACATTCTCTTAATTTTGTTTTAAGGTTGAGATCAAGCGCTTCAACCCTCTGGCGGTTTTATTCAAAGAAGTCATAAGCGACGAGGAGATTGAACTCATTGAGGAGCTATCCATACCGAAGGTGAGCTAAAGAAGTTGTCGTTTATCGGGATCAAACTTGCCGGCATCGTTGAACCTCGGCCCGAGCCTGAAGTCCGTTTTTTGGCATTTCGTCGTAGACTTATGGCATGCTAACGCCAATTTATAGCTGTCATCCGGTTTCTACCAACGTGAGGCCTTGGTGCATCAATGATACTTTACTATTAATTATAATTAAGACCACCATAGAAATACATAGCTACGAGTCGAGCAACAGTTCTCTTAAGTAAGGTTCACTTACGAACTGTGTGCGTAGGTTCCAGTTCTGGTGCAAGGTTCTGCCTGGGGCCTGTGTGCTAGGGTTCGAAGCCACTAGGTCCGTTTTTTCAGGCGGCTCCAGTGGGTCCTATCACGAAGAGCCACGTGCTCACATTTGAATATTCTACAGGGGACTACAATGGCAATACCGTACACCATAATCGCAATGAGTGGACCCGTGGTCCTGAACACCTGAACCCAGGTGGCAATGGCCCTTCCCCAGAGGTCCACAGTTACATATCCCTGGCCGCAATGCCGAGTAGAGCATCTCATCCTGCCACAGCGTCCTGAGTCGCCCTTGGCAAAGATGGCAATCAGTTCGTGATATAGAAGGAACTCACTAGGAAGAGCTGTAGCTGTCCGGTCTCCCCGAAACTAATTGGAGATGGGGTTTGTTTCAGCTAGCCCGAGCAACTGTCCACGATGCGGCCACTGGAAAACTGGTCACTGCCACTTACAGAATCAGCAAGAGGTGAAGATATCGTGACCTTCCTAGGCCTACCATTGGAAAACGCAGACCAAACGCTTTCAGCGCATGGTTGAAGGGATGGGAGCATGAAGTTGTTGAGCGAGTCAACAGACGTATCGATATGATGACTAACCTCGACCAGGATACTGCCGAGGAGCTACAGGTGAGCGGCCACACGATCATTCTTGACGACTGCTCAATCTTCATTTCAGGTCCAAAACTACGGCATTGGTGGTCACTACGATCCTCACTTTGACCACGCTAGAAAGGAGGAGAGCAAGTCTTTCGAATCGCTTGGAACCGGTAATCGAATCGCCACAGTGCTGTTTTACGTGAGTGGAAGGGGAGGCAGCATAGGTAGATAGATAACAGTGAATAGAGGAGAAATAACACGACAAGACAACTGTTGCGATCGGTATCCCCACCGCATCGGCGATGAGGAAGGGAAGCTCTACTGAGCTCAACGCTGTTTCTACCGTATTGCCTACGAGCGTATTGATGGAACTCCAGATAGACTGGTCCTTCCCTTCACGTCTTGCTTCCCGACTCCGCGCTTCCCAGCGTCCACGGAAGGAAGACCCAAACGCCCATATGACATAAGGGATAAACACGAGTTCATACCCACACGATATGTACACAGGACACCCCTGTCCAACCTGCGCGGCGGCCGCCTCCCATCCGCGCAGTGACCAGGAAACATGTGAGAGACTCACCCAATTCCTCCGGATCGCCACACGGCAATTCCTTGAGATTTATTGTAAAATGCTTTGAGCGGCAAATACCATACACAGGAAAGAAATAGGGAATATGAGCAGAAATCCTCCTCTACTGAACGGAAGCCGCGGGGTTGAGCGACGAGCTCACTAGATCCTAGGCCCTCTCCTGGTGCTGTTAGGTCGTAGCAAGCAGTGAAGACGTACTGCATAACCGGGCCCCACGATCGCTACCCGGAAAGATGGGAGTATAAACGAAAGAGCGGTTGACTCCGCCGCAGGAGCACAGGAACGATCGATGCCAAATGGCGGAGTCGCAACAGCGGAGCTTCCGCCGATCGACTGCTGACGTCAGCCTTCCCATGTCGGCCGAAGCGCCTCATCGGCAAGCCACCGCAAGATACAGTGCGCCCGCTCAATCATAGGACAGAGGAGCGATGACGCGGTCGCGACAGCCACCGTATTCCTAGACCAGTTGCAGGAAGTGGACTGTACCGTAGGTCTTCGCCTCTAATACAACTACAGAGCTCCATCTACTAAGCCTCAAGTTTATCTGTTGAGAGAATAAATGGTCAAAGAGCAAAGGAGGTTATTCAGTTCTTTTAGGATGCGCCACTGATTCTGCCTCTTAGAGATACCATGAGGCAATTTGAATGCGTATTTGACCTATACGATATGTTGCGGTGTCTAACCGATGAACATTTTGGTGCTCCGTTCCTCCCAAACAAGTCTGGTAGCAGTTTACCGATTCAAAAGCGATGGAAGGTCTGGTTGGTCTGGACTAGAAATCCGAACCTGAAGTCTGGAATCGTACGCAAGAGCCGGAGCCTCTTTCGATGCACTGCTACCGACCCATTTTTATAACAGTAAATAAATGCCACTTTCTTTGTCTCCGCTGCTTAAAATCTTGACGTTCTGGAACGCTCTGTTTCAGATGACTGAGCCACGATATGGCGGTGGTACTGTCTTTACCGACGTCAGGTCCACTGTCCTTCCCACAAAGGTAGTATTTTCACACAGTATGTACGATATACATACTGTATGTATTGTTCGTTATTCCTTCTTACTGTACTGTCTGTGTCAATGATTGGGCCAACAAATGGATTGCGCCATGCACTCTTCTATCTCGTCGCGATTTACATTTGGTTACCGGGCTAGTGCTTGGTCCGTTCTTTTTTTTAATTCGCATAAATTTTTGCTTTCCTGCACTCTAAAATAAGCTGAAGACCATAATTTTAGAAGAACAGAATCTTTACCAAATTTTAAGAAATGTTGTCACTTTTTTAGGATAGTGAAATAAAATTCGAGTGTCAAAGTAGATTTTCCTTAAAAATAGATTTTAAAAGATTTTAAACCTTTCTTGAAGAGTATCTAGTTCATTTTCAAAAGACGCTGTTATTGAATTCGAAGAGGAGCTTTTTAATTTTAAGAGTATCCAGCTGACATGAAAAGTGTCAAGTGACATGGAAATGGTATACATGTAACGGTGCCTATGGTTCCTTATTGTCAGGATTCCTCTTACGTATTGTCATGCTTCAGAATGACGCTCTTTTCTGGTACAATTTGCGGAAGCATGGCGAAGGAGACACACGGACTCGACACGCCGGATGTCCAGTTCTGGTTGGATTAAAATGGGTGAGTTGAACAGAACTGTGTTATTTTTCAAGCCCTGGACCATTTCAAATCTTAGGCTTTTCTTTTTATGTATCTTGTTACGTATCCTAAGACATTTTTTACTTTCTACTTCTTGCTTGCATCCTTCTCAATTTTCAACGTCAGCGGTGGATTGAAGAGCCTTATCATCAGAAGAACTGACCATGGATCCAAATTTGAGCTGTACTGAAAGATCACACCCTTTTGCAGGTGTCGAACAAATGGATTCACGAACGAGGAAACGAAATTCGTCGTAGGTGTGGCCTGAAGCTATCTGACGGAGAGCGGTGAGGGTCCGCCCAGCATATCTGTCTCATCCACCGCGTACACGATCGTTTCAGATTCGTTGGTGATCTCGGTTTTGGACCGGAGCCCAGAACGGCTCCGAATCTCAGTCCGGACCTCTCCAAGGACATCTTCAACACCATCTGAGGACTCACAGTAGTAACTAGTTAACTTAGTATTTGTCTAGATGTCAATACGTACAACTATGTCTATATCGGGTGGTGATTACTTGTTCGTACACTTGCCTTGCCCTTGTCGGTATTCGTATTGTTTCGTTATGTTTGTCCTGCATCTCAGTTGCCCAGCAGAATCACTTGAGCAGATATGTCACTGTATGAGTTGTGCCCACTCCTCACCGCGTGGAATACATGTTTTCTTTTGCCTTTCATTTGGTCCCTGTGGCCCGTGTGAGTGCGGCCAGGTTGTGAAGACTTGTGGAGTTGGCGAAAAATTGACAGGCAATAGCCTAGTCACATGTCGCGAAGGCGCACTGCACGAGTGTCGGAACGTGCAGCGTGGGTGCGGGAACACGCTGTGGGGATGTGGAGACACGCCATTGCCCCTACCGTAATCGCCGCCGCTTAGGCAGTCCAACCATGCGCCCTGCCTGAGCGGCTGAGCCGGTGCTTGATTGGCTGCTGCGGTTACGCTAGGAGTAGCGGCTTGTTTCCGATACCCTGCGGCACATTTCCGCCCCTCTGTGGTGCGTCTACGAGACATGTACCTAAGCCTATGCCTAGTACTCTGTGAAACTCAAGGGTTTGACCTTGGAATTGGAGTGGTTCCATAAAACTATGAAGGAGTGGAAAGACTTCTAGAACCCGTTCTTAGCTTACGCTGAGTATGACGGGCTTTACTATTGCCAATTTTTACCGTTTTCACGTCGATTTAGACACTTTTCAAATCGAATAGGACACTCTTCTAAACCTGATACTTCTGGAATCAAAGTGAACGTCTTCCAAATTGAAACGAGCTTCATACAGGTTAAACTACACACTCTTCAAGTTGGTTAGAATAATTTTTTCTTCGAGGAAAATATGTATATCTTTCCTTGAAACTTTTTAGATCCCCCAATAAGTGTAACAACTCCATAAAATTTTTATTCTATCGAGAAAAAATAATAAAATAAATTTTGTTCGGAAGCGCAACAATGCAGCAGTTATGTAGTGCATTAAATAACTGGATCGCGTCATGCGCTCGAAAAGCTCGTCGCGACTTTTATTTGATTGATAGTGTAAATGCTATTTATATGAAGTGCCCAATTTGACTTGAAAAGTGCCAGTTCGACGTGAAAATAGTAGAAACGCCTTCTCTTTGCTTTATGGCTCATACAAGAATCACCACCTGAGATTTACGTCGACTTCCGAGTTTCACTTTTCAAGAAGGACTCGACTGTCATAAAAAAACCTTTCAAAATCGCCTTAGCGAGTATCTACTATCGAAACAAAAATGAAATGGCACTTAAGTCCTTGCCGCGTGTTGAGGTAACTTTTGTTACAAAACTAAAGCCAAGCTAGAAAATTTGAGATTTTTTTTAAATGAAAATATTTGTGATATCTTTGCGCCTTCGTCGCTGTGATGATGGCCCAAGTCAAATGATGGACTTGGAACTTCGAGAAACGAGCTGTGGTTCCCAATGTCAACTGAAGAATTCGTTGGATCCACGACAGAAAGACAGACCTACGCTTTGAACAAATGCTTTGAGCATCCTTTACGACTACGATAGCCGGATCGACTATGGTTCTGCCATGGAAGATGACCCAGAAGATGATTGTTTATCAGAGCGTCTCTCGCCACTCCTCCAACCACTACCCGACTTCATTTCCTCAAAGCGTCATGGCTTAAGATATAGGCAGAACAACTTAAGGGACTTCCGGTGTAATTTAGGAGGATGAAGGACAAAGGTCGACGTTAGTCAATATATGTATGGGATGCGCCACGCATTCTATTTCTACGGGATATCGTGGAGTTAATTTCAAGGCCAATTTGCTCTGTACCGTTCGGTGGAAAGCCGATGCACAAGTCGTGTTTTGTCCTTCCTAGACAGTACCAGTTCAAGAATGGAAGTCTTGGTTGCCCTGGGAGGGATATCCGAACCAGGAACCTGGAATCGGGAGTGCAGACGACAGCCGGCGTCTCTGACGACTGCGCTTCAGCGCGTCCAGGAGCTAAAATACGTCGGTTCTTTTTTATCGAAAGAACGGTTTAAGAGGAGATTCACGATCCCCCTCGCTCGAACGACATGAAGAGAAGTTCGGGGACTTCACGAAGGAATTCTGCCAAGGCGTTAGTGGGCGTCGTGGTGTTTTTTGACATATCGCGAAAAATCCGGTCGGTTGGTGCTCTTGTCCAACATTTGCGAGCAGAACGCATTACGTGGCTGGCCCACTTAATTTTCGACGACTTTGCCCAGAGCTTCTGATCCTCGAATATCGACAAAGCTAGCAACGACAGAACAAGTAGTGAAACCTGCAATTTAAAAAATAATTTTGGATTTTTTCTCTTGTTTTCCTAGTAGTGCCCGTGTTCTACAACAAACATTGTGATGGCGCATTCTTTTAGGTGTATTTTTAGTAAATAGGATATAACTATACAATATACGATTTACTTTATCGAACATTTGGGGGACACAATACTAATGGCAAGCACCCACACCATTGTTTTCAATTTATTCTGATTTTCTTGCTGTCCAGTTCAAAGGCGGCAAACGTAAATGTGCCCTTTCACAATTTCTCCTCCAAGAAGGCAAGTTGTTGTGTTGTTTGCTACATTGCGGCAAGGACTTTTGTACACTGTGCCATTTATGCTAGTCATTCATTCGCTGAGAAGAATGGAAATCCTTCTGAGAACTTCACATTAGTTACTGACTGAGTAACAGGACTCGGAAGTCGTTCTTTACTTCACCTCTTCATTGTACTAGGTTGGCGAAAAACGCTTGCACTAAAGCGTAATTTTTTTTCAAAAATTTATTGCTACTTTTGTGAGCGGCTTCAATCTACCGTTTACATCTACAACCTCCTGCCAATTGAAAGGGAGATCATGAAATTCTTTCTTCCAGAATGAAGTCAGCTGTGACTTGGAGAAGTGCTCCACCTCGGATTCCAGTTCGGTTCGGTCGTTGACGCACCTATCCCTTAGGGGTTGCTTGAGAGCTCGGAAGACGTGGTTCCGATGGCGCAAGATCTCGCGAACACGATGGGTGGAGCAGCACCTCCCACCTAAGCTGCTTCAACTACTGGCGAGACCTTGCAACGTGGGGGTGAGCATTATCGTGAAGAAGGTGAACATTCCTCCGCCCTCGCCGTTTGCGCGACATGGGCTCGCTCAGCATCTGCAGCTGTGTAGCGAAGATGTTCGTCGTTACTGCAGTGCCGTCTTCAATAAGCTCACGATGGAGCATTCCTCGAGAATAACATCAACAGCACAGCCTTCCTCTTGTGGATGTCCGCCTTGAGGTTGTGGTTCTCCTTAGGGAGCCACTGGGGCTTCCGAGCATGGTTAACGAGGAATACCCTGGATTCATCTCCCGTGACGACATTCTTGAGAAAGTCCTTATTGCGAAAACGAACAGGGACAGACTGAGCGATAGTCAGTCGCGAAGCCTTGTCCGAGTCACGGAGTCAGTCAGTCTTCATTGTAACCGCAGTATTTATATACTCTCAGAAGCAACTTGCCACGTATGCGAAATATTCTAGAATGTTTGTGCTACAACTATGTGGCACCAAACAGTCCTTGGATATTCCTTTTAAATCTTGAAACATTTTCAAAATTTTTGCTGCAAAACTTTATCAGCAATCTAATGTTTTTGTTGCTTCTACATTGCTGCTTCTATCCAGTTCCTTCTACCGTAATGGCTGACTGGCTAAGACCAATGGCATACCACCGGCGACAAGTCGCGGTCACTATGTTGCGCAGGTAGCTACGCAGTTCGTAGCTACCGCCACAACGAGAAACTTTACCGGAGTATCATCACCGTAAGTTGTTAGTTCGTTTTTCAGCTGATAATCTTTTAGGTATAGGTTTAAGGAGGGGAGGGGGGAGGGGTGGGGGTTGCCTAAAACTGTTACCAGTGAACAATCGTCAACACTTCAACTACTGCTTTCTGAAGGAGCCGAATAACGAACAAGGAGTGATGACTGCATGTCGCAAACACACATCGCAGTGGTGCGGGAACGAGCCGTTGCTCCTAGCGTAACCGCGCGGCATCCAATCACGTACTGCGCAGCCGTACTCTCAGTACGTATGCTTGGTCACCGCGACTACGGTAGGAGCAACGGCGCGTTCCAACACCCACCCTCCCACTCTCGCTGCACGTTTCCGCACCCCCTCAGTGCTTATTCCTATTCACGCGTCAAAACTGGCAGAACTTTCCTTACAAGAAGACTTGCTAGAGAAAGCATTACCAGTTTTGGAGAGTATATTATATATACATAATGTTTTTTTGTCTATATATTTTATTTTACCTTCTTAAGCTGGTTGTAAATATTATAGTTCTGCCAAGGCGCCTGGCGCTCAGGCGTAGGCATCAGTAAATTAATAATTAAATATCCGATATGAAAGTACACTAAGTTTTCGCACTTCATCGCCCTAATGGAACACGTAGAGTATTCTAGAATGCCGGTATTTAACGTCGATCTTTTAAATAAGGTGGCACATGTTTAAGAAGGGACTGACTTTATTGAAAGGTTGAATATTATTTTAAAGGAGATCGAATTTCAGAAAACTCAAGATTTTCATTAAGGATTTCCAGCGCTGCTGCGTTTGCGTGAAGATTAAGAAACATAAAGTGCTCATCCTAATGAAGCTTACGAGGATGCAAATTTTACGTTTCCCATCTTCTGCTCTAAAACAATGGCAGTGTGTGTACAATGTTTAGATCAACGGTAAGACGAAGAGCGTTTCTAACACTTGATCTGGTTTAGTATACCATTTGCACGTCAAACTGCCGTGCAAATGGTATACTAAACACTGCAAACGCTACTTTTATTTATTTATTTTAGTGTTGAGAGGTGTTTAAAGCAAAATAGAAAAATGGAGCACAACAAACCATGCTATGAGAGATACAACATCACAGACTGGATCTGTCCTAGTGGGAGGGGGAGGGAAACGGCTATATCACGTATTTATCGGTGATAAAACAGTCGATAAGGATAAGGATAAAGGATAAAGGACGGCGTTACTCAATCCCCTCTGGGATGCGCCAGCGCATTCTACTTCTACGGGATGTCGTGGAGGCGACACGAATACGTATTTGGCCATACAATGACTTGCGGTGGCCAGCCGATGAACAAGTCAGCGCTTTATCCTTCCCAGACACTTCTGGTACCAATTCACCGACCCCGGAGGAATGTAAGGCTTGGTTGGCCTGGGCGGGAAATCCGAACCAGGAACCTGGTATCGGGTGCACGCGACAGTCGCGCCTCCGCCGACTGCGCTACACGCGCCCTAAAACAGTCGATAATTGGCGGAATTATCGAGAAGCGAAGAAAGCGGCAAAGAAGGCAGTGGCCGGTGCTAAAGCCGCACACTACGCTGATGTGAGTGAAAAACTGGAGACGCGCGATGGCGAGCGTTATGTTTACCGACTCGCCAAAGCTCGCTGTCGCCAAGCAGAAGACATCGAGAAGTTCTTTGGCATTAACGACGAGAACGGTCATCTTCTGATGGATCGTAAGAGGGCTGTGAAGAGATGGCGCGAATACTTCGAGGAAATCTCGAATGTTGAATTTGACCATCCTGCTGTTCCTTTTGCATCACCTGTATACGGTCCCGTTCGGAAGATCACAGTGAGCGAAACTGAAGCAGCCCTGAGGAAGATGAAGTCAGGCAAAGCCACTGGTCCCAATGACCTGCCAGCTGACCTGTGAAAGTCGAAGGGCTGGTGCCCTGCTGACTGGCTGACTGAGTTTTTCAATCAGGTTGTTGCTGAGAAGAAAGTGCCTGAGGATTGGCAGCAAAGCACGACTATTCCGATTTGGAAGAAGAAGGGCAGTCCCGCAGACTGCTCCAATTACCGTACGATTCACCTTCTTTCGCACACCATGAAAACCATTGAGCGAATTATCGATGGACGTATTCGGGATGTCGTTCAGCTTTCCAATAATTAGTGTGGTTTCGTTACCGGCTGTGGGACCGTTGATGCCATACACGCTGTTCGTCTTTTGCTAGAGAAACACCGCGAGAAACAGAAACCGGTGCATTTCGCCTTCCTGGACTTGGAGAAGGCCTTCGACCGCGTTCCGCGAGATGTTATATGGTACGCGTTGCGACGACATGGTATCCCTGAAGAGCTTATTGAGTGGGTGCGCATCCTCTACTTGTGCCCAACAAGCCGAGTGCGAGCACCAGCGGGCACCTCGATGGAGTTTCCCATCTCTGTAGGGGTGCATCAGGGATCTGCGCTATCCCCACTGCTCTTCGTGGTCGTGATGGATGCAATCTCACGAGATCTCCAAATGGCGGCACCTTGGACGCTGCTGTATGCTGACGACGTCATGCTTGCATGTGAAGACAAAACCGAACTCGAGCGACAGGCACAGGCGTGGTGCGATCGTTTGGCATTGTTCGGTCTCAAGCTAAACGTCAAAAAGACGGAATACTTGACGACGGATGTGAATGAGCACGGATCTATTAAGATCGATGGTACTGAGCTCTCACGAGTGACATCTTTCAAGTATCTTGGGTCAACAGTCACGTCCGATGGCAGCTTAAAGATGGAGGTGAATGCGCGTGTGAGTGCAGCCTGGTCCAAATGGCGCTCGCTGACTGGGGTGCTTTGCGACAGGACAATACCTGAGCACCTCAAATCGAAGGTTTATAGAACAGTAGTCCGCCCAGTAGCGACGTACGGTGCTGAGTGCTGGCCCGTGACGAAGGAAATTGAAAGCCGCCTCAGTGTAATGGAGACGAAAATGCTAAGGTGGACGGCTGGAGTAACGCGATTGGACCGCATTCGCAATGACACCATACGACAGAGGTTCGGTGTCGCCTCGATAGCTGACAAGTTTCGCGAAGCACGTCTACGATGGTATGGTCACGTCCTTCGCGCTAACGACGACACCGTCTGTAGGATTGGCCTGAATCTTGAAGTCCCTGGAAAACGGCCCAGAGGACGCCCGAAGCAACTTTGGCTAGATACGTTGCATATGGACTTGAAGTTAGCTGGTGTCCATCCCGACCAAGCGTTTGATCGGGAGAAGTGGCGTCACCAGACCAGAAGAGCGGACCCCGCCACCAAGCGGGACAAACGCTATTGAAAATGATGGTGATGAAACTAAACATCTTCCAAATCGGAACGAGCGTACTCTAAGTTAAATTAGTGACTCTCTAACACGAGTAGAATAATTATGTGTTCGAAAAATTGGTGCAAGCTTCTTTGGAATTTTTTTATTCACCTGCTGAAATAAGTCAACATGCTGTTTGAACATTTACAAAAATTTTATTTTTTGAAGATAGTAATCAATTAAATTTTGCTTTTAAGCGCAAGCAGCGCAAAGCACCAATCTCTTAGTGTAATATAAGATGGGATCGCGCCTTGCACCCGACAAAATCGTCGCAATTTTTAGTCGTTTGAAATCTCCTGAAGTAACACCAATGTAAACGATACAGCAAGAACAGCTATAAAAGCACACATAACCTCGCATCTCTATTTTAAGCAAGCAGCATTTACGCTATCAATGAACTAATGGTAAAAATTGATAGCGTTGATCTAGTCGAGTGCATAGTGCGATGGCGAAAAATGAATTTTACTGCGCAAAGAACTGGTGCCTTTTGGGCTCTAAAATGAACTTTAAGCCATTGCTTTTACTCAAGTGAATACAATTTTTATAGAATTTTAAACGGTTATTCGGTTTTGGAGACAGGTGAATTAACAAATTTTAAAGGCGATCTCACATCCCTTTCAATATTCTTATATGTACTCAGGGCGCGTGTAGCGCAGTGGGAGGAGGCGCCAACTGTCGCGTGCACCCGATACCAGGTTCCTGGTTCGGATTTCCCGCCCAGGCCAATAAAGTCTTCTATCCCTTCGCGTTCAGTCGGAGAATTGGTACCAGACTTGCCTGGGAAGGATAAAGCCCTGACTGTTCATTGGCTGGCCACCACAAGTAATTGTATGGCCAAATAGGCATTCAAATCGCCTCCACTACATAGAATGCGCTGGCGTATCCTAAAAGGGATTGAGTAACGCCGTCTTTTATCCTTTATTAAGTTATATCGAGCTCCCATAACGACGTATGTTGCGATCAAAACTCTAGATCCAGGCGGAGCTCCAAACCGCCTCTTGTGGTGACCAGGACGGGATGCTCCACGCCACACCACCACCGGCGCCCATTCCCGGTCAGCAGGTGGTACGGGTTCGAGCCCCGCCTGGCGCTAGAGTTTTGTTCGCAAAAAAAGCGTCGTCACGATAGCTTACAAGCATTTTGCCAGCCACTCGAGGCTTAAATGAAATTAGTGGAATCAACTTGTTGTGTCCAGCATTCCATTTCCATGCTCATTGCTCGATTTTCTGTATTTGTTGTCGCTAGAATGTGAGCATTTACTCTTGCCTATAAGCTGCTTCCTCTTCCACTTTCTCCGTCTCCGTCGAGTTGCCTGCGTTTGTGGCTGTCCTTTCTTCTTTCTGGTGCTCTCAATAGTATCACACGTACTTCAATCGCTTTCGCCGATAGTCGCCCGTCCTCAACCGCTCCTTTGCCATCTTCATTCTGGAGCTTTTCAGAATGCAGTACCTGTTGGTCCTTCTGACCGTACTGCTCACTACAGCCAATGCAGATTTGTTCACCTCGATCGCCGACATGCAAAGTCTGGTGGATTCCGAGAAGTCTATCCCGGCTATTCTCTACAAATACATCGACAGTGAACGTCAGCGACTGGAACAGCTGGCAGAGTAAGTCATCCTGAGCTATGCGCGTTAGGGGACAAAGAGCATGTGGTCTACTACAGCTGGTGCCAGATTCATCAATTGCTTACAGCCCTTTAACGGTGAAAATACCGCCAAACCTGATGCTAAGTGAATGCCATATCGGGGGTATGTTCGTACTTTCACCTTAGAGGGTGGTATGCGGTTGAAGAATATGGCTGCTGGACGAAAAACTTGAGTACAACTTGAGTATACGGTAATTTAAGCACGAACAAGTACATTGTACTGAAATATTCGAAGAAAAAACAACCGTGGGTGACATGCAAGTTGGAGGAGGCCAGTGGGACCAATCTACTTAATGACGAAAAAGAGTTTCAAACGGGGAAACAAGCATATGCATGTATATGCATCCTATAGCCACTACGCTTGATGGTTCTCCAAGTTAGGATTGCAGCACGAAGCAATCCAAATGGCAAAAATAACATCTATACCACGGGGTGGGACGACCTGTGTCATCTGTCGTCCCGTTGATCATCGAGTTGCTCGAGCTGGTCCAGCAGGTTTCCATTCGCCCCTGTTGCGTGACAAAGTGCTCCAATGGATCCTCCTCACTCGAGGGACGAATCGTTAGGAATGGGGTTCAAGAAGAAGTCGGACCAAGGCGTTGACGTTGGTGGGCGTCTTGGTGTTTTCTTGGTATACCGCGGAATCCAGTCGGTGACGGTTCTCGTCCAGCGAAGTGCATTACGTGGCCGCTCCATCTAATTTTCGACCTGAAAAAGATTAACACAAAAAGTTCAACGTTTTGCTCGACCGCTTGCTGTTTACCATATGCCGTGTCATTGATGTGACAAATGACTGCGTTCTGCCCTCGTAATCTCACGGCATGTCGGAATGTGCCTATGTAAGTATATTTTTGAGACTTTTGTTTTTTATGATTTTTAAATGTTAATATGTGCTGGCTCAATAAATTCTGTTTATGATACTTGCCTTTCATAAACTTACCTTATAGAAAGCCACATATACTATCCCCTCTAACGCAGTTCTCTTCGAGTTACGTCATCACAGCCACTGTAGAAGCTGAACTTTCAGATTAGCTCAGAAATATGACACACAGAATGAGCGTGATGTCACCGAGATCACAGACATTTCGAATCCGATAGCGGCCTTCTTACTCATCAAAAGAAAGGTTCGAATTATCACCAATCACTGTCTGGAAGAGATGCTTAGTCGAAGAGTGAAATATTCAGATGTTCGACTGGAAAGCCATCCAGCAGAAGATGATGCTGAACCAAGCCAATGCGTTCCTTCCTTCTGAATATGGAATTCGTTATCCAACTGAGGTGACTCGTTGTTGTGCAATTTTCACGTTAAACTGGACACTTTCAAATCAATTTGGTCAAATCAACTTAGTCATCTCTGGTCTTGTAATGTTATCTTATTGTTTTATATGAATCGTATGTGCACTTTGCCTATGCCAATAAATAAATAAATAAATAGAAAAGTTTTCACGCCAAATTGGACGCTCTTCTAGGCAAGCGTGACGCTTCTGGAAGCAGTGTGAACATCTAAATCAAATCAAACTTTTCACAGGTTAAACTATAGGCTTTCTAAGATGGTTTGAAAAGAAAAGTTCTTCAACTGCCTAATCAGTGAACTTATCGTTTGAAATTTGTTAGAAAATAAATTGAACAAATATGGTTTAGGGCTTATTTGAAAGAGCAGAAATTCAGCTATTTTAAGCTACATAAAAGAAGAGATTGCGCCATGCCGTCGTCCAAGACGTTGCGGTTGTTATTCGATTGACAGCAAAATATGTATTTGCATGAAGTTTCACAGCCGTGAACAATACACAAAAAACAGTTTTTAAGAAGACGCATATTTTCAATTTAATGTTTCATTTAATCGGAATATACACTTCAAACCAATTGAAAATTGCAACGAGCTAATCGCGTGCATAGCGCGATTTAGTCCTCTCATGAACTAAATAATTGCTGCCTTGGGACACTATGGAAAGTTTGAATGATAATTTTTCTCAAATTTTTTTACAAAATTATAATATTACACTCACTCGGGCGTCTGAACTAAAAAAACTAAGAAATTTATACCAAGTTTTCCTTAAACAAAAAATTATTCTAACCATTTGAGAAAGTCTGTAGTTTAACCTGTAAGAAGTTCATTTCGATTTAGAAGACGTCGCTTTGATTTCAGAAGTAGAAGTAATTTGGCGTGGAATATGTCCAATCTGATTTAAAATGTGTCTAGTTTGACGAAAGGTTTGTACACAGCAGTTTCTTTTTGTATTTCTACAGCTTCGCAGGTTTCTTGCGAAGTTCTGACTCATCGTGTGAAGATGATCCTCCTTTTCTGAAAAATGCCGCTTGAAAACCGGTGTTACTGGTTGGAAGATTGACTTATGATTATGAAGTTTGATGCCATGGGTATTTAGGAGGATCTGTCTGGTGCCGCGATTGGATTGCTACGACTTCAGGATACGTACCGATTGGACACGAAGGATGTCGCTAATGGGCGCATTCTTGCGGTTCAGAGCAACTACTCATTTAATGGTGAGTAATATATGTGAGGAGGCGCCTCTAGCGCAGTCACAGGTGGTGCCGACTGTCGCGTGCACCCGATACCAGGTTCCTGGTTCGGATTTCCCACCCAGACCAATAAAGCCTTCCATTCCTCCGGGTTCAAATCAGTTTCCTTAAGCCTCAAGTGGCTGGTATCGAGTGCTGATCAGTCCCACGAGATGTGGATGTTGCGTTCGATCAAACGGCGCCGATGGTGCAAAGGCGTCTCGCCCGGTCAGAGGGAGGTGCGGGCTCGAGTCCCGCCTGGCGCAAGAAGTTTTGATCGCAACAAAACATCGTTGTGACAGCTTATCACCTCCGGGTTCAGTCGGCGAAGAGATACCAGACTTGTCTGGAAAAGACAAAGCGCCGATTTGTTCATCTGCTGGCCGCCGCAAGTGAGTCCATTGAGGAAGAATGCGCTGGCGCATCCCAAAAGTGATTGAGTTACGCCGTCATTATCCTTTATCCTTGATATATGAGAAACATAAACAAGATTTCGACTTTATTCGACTTTCGACTAGCAAGATTTTAATGGTCGAATCAAGTTCAAGTGACGTCTAAAGAAATAATTGCTTTACCAGTTACTTAGTCAGAAACCAAAAATCAGAAATCACCGCTCGGTGGTCCTGACTAGCCTGCGAAGCAATTTTGAGAAAATTGGTCGACTGGTTGTTACAATGGCCAAGGACATTGACGTCTACTGAACTGTTATTGGGGTGATACAAAACCAATGGCCGTTTTGAAGCAGCTATTTATTTGAAGTGCTTCCACTTGCTCCAGGGAAAAGCTTTCAGTAGAAGTATTTTTTGATCTTGGGCGGAGAATCCCCAAAAACGACTTTCCGCCGCTTTTGATAACGCTCTTCAAATTGCGTGCCTCGAAATATGAATCCGATGATCGGAGTCGGCATTGAATCATTTGTCCGATGAAGAGAAAAACGCCCAGTAAACGGCAGACCCCTGCCTCGCGGGAGACAATTATACCCACTGGTCACGATCTGTACACAGCTCATCGTATCAACCTTTTAAACATTTACACGGCGTTTTTCACTTTAACGGATGGAGTATTCAACGCTGGTCCGTAATATCGGAATTACTTTTTCGAAGCACGCAGTTTGAAGAGCGCTATCAAAAGCGACGGAGACGTTTTTAAGCTTTTTCTGCCCAAAGACCAAAAGATACGACCGGTAGTGTACTTCTCCGCCGTGATGGTTTTGCGAGGAGCCAATTTCAGTGCAAATAAATATTTAAATAAAAACCACACATGTACTTGTGAATTACATCCTTGAGAACCTCTTCGTGGCTTTTTCTTCGACTTCTTGAGCCGTGAAGGTAAGATATTAGCTTGAAATATCTTCTTCATCGGCTTAACACTGATTTAGCCAGCGAAGCCAGAATTCTCCGAAAGTTACCGTTCAAGAGTTTCAGCCGGAGACTGCTTCGAAATAGCCAAAGCGGCCTACAATGATGGCGACTTCTACCATACGATCCTGTGGATGGAAGAAGCAATGCGCCGTCTCGAAAAGGAAGAGCAGCCTACTGCCAGGCTCGAGCAGGTGCCGTAGGACTGAACTGACATGTTGTAGACTTTGAATGAGATACCAACTTTAGATCCTGGAGTACCTCTCGTACTCACTGTTCAAGCAAGGAAACCCGAAGCACGCTCTGAGGCTCGTCGAGCAACTCGCTCAGCTCGGTATGTTCCAGGTCCGATATGCTTTGTTGTCGTAATAATCAGACAGGGGGGTGGGGGTCGAGCGTTCCACCCCTTCGTCCCCTGGCCCGCCCACCCCCAACCCCTGGGCTTGCTCGAGAGTCCGGTGGCTGCCTTACGAGATAGTGGACACGCAGACATTTGCCACGCCTCTGTTTAAAGGGCGGGGGGTAGAAGCCATCTGAAAGGGTAGCTGGAGTTCTATGGCTTATTCTGTTTCTACACCGGAAGGGTGCGTATAGCGCAGTTGGAGAAGGTGACGTCTGTCAAGTGCACCCAATACCAAGTTCCTGGATCGGATTCCGCCCAGGCCAACTAAGCCTTCCATCCCCCGGGTCGGTGAAATGGTGCCAGACTTGTCTGGGAAGGACAACGCGCTGATTTGTTCATCGGCTGGCCACCAAAGTCATCGTATGGCCAAATACGCATTCAAATCGCTTTCACAACACCTCATAGAAGTAAAATGCATAGCGCATCCCAAGAAGATTGAATAACGCCGTCCGTTATCTTTTATCCTTTATCACCGAGCAGGAAGTCTGAGCTACCTCTCCTCTTTTTCGAGGAGCAGAAGAAGCACGGTTTGCACTGAATGTTAGAATAACCAGGAGATTAGCTCAGTTTCATCCCTATTTCAAGCTTCTTCTTTTTTTTTTGAAAAAAACACTCGTTTTGCTGTTTTCATGTAGCTGTAGAAGCGTTTCGGAAGTCTGATTTGAAACGGCTCCTTGTAGAACAGTATCTTGTGAAAAATGTGGTAAGCAAACACCTTCAGAAGTTATTTAGAGCCAAATCATCCGCGAGCCAAGGGAAACATCAAATGGTATGAAGACCACCTCGCCCAAGAAGGCGTGAAGAAGGCTGATATGAGGAGGTGGGCTTCGATCTGACCTATGGTTTCTTTAGTGAGTAGCATGAACTCCAGGGCACTTGGAGAAGTCACCAACCAAAGGCCGATTAGTGCACTGGGGAACGAAGAACGGACGATCTATGAAGCGTTGTGTCGGAACGAAGTCCCAGTGGTAAACAGTAACCATTTATCCCCTATCCTCTTCTCGCAAATTAATCGACACCTTTTCAGAGTGAAAAGGACATCTCGAAGCTGTACTGCTACTACAAACGTGACCGGCCATACCTAGTCTATGCACCGATTAAGGTAAGTTGCGTTGAATATGTTGTTTATACCATTTTCACGACAAATTGGACACTTTTCTGAGCAAGCGTAACGCTTTTGAAATCAGAGTGGCCTTTTCCAAATCGAAATGGCCTTCTTCTCATTAAACTAGAGGATCTCCAAAAAGAATAGAATAATTTTTTGATCAAGGGAAATTTAAGTACGATTTCTTTAAAGTTTCAGTTCATTACCCAACAAGCGAGAACATTTTTTTGAAATTTTATAAAATTCCCAAATTTTGGAAAAAACAATGGTGCAAAGTTTGTTTCAAAGATCAACAAGGGGCCATTTTTAGAATGAAAAGAAGGTACTGTGTCATGGCTTGTCCAAGATATAGCGGTTTTATACGATTGGTGGCAAAATTTCTGTTTGCATGGAGTTTTACACCAGTATATGATACAATAAAAGCAATTGCAAAAAACACACATATCCTCCTTTGATCCTTTGTGTAAGCATCATTTACACTATCAATCAAACGAACATCGCAACGCTACGATCCAATCGAGCACTCATTCTATTCCGCTAATACAACAAGTGGTTACTGCTCTGTTGCGCTTTTAAACAAATTTTAATCAATTATTTTTCTCAGAAAGAAAAATTTTGTAAAAGTATTCCACTTATTGGGGCTAAAGAAAACTCCAAGAAAAGTCATGCTAGATTTTTCGTGAACAAAAGTTATTCCAACCTTCTCGCACGGTCTCTGTTTTAATGTGGAAAATATTGTTTTAATTTGGAAGATGCTCAGTTTGATTTCATAAGCGCTAGGCTTTTTAGAGGAGTGCCCTATTTCATGTGAAAATCATACATATAGTATTTTCACGTTAAATTGGACACACTTCTAAGCTAGGCTAACCAGGATACTATCTCAACGGTAGGTCGGAACGGCGCAAGTGTTGTATATGGGCAGAACCGCCTCTTCCAGGGAAGTAACAAACTGCAGGTATCTCGACCCCAATACAACTCTCCGCAGAGTTAGGGGCGACGGAAGTCGCCTGTTGGCGCACTGTTGATTCACGTACTCCACAGCTGACGGGCGCGCGCGGGATGAGGGCTGCTATCGATGGTCGGCGCAGTGCACAGGTGGCGTAGTAGGGAAGCGATCGGGCTCGTAAGCGAGAGGTTGGAGGTTTGGATCCCGCACACTGTGCTTGTCTTGCACTTTTACAAATTCCATGTTTATCGTATAGGTAATCCACCTAGGGGTATTATAGTGTGTTATAGAGCATGTTTACATATAACATACCACCCATACCGTTAACAAGGGTGGTCCAGGTAGGTCACCGATTTTGCTGAAACTTCGTCTGGGGGGGGGGGGTTATTTGGGATGCTGATCACGAATCATCCGTTTTTCACGATTCTGTCTCTACCTGCCGTCACCGGCAGAAACTTTAAGAATGTAATTCTGTGCCTTCCTGTATCTATATTATCCAGCCGAATCGTGAAAAACGGATGCCAAATTCGTGATCAGCACCCCAAAAAACCCCGCTAAACGAAGTTTCAGCGAAATCGGTGACCCTGCCTGGACCACCATTGTTAACGGTATGGGTGATATGTTATATGTAAACATGCTCTATAGCACACTATAACACTCTAGGTGGATTACCTATATGATAAACATGGTGTCGCGGCAAGCACCATCTGCCGCTACTTTTTCATGAGTTCTCACCCGCGGGACCTCAGACGGACAAAAAATAGTGCATTCACAGTGCGCCTACAGTGTCTTCTTCCTTGAAAACAGAAAGTACAAGACGTCTCCGTTGTATTCTAGGAGGACCGCCCTCGTGGTCTCAGTCTTGTTGAGTTCCTCCACCCTACTAGCTCGCCTTTAGTTGTACAATTACGAATAAACGGATTATTAAATAATTTTGTGTCAGAGGCAACGGAAGCCCACACAAAATTTCTGGTGCATCGGCCATTTACCAGGCACCAATAATAAAGTCCCGCGTGGCATCTTCAAATCAGCTTGTTCTCCCTCATAAGGCTAAGAACCGCTGATTTTTTAAAGAAAAAAGAAATTCAACGTTGAACAGCAAAATGAGTAAAATTACCCTTCTCCTCCAATCTCTGGAGGATGAATCGACTATCCTCAAAGAAGTGATTGAATATTACAAGGCCACCACAGAGCCTAATAAACCACCCACAGAGGATCAAAAAATACAAGTCTACTGTCAGGAAAGACTATGTGAATTGCAAACGGCACTGGAAAACGTCGAAAGAAAACTGTCGTCAATGCAAGACGTCTACCAGAGCATAATGAGCACCTATTCAGAGGCCTCAAAAGGAGAGAAAAAGGAAATGTTATCAGAAATAGAGGAACTCAAACAGAAAATCAATTTCCGCTCACTCAAAGAAGAAGCGGAAACTGTAGTGATGACTCTAAAAACCAGAACTCGAGAAATACAGACTCAATGGGAAATTCTCCAAATTACTCGTACCCCACTGGGTCGAAACGGTCCCGAAAGCAGAGGAGACCTCGACAGCGGGGACGCATATGAGGAAATCGATCCGTGTGGTCTACTTCAAAGTAACCGACCGCTGACGCAGCCACAGAGGACAGCTCACTCGGGTCTTGATTCGCATGAGCAAGACCCAGAACAGATGGTCCTATCGCCGGCGTTGAAGATCAAGTACCCGCAAATCAAACTACCGCATTTTGATGGAGAAAACGACTCATGGGACGAATTATGGGATGCATATTCCCTCATAGTCGATCAAAACGCGCAATTAGGAGAATTAGAGAAAATTCTCTACCTTAAGGACGCCATACGCGGAAAGGCACAAAATGCCATCGGAAGCATCCCAATGAAGGCTTCCAATTACAGTCTAATTGTAGATGTACTACATAAAAATATGGAAGCAAAGGAAATAACAGGTCACAGATCGTACAGCGCCTACTGGCGCTACCAACTGCAAATACAGGGGGTGAAAAATGTGTCGAAACCCTCGAACAGGTCAATGATCTTGTCTTCCAAATGGTCGCCACGGGGTACGACGTGAGAAAAAGGCACGACCCGCTATGGATAGACACCATTCTTGCAAAATTTCCCTATGAAATTATAAAGGACTGCATGAAAAGGGAAAGAGAAAGTTCACAATTAACCGTAGGCAAACTGCTGGAAGAGCTCGGCGAGCAAGTTTCTTCGAGAGCTCGCTTCGAGCGCCGATTCGAATCGTTGAGGGGAAATCAAATAAACAATACCGAACCCTCACGACGCCCGAAACCGTCTGTGGCGGAACAATGCCTGTTTTGCAACAGATCCAACCACCAGACCAAGGAGTGCCGCACAGTCCGGACTGCAATCGATCGCAGAAACGCACTGAGGGGTCAGCCAGTGTGTTGGAAATGCTTCGCACTGGACCACAGAAGCCGTGACTGCACCTTCGAATGTTGCCCAAAATGTAAGGGAGATCACGATGTCACACTATGTATAAAGGAGGACGTCCGACAGCCTCGGGAAGGTGGTAATATACAAGAAAATAGTCAACGTTTTTCTACCAGCCAAAACACGAATACCGAGCCAACTGAAGTTAACACCTCTCACAGCCAATCCAGCTATAATGTGGTGAATAAAAGCCAGCAGTCTGCCCCACAGGAGCATAATGCATATACAGTAGCAAGTTTCTCAAATACAACAAACGACAAGATCACAGGAAAAGAACTTATTCTTATGACTGCAGAGGCACAAATAAGAAACAATCACACCAACACCTTTGAAAACGTGCTGGTTTTCATAGATTTGGGTGCACAGTGCAACCTAATTGAAGCCGACCTCGCCAGCACACTGGGACTTCAACTATGCGAGCCATATCAATCCACAATGTATGGCATTGGGGGTAGCAGTGAGACGTATTTGACTCAACAGAAATCTGCTGTTTTCAGAACACGGTTCGAAGATACCACTTCACTCCCTCTTAGCAGCAAACCAGTGCTCACAAATGCTTTTCCAGCACCCACAAGTTCAGACGTGCAATTTCTGAGAGATAAGAGCATTTTCTTGTCGAATACCACTACGAACGGAGAACTCGTAAAACCGCGAATTCTGATTGGAGTTGAATCATACGACCAAATCGTGATGTTGGACCACCCGCCCATAAGACTACCATCAAAAAAATCAAAAAACACCATTTTCGGACCAGTCTTGTTCGGATCCTCGAATACGGCAAAAGAAAATATTTGGCATTCTCACCTCTCTGTGGTAGCGTATCCGCAGCCTGTTGTTGTAAGAAAGAAGGCTCATGACAAAACGCTCCCAATTCAGCGGAAACACGTTCCACATCTTCAACCAAAAGAGGGCAACGTTCAACACGAACAACAGGAAACACCCGTTCCAACCAAAAGCTCGCCTTCAGGACACACTCCACATCTAGTAAAAGATGTCGTATCAAAGATGAATGCTCACGAGATTCGAGGGACAAACAGCAGCTCAGAATCTAAGGAAGACGCGGGTTTGCGTACCTACGCTAACTCGCTACCGAAAGTAAATCAAAAAGACATGTGTTATAGCACCAACGAAAGAACGGAAGCAAACTTTAGCATATTTCCAAGAATATTACTTTATTTGTTGCTCTCCCTTATGTTGAGCATCATTACCCGTGCTGATCCAATAGGGCGTCAATACGGTGCCCTGTCACCAAATCGAGTGTCAGAGGTACACACACTTTGCTTCAAGAGCGCAAGCCTGAACATGATGGGCAACAGGAGCTCATACTTTATTCTTCATTCATCTCTTTCTGATGACATCAAAGATCTTCAAGTTAAGCTATTAGCACTGGAGAGCAAAGTAGACATCTTATTCACTTATACCAACCCCGACATCAGTGCATACTCCGAGCAGGCGACAGTGAAAACGGCCACACATCATCTGTCTATAGTGCCTATTCTGATACTACCGCCTGTTCTCTAAGCCCACAAAATTCAGCAACTGCCTCTCGCGTTTTGCTGCGGGCCATGGTTTTACAGTACATTGACGCATTGTTACAGTATTTCTCTTTATTCCTTTCGAGTTTCTTTTTTCAAGTATATCGCACCTTTACTGTCAGCTGCCACTGATATTTCTTTCAATATTCCATTGTAATACACCACTCACTTTGTGTTTGATAGAACATGCATTTGTGGCAAAATTTGTTCCTCTAAACACGCGCATTGCATGCTCTCACATTGTAAACGCGGAATTACCGTTCACACCTCACGCAGACGCCTCCGTCACGAGTCGCTCACATATACTAGGTAGTCCTATAAACGGCTAGTGAGGATCACCCCATCACTTACTTCTGCCTTTCACGGTACTTCTAGCCTCGCACAGGTGCTTCTAATTACACAGCAAACACGTCTGTCACTATCAAAGTCGGTGGTGGAGCCAGTCGTGGCAGCCCTAGTCTTTGTGGGTCACTCGGCCGCGGAGAGCAACAAAAATAAACAAATAGAAGTGAATATTATTCCGCGTAATTACTCCTCGTACCTACCGCCATACTTAT
Source organism: Heligmosomoides polygyrus polygyrus (assembly GCA_947396885.1). Taxonomy (NCBI): domain Eukaryota; kingdom Metazoa; phylum Nematoda; class Chromadorea; order Rhabditida; family Heligmosomidae; genus Heligmosomoides; species Heligmosomoides polygyrus. Next base: position 82,503,590 of record OX377203.1, on the reverse strand, counting down.
CCAATTCCTCACTGATCGCATGTCATGTCGATCAATTTGCTACTCGCATGTACACTTACCACTATACTCACTGTTCATTATTACAAGGTATTTTTAAATGTTTTGCGCCCGGGAGTGTCGCGGCAAGCACCATCTGCCGCTACTTTTTCATGAGTTCTCACCCGCGGGACCTCAGACGGACAAAAAATAGTGCATTCACAGTGCGCCTACAGTGTCTTCTTCCTTGAAAACAGAAAGTACAAGACGTCTCCGTTGTATTCTAGGAGGACCGCCCTCGTGGTCTCAGTCTTGTTGAGTTCCTCCACCCTACTAGCTCGCCTTTAGTTGTACAATTACGAATAAACGGATTATTAAATAATTTTGTGTCAGAGGCAACGGAAGCCCACACACATGGATTTTGCTAAAGTGCAAAAGAAACGTAGTCTACGGGACCCAAACTCTCGACCCCATGCTCACGAGCCCGAGCTCTTCCCTACTACGCCACCTGTGCACTGCGCCGACTATCGATAGCACCCCTCATAGCCGCGCGCGCCCGTCAGCTGTGGAGCACGTGAATCAACAGGGCGCCAACAGGCGACTTCCGTCGCCCCTAACTTTGCGCAGAGTTGTATTGGGGTCGAGATACCTGCAGTTTGTTACTTCCCTGGGAGAGGCCATATACAACACTTGCGCCGTTCCGACCTACCGTTGAGATAGTATCCTGGTAAGACTTTTGAAATCAAGTCGAACACTTCCAAATTAAAATGTGCCTCTTCTACATTAAACTAGAGGCCTTCCAAAAATGTTAGAATAAGTTTTTGTTTAAGGAAAATTTTAGTATAACTTTCGTTGAAATTTCGGTTCATCTGCCCAATAAGTGAACACGTTGTCCGGAATTTTACAAATTTTTCTTGAAAAGAAACATCGATTTAAAGCCTGTTTTAAAGAGCATAAAGACGCCCATTTTTAGTGCTAAAACAGAGAATGCGACACGTCCTCGTTCGAAACGGCGCGATTTTTATTCAAATGATAGCCAAACTTCTGTTCACATGGAGTTTCACACCTGCGAACGGTGCAACATAAACAATTGTAAGAAACACACATATCCTCACTTGATGATGATGCCGCATGCAAGCAGTACACTATCAATCAAATAATATTGCGACTTTCTTTTCGAGTGCATGACGCGATCCTGCCTTTTAATGCACCATTTGACTGCTGCCTTTTTTGCTTCAAGACAAAGTTTATGTTATAATTTTTTCTCTAAAAATAAAATTCTTAGAAAATTGTTTTCCTTGGGGCAGGCAAGCTAAAAAAAATTTCAAGAATCTTCTGCCAAATGTTTCTTGAACAAAGAATTATTCTGACCATCTTAGTGGGACCGTAGTTTTACCTGCCTGAGGGCCATTTCGATTTGGAAGAGTTTGCTTTGATTTCAAAAGTTTTAGGTTAGCTTAGAAGAGTGTCCATTTTGGTTTGAAAAGTGTCCAATTTGACGTGAAAATGGTATATATTGTGGCTAAATTATCTTTGCGTGTAGTCCTGTAGGATCTACATCTGAAGCTAACCTTATGCCACTATAGAAGAATTGTCACGTTTAGGTTGAAATCAAGCGCTTCAATCCGCTGGCTGTTCTGTTCAAAGAGGTGATGAGCGATGAGGAAATCAAGGTCATTGAGGAGCTATCCATACCAAGGGTACGTACACAGCATCTAAATCTACCACTGAGGACAGTTTTGGTTTTATTTATTTATCCATTTATTTATTTATCTATTTATTTATTTATTTCTGTACGATGCATAACGCATAAATGATATAGGATGCAGTACAATAAGAAACTATTGCCAATACAAGAGCGGTTTAAAAATGGTTAAAAACGAATGGTTGGGAATGTGAAAGGATAAGAAAATAGATTTTTTATATTTGAGCGGCATGGAATGCGCCATGCACTCGTCTGAAATTTTGAATTTTACATTTTATCGATTGTGTTTCGCTTGAATACTTGTTATAATTTCTTCACAAAGTGGTCGTATCGACTGAATTTAAGGTTTAAAACATAAAAACACACTATTACTTGTGAAAAATGCAGGCATACTAACATAATACAGGTATTGTGTGAAAGGTTCTAACATTGCTTCTGGTGAAGCATTTGAAGATGTTTGAGACTCCTATGAAAACACAGGGTAAAGACGTTGCTGTGGCGTTCCAACAGTCAAGATCGCACCATGCTCCCGCCTGGAACCTTGGATTTCCGACTTGATTGTTTGTGCATGGGCTGAACGCTTGTTACAATCTTGTTACTGCTTGGCTTGATTAACCTGTGCTGTGCTTCTTTCAACGTTTCCCGTCGTCCAGTAATTGTAGTTGTGCCGATTAAACTCTGCATTCAGCTGGAATGTTGTTTCATCAGTCCACAGGATCCGTTTTGAAAAATAGGGTGCCTGCTCACATATCATATAAATATGTGCAACCAATGAACTCGCATTTCAATTATCAAGTTCCAAACGTTAAAAGAAGCACAGGTTATTCAAAGCAAGTAGTAGCAATATTGTAACAAGCATTCAGCCATGCACAACCAATCACGTTGGAAATGCAAGGTTTCAGACGGGGGCATGGCGCAATCTTGGGTATTTAACGCCATGGAAATCTCGTTACCCCGTGTTTTCGTATGAGTTGTTGCGAATTGGTGAACGCGCTCGCGAGGGTACATGCCCCTACTGAACGAAGTCCCCGTTCGCCTCGTGGCGCTACGAGGTAAGCAGGAACCCAAGACCCAGGGGAGATGGTAAGGGACCCCGTGATGTGAATAAGCCACGCCCCCTCTCTAGCAGACGAGGCCCCGCGTGGCAATCTTTAGCCCCTCACGCTGGACCGCGCCTGGATTGACACACGCCCGCACCACACGTAAGCCGTGGGTGCCTACGGGCGCGCTGTAGAGTACCCCGACTCTAGGGAACAGACACAATCCCCAATGTTAACCGACCACAACACTAATACCCCATGGCGACAGAGTAATACCCAGCAAATAATACGCCGATACCAGAGATGACTATTACGGGACTCACCACTTTCTTGGTCGCACGCAGTACAATATAAACATCCAGGTTTATTCCACACATTAGTGTCGCGCAACCATATCAAAATATAGAATCTGAATAGTAGATAGTATGGAAGAATATAGAATAGACGGGACCACTCCGGCTAAGTTGGCTGTGTTGGCTATGCGAGGCTTGCCGAGCCCCATCCGGGCTCGCCGTCCTCCCTGAAGTGCAACCGGCTGTAGTGAGTAGTGGAGAGCGGCAACGCTCCGCTCGGATAGTCCAGGGATGATGGTAGAAACGGGCTCAAAATTGCGGCGCCCCAGAGCAGCGCCCGCACAGCCGCTCGACGTGACGACGGGAGTATAGAATTGAATTGGCGGGGGGGGGGGGGGGGGCGCACTGCCGGTCTCGCCGATCAATAGCGTGCGCGGGCCGGCCGGACCTCGGCGGCGCCTCATCAGGGTCCCGAGCGGATACATCAGCCCGCGGGAGTTTGAATTTAAAGGAAGCGAGCTATCGAATTCGCGACATGAGTCTCAAACATCTTCAAAACTTCACTAGCAGCAACGTTAGAACCTTTCAAACAGAGCGTGAATTTTTTTTAGGATAACCTGCATTTTTGTAAGTATTAGTGTGTTTTTGACTTTTAAACCTTAAGAGGAGCACAAATCAATCGATACAGCCACTTTGTAAAGTAGAAGTAAATGTTGGGTGACAACTACTATAGTCAAAGAGCCATGGATAAGGAATTTCACTGCATATTCTTCGCCTCACTCGGAACTTTATTACATGTCGTAATAATCTACATTTATTTATTCATTTATTCATAGTATGTGGCACACACACGTGGAGCAGAATAAGAAAAAATAATTAAAGCAGTTCTGGAAAACAGTAGAACACAGAACATAAGACAAGTACTATAAGATACAAAAGAAGGTCTACCTGTGAAAGCAACTACTACAATAACTTAGCTAACAGAAACTACTGGAATTTACGCAAAGGTGAAGATAGAAGGTGCTCATTGTCCGCAACAGCATGTTGAACTCACGTAAGCTTCTGTACGTTAAAAATGTAGATCTTGTCTTGTATATGATCTCTCTTGTATATGATCCAAATGGTTCGCCATTCTCAGTTAGCGCGAGCCACAGTCCATGACGCCGCCACAGGGAAGTTGGTCACCGCTACCTACAGAATTAGCAAGAGGTAAAGGAAAGTCATAGATGTTCCTTGGTTTGACCTTCACAAAATGAACGTTCAGCGCATGGCTAAAGGGATGGGAACACGAAGTAGTGGATCGAATCAACAAACGTATTGACATGATGACCAACCTCAACCAGGACACTGCTGAGGAACTGCAGGTGTGTCAAAGCCTGCCCACTCCAAATCTTCAGCATACGGAGATTTCTGATTTCAGGTGCAAAACTACGGAGTTGGCGGACACTACGATCCACATTTTGACCACGCAAGAAAGGAAGAAACTGAGTCCTTCAAATCCCTCGGAACTGGCAACAGAGTCGCTACTGTGCTGTTCTATGTAAGTTGGTCTAACAAGGAAGACATACCAGGGTCCATTTCCATCAACTGCTTACCGCCCTCTAACAATGAAAATACCTCCAAATACCGATGCTGACGAATGTCATTTCATGGGGGTTTGACGGTACCTTTCACCGTTAAAGAGCAGTAAGAGGTTGATGAATCTATTAGGTTGGAAAAAAAGTCTTTTCATTTTTTTCAAAGATTTATTACTTCACAACTACAAAGTCAAATCAATTGAGATAAACTCTATTTTGTTCTACTACACTTCTCCAAAGACTGGGTGATTTTCCAATTCCTCTCGCTTAAAAGACTGCAGTTCTGGAGTCGAACCATTGATAAATCCAATTTTTGAGGTCTTCATCCGTTCCAAAATATTTCTCTCCAATTTCTTGCTTAAGAGCACGGAAGAGATGGTAGTCGGTAGGGGCGAGATCAGGGCTATACGGTGGATGTGGCATTACCTCCCAGCCCATCCCCTTTATTGTTTCTCTTGTGAGTCTTGCAACACGTGGTTTTGCATCGTCATGCAGGATCATCACCTTCGACTTCTCCGGCCTGTTTTCTTGGAGAGTTGCGACGACTTTGTGGAGTTGGCCGCAGTATGTGACAGCAGTAAGTGTCTCTCCACTTCTGAGAGTTTGCCGATAAATCACTCCTCTGATATCCACCAAACACTCAAGAGAATCTTCCGTTCGTGAACATTGGGCTTGAGATCAGACTTAGGGCTCTCTCCCTTTTGTACCCATTGCCTTTTCCTCGGAAGTTGGCACACAGAACCCAGGACTCTTCGCCTGTCACAATCCGCGGAAGAAACGATTTTCTTCCTTATCTGGACAGAAGAGAAGCAGCGATGGAGAGCCGTCGACCTTTCTGAGTGTCTGACAGGGCATGTGGAATCCAAGCTCCAAATTTCCATGAAAGCCAAGATTCTTCAGATGGATCCCCTATCCTATGAGACACTTCGAGCTTCTCTGCCAGCTGACGTGTCGTCTGCCAACTATCGGTACGAAGAAGAGAAGATGGTGTAGTTCACTGTCGTCCAATCCAGTTGGCCTTCCTGACCATGCTTTGCCCTCAGTGAATAATTTCCCTTTAAAGACTTTCCGAACCACTCATAACAGGCGCGATGAGTAGTAGATCCCAAGCCATATATGTGGTTAATTTGGTCTGCTGCCTGACGTGCTGTGGATTCTTTAATGAATTCTTGAAGAATGCCGTGCTGAAAACGGCCATGAGGTAGATCTGGCATTGAGTTCGGAAGATTGGATGGATAATGAATTACAAGAAGAGTCTTAACCTGTTTCTGCGTGCGAACGGTAGACAAGTGTGATAGGATTACGAAATCAGCAATCAACATTGGCTAGTGCGTTTACAAGGGGAAGGGTAGAAAAAATTTCGAAGTGTGAAGAGACTTTTTTCCAACCTAATAGCTTCTGGTGACTTTGGCATCCCATTTACAAAGAACGTCTGTGCGACTATATGTGCTTATGTCCGTTCGTCCAAGTCTAATAGCCACTAAGCAGGCTTGACAATTCGATTATCACTATTAATCTCTGCTCAGCTTTCACCTTTTAACAGCTGGAAATCACTTCAACATTGAAGTAATGAAACAGACGAATTCGGTCTACTCACCCATATCGATCGATTTTGTCGATTTTGCGTCCCAGAGTCGACCGTCTAAAGTGGAAATCACGTGAGCATATTGACCTGTAGGAAATGAACAACTGAACAAGACTTAGTGACCAGTTATGAAAAGAGCATAAAGGATGGAGTTAAAGGACGGCCTCTTTTAGGGTGCGTCACGCATTCTACTTTTACGGGATGTATTGCAGGCAATTTGAGTGCGTATTTGGCTTATACTGTGAGTTGCGGTGGCCACCCGATGGACAAGTCGGTGTCAGTGGTATCCTTCTCAGACAAGTCTGGTGCCAATTCACCTAAGGGTTTGGAGTTTTTGGTTTTGATCTTTCCAGGTTCTTGGTTCAAGTTTCCCGGGCGGAAAACTTGAACCAAGAACCTGGAATCACCGTTTACTGGCGAATCACGAGCCAGCAGTCTGGCTCGACTTTGAGAAACTTGTGGGGATTACCAACGGGATGAGGATTTTGTCGCCACTCTTCCTGCACCACTACGCTGCGAGCGGTGTGCGCCCACGTGGTGGTCCTCGAGAGCGATGGTACTCCGGTCTGTCTACATCGCATACCGATGTTGGTCGGTCGATCGGCAGCCGGTCGCAGCTCATTCTCGGCCGCTACTCCGGGTGCAGTCGCTTCCTGTGTGCCTGGTAAGGGGGGGGCAGTACTCGGTAGGTTGATCTACCGCCGGATTTGAGGACGCTGCACGCTAGGAGGTATTGGGAAGCGAATCACCTGTAAGACGGCTTGGTGCCAGACTAGAGGGGGGAGCAGTCCTCTTCTTATCATTCGAAGAATTTGTACAGAAACCTTTAAAACGGAAACGCCAACATCATGTAACTGAGGAGTGCCACCTAGACTTGCGGCTTCAGTAAAGCTTCAAGCTATGAGCAGTCTCAGGAAATCCCCACCCTTTCTAGACGTACTTCATGTGACATTTTTTGATGCACGAAATCGAAAATTTTATGCAACGTTTGTGTGAGTTAGAGTGTACTGGAGCATTTTTGCTTTAAGCGAATAGCCATTTTTCTTTTTATGTATGTAGAGCACTACTGAAGACAATGTAGTTTCTCTGCGCTCCCCATTTCTACTAATGTCAGACTCGTCATAAGTGCCTTTACCGTAACGTACCACTGAGGAGATGGAATCAGCGGTGTAACGGGTAAGGGTTCTGGATGGTTCCGTACGGCGCGCTGCCCCTTCGGTGGACTGGGAAGGACAGACGCTACTCACCGTCGATGTCCTTGTCGGAGGCAGCTGTGGTCCACGAGGGCCATACTCCTGGCTTCCGGTCTCTTGATCAACGGACGGCTTCGTTGCAGTTCCAGGAGCAGGAATAAATAGTTGCCGCTCGATGCGCGGCTCCACACAACATCATTCTGCAGCACAGGACGCAGCTCCGCCGAACAACTGAATGCTCAGCAAGTGGGCACAACGAACACTGGACGCCGCCGCTCAACAAGCGGACACGATGAGCAATGAAATCTTATGGGCTCGCGCCCGCCGTCCCGGGAATCGGGGACAGGGACGCAGAGGGGCGAGATAGGACGCCCAAGAGAGAGAGTCCCGACGACTCCAGACCTCTTCAAACTCACTACTGAGTATTCGATTTACAACTGAACAGAAAGCACTAACCGACGGCCGTCCACAGGACGGTCGTCACAAGAAAACCACTAAGTACGCTAACTACATATATACACTATTTACAGCGGAAATTTAAGAACATGTGTTAAGATGTCATTAAGGCAGCCTTTTTTGCTCCCTTTAAAGCTGTCTTAATGACACCTCAAAAGATTCTGGACATCACTTAAATTTATGGACTAGAAGGCGAAGGAGCACTTTTTCAAAGCTCAACAAGCAGTCAGTGTCATCTGAATTTCACATCTACCTAGGATCGTACCCTCTATTTTTACAGCGTGTACGAAAAATTCGTTCTCGGAGGGCGACATTGCTAGAACAACTAATGTCACAAATGGAATCAATGGAGTCTCTTTCATCTTGAAAATTAGAAAGAAAGATCTACTCGTAGGTAAATTCACGATGTCGTCTTTGGAATCTAGTTTGCTATCGGATTTGCCGTCGTAGCCAAAGAGCTAGAATGGAGTGCGCCTATATACGACGTTCGAAGCTCGGTTGCTCTGTAACTGCTGCAGCTGTTGCGCTCCAGGCTAAATGCTGGTCCACTGGCGACGAATTGGGCACGCAGACTCCATTAACTTAACAGCATTTTTGATAAATCTGAATTCACAGTAGTATCTCTGAAAGACCACTCTATTGTCAATCCGCTGTGAAATGTTACCGTTGTAACATTGATGAATCTGGCTCCTGATCTCGTTCTCACCTTCACGTGTGTAGCATGTCCATGAGCACGTTTTGGAAGTTCACGAAGTCTAGAATGTGCCCTGAGACACACAAAACGCCTGAAAGCAAGCAAGGTGCGTGCGTGCAATAACTGCACGTGGCGTAGAGGCGGAGGATTAATAGCGACCTGAGGATTTCTAACTTGAGTGAAAATAAAGTGCGCGCTAGCACACATTCGTCTTTTTTAAATATATTTTCTCAGCCTGATGTTCAGTTGGGCAGACGTGCTAGCGCACTGGGGGAGACGCCGGCTGCTGCGCCGATTTTCTTGGTTCACGTCTCGTCCATGCTCACCAAGTCTTCCACCTCGGCGGGGAATTGGCGCAAGAGTCGTCCATCGGCTGGGCACCGTGAATCATTGCACAGGCCGAATAGGCATTCAAATAGCCATTGTCTTCTCTTCTATTATTCCTTATGAGGACGTTATGTATTTTCTGAAATTTTATTCAGATGACTGAGCCCTTGTACGGCGGCGGAACAGTTTTCACCGATGTCAAATCTGCTGTACTTCCCACCAAGGTTCGTGCAAGACCCATCCATTCGACTTGCAAATGCTACGTCTCTTCTCTTCAAATCACTGAGCAATTTTAGAATGATGCACTGTTCTGGTATAACCTGTACAAATTCGGAGACGGTGACCCACGAACTCGTCACGCTGCGTGTCCAGTGCTGATTGGGCAGAAATGGGTACAAACAAAATTCTCTACCTGCGTTGATAGCTTTTAAAAGTGTCTGTCTAGGTGACGAACAAATGGATTCACGAGCGAGGTCAGGAGTTCCGACGACGTTGCGGTTTGAAGAAATTCGACGGAGAGCGGTTGGTTTGCTTATTTGTTTATACATCCACGAAGACGTGCCAAACACAAGCACAAGCACAGAGATCATTGCTCGCTTTATCGGGAAAAATAAAGCTTGATTTAAAGAGCAGGAAGGGGGCCATTTTAGTGCACATAGTAGCGATGCGATGTGCCCTAGTACGAGACGTCACGATGTTTGTTCGTTTGATAGCAATATTTGTGTTTTGTAAACTATACGACAAAAACAATTGTAAGGGACACATATTCTTAGTTTTATGCTTCACGTAAGCAGCATTTACGGTACCAATAAAATAAAAATCACCATGAGCTAATCGAGAGCATGGCGCGATCTCTTGTTTTATTGTGCTTAACTATTGCTGCCTTGTTGCGCTTCAAACCATATTTTAATTTATTATTTTTGCTCAAAAAATTAGAGAATTATTACACTCTTTCGAGCAGCTGAACTTAAAAAAATGCAAAGAAAGTTATACCAAGTGTTCCCTGAACAAAAAAATGTTCTACCTATCTTGGAGTGTCTGTAATTTAACTCGAAGGAAACTCCTTTCAATTCGGAAGATGTTCACTTTGAATTTAGAAGCACAAAGTTAGCTAATAAGAAACCCTGTTAGCGGTGTCCAGAACCACAGTTAGCTTTTGCTGAACGCTTTTGCTGAACGTACTAGGACAAGAGGTGTGAAAACGTGTGCGCAATACTCACCAACCCCTATGACAATACACGAGATGTGCCTCGGTGGCGCAGTCGTAAGCACACCGACGGGCTTTTCAGTTCGAGTCCGCGTACTGCCCTTATTTTTGCACAGATTAGTTTGTTGATATTATGCTTTCTCATGATCATAGGAGTCAATTTTAGAGCATCAATGCTTACAATAAACCAAGGCTGTATATTTGGGCATTCATATGTGCTGGTTGTTCAACAATGCCTATCTGAACCATCACTATATCATATCACTAATGATACCGTAACTGCACACGAATTCCCATACTTTACGGTTGAATAACCCGGGTCATGTCCTTACATAAGTGTGCTAAAACTGTCGTCTCACCTGAAAGTGCTGTCGGCCGACTACTTTCCACCTTCACACCGGATGTCAAAGGTAGTATAACGAAAATGGGACCTTGGCGAAGATGGAGAAGATTGTTTCTCACTGGCTTTTGTAAGATGCTGTTGGTGCGACACGTGCTTATGGATTACTTGTTTCATAGTTCTTACCATAGCTGTCGACTAAGAAGGAAGAGCAATAAGACTTTCTATCTCCAGAGAAATGATATGGTACAGATATGAATAGTTGAAAAACTAGCACATATGCTGGCGCAAATAGACAACCTTGGTTTGCTGTAAACATTGATGGTCTAAAATTGACTCCAGTGATTATGAGAAAGCAGAATAACAACAAACTAATCTGTGCGAAAATAATCGCATACATGAACTCGAACTCAAAAGCCTGCCGGTGTGCTCCTGTCAGGCGGCACTCCTACCGACTGCGTCACCGAGGCACATCTAGTCGGGTGTCATAGGGGTTGATGAGTGTCGCGCACATGTTTTCACACCTCTTCTTCCGGTCTTTAAAAAAGCATTCAGCAAAAACTAACTGTCTGGACTCCGCTCACCGGGTCAAAATAGCATCGCAAAAGCTCACCTTGAGTTGGGTACCTTTTCTTGTTAGGAGCATGTCCGACCTGACGCGAAAATGGTATAAATGAAAAATCGGGAAGCACCAAGAGGCTTGCTTAGAGTTACGTGGAAAACGCATATTTTTGTTCGCTGCTGATTTTTTCAACCGCCGAATGACAACGGTATTCGTCCTGTTTTTTACACCAACACAAATTTGACAACTTCCCCTCGCATATAAACTTTTGCCTTTGCAGGTTATGTGGTAAGACCAACGCCCATACCTCAAATGTGAACTAAAAACCAAAATTTTAAAGCACGAGTCATCTAACTAATGGGTGGAAACTTTATTTTCATCCTTTGTACTGCCGAGGTTACAAAAAGGCACTGCTCCTTTTTCCTCGGACCTGTTTTTGTTTGCTTCAGGTTCATCGGTGATCTCGGCTTTGGACCAGAGCCACGAAACGCTCCAAATCTCAGTCCGGATCTGTCCAAAGACATCTTCAACACCATATAAGGACCATCTTATCCTTTGCAGTTAACCGTTGATTTGTTTATTTCTGTTTACTTGTTGCTACCTATTTATTGTGGTTTTCGGGTGGTGATTACTTGTTTCCGTTGATGCCTTGCCTAGTAGTGTTCAACAGTTTTGCTAAGATATTTTGTTTGTGAGATTACGACGCTTGTTTTCTTTTGGTTGATGTTTACGCTTCAATTTCACTTTGATATTCCCTTCAAAAGGGCGCTAATGCTTCGCTACAATGGGATCATCGTCATAATTTTTCTGCCCTTTGTATGCCTACTAAATCATTACAGATTCACAAGTAGGAAATCATGAAGTAGACAGTTTATTGTGTTTCAAAATTCTATTTGATGTTATTTAGTCAGAGCGTTTTACTGCCGACCAAAATATAGTTTACAATAAATGTGTTTAGTCCTCAACTGTGCCCAAGTGGTAGCAATTGATTAAGCGTATTGGTTTATACAACCATGCCCAACAACCCCGAAGCGGCAGACCTACAGCGATCGATTTGAAGACCTTCGTGGAAGCTGATCCATCGCAATCAGACCGCGAGGGTCTATGGATTCAGTGAATCTGCTGTTGCAGATAGTCCGAAACGCCCCGGAAAGGTGAAAAGCTCGAAAAGTGGGTGCCCACGAGTTGGGTGATCGCCAGAAATTGTCACGTTTCGCGATTTGTTCTTCTCTACTTTTCCGCGACAGAATTGACCCGATTTTGGACCGAATCATGACCCGTGATGAAAAGTGGATTTTGTATGATAACAGGAAACGTTCCGGACAGTGGTTGGACTATGATGAACCCTCTAAGCGCTTTCCAACCTCTACCAAAAAATATTGGTGTCGCTGTGTGGTGGTCGCGGCTGGAGTGATCCAGTACAACTTTTTGGCATCAAGCCTAATGATCATAGCAGAGTCTCATCATCATTTTCATTAGCGTCTGTCCCGCTTGGTGGCGGGGTCCGCTCTTCTGGTGTGGTGAGTACTCTCGATCAAATGCTTGATCAGGGTGCACACCAGCCATCTTTAAGTCCAATGCAACATATCTAGCCAACGTTGCTTCGGGCGTCCCCTGGGCCGCTTTCCAGGGACCTCAAGGTTTAGGTCAATCTTACGGACGGTGTCGTCGTTAGGGCGAAGGACATGGCTGTACCATCGAAGACGAGCTTCGCGCATCTTCTCGCCTATCGGGGCGACGCACGGACGAACCTCTGCCGTATGGCGTCGTTGCGAATGAGGTCCAAACGCGTAACTCCAGCCGTCCACCGTAGCGTTTTCGTTTCCATTACACTGAATCGGCTTTCAATTTCCTTCGTCACGGGCCAACACTCAGCACCTATAACACCTAAACGATCACAGCAGAGTCCTATGTACTGTAAGAAAATCGACGAAATGCGCCGAAAACTGCGACAACGCCCGCTCACACGTTTCAAATATTTGAAATCGAACGAATTGAGGGTTGAAGTTCTGCCTCACCCGCCATATTCTCCAGACCCCTCTCCAACCGACTATCACCTTTTTAAGCACTTTCCGAACTTCCCCGCTGGTAGAACTTTTGCAAATCAGGATCTCGCAAAATAGCCTTTCTAGAATTTGTCGCATCTCGACCGGCAGTGTTTTACCTGAAGGAATTTATCAATTAGCGTCGTGCTGGAAGAATGTGATGATTCGAACGGTGCTTATTTCGACTGAATCCGGCGAGTATGAAAAGGGTAAGATTGTTTGAAGTGGACCAGTTAAAACCGCCAGAACTTTCCAGCCAAGCTCGTCGTTGTGACTCACCATCAGCCCAACGCGACGTCGTGTGCTGGCCGTATGTGACATTGCAAAAATAAAATGCGGACGTGCCCTGTATCATGGTTTAAATGGTTTCTGGTACGATCAGGAACGTCCAGTTCGCATTGAGGCAGAAAGTCTTGCGAGGATTCTGTCACGCTTTCCAACCTGCTTTTTATTGCATTTACGAACACTTTCTACGCTCACGCGGAGGAGATCATGACAGGCTCACTTCCGTAAAGAAATTTTGTGAAAAAAAATGCCTGCGATAAATTCTGTTAAACAAATCTAACATCAAATATCGGTAAATTCGTGGTGAATTATTAATCGTTAATTGCCCACCCATGATCGGCATCATCTTAGAATTTCACCCATAGCTCTTCGAAACAACATTTCTATCCCTTCAAAAATTTAAAAGAAAATATCGTACGATGATTGAACAGCACAGGCGCGACTATGATTTCATATTAACAGGGCTCAACAATACCAGTAGTGCAATGAGTGCAGAAGAGGTGATGATGACGTGATGACGAATAGGAGATTGTATCAGAATGTTCGAATACGGTGATAATGATGGGGTTATGGAAAAGCAGCAGAATCGTCACAAAAATGCTTCCAATCGAGTATTCATCAAGCACGTCTATATAAGCGCCTTATCAACTGAATACTAAAATTGGATAGGAATTCCATATAAGTGCGCCGAAGGTTTCGTATTCATCAGCAATGATAAGAGCCCTTCTATTTGCACTTGTCCTGCTCGCCTTTCATTCCCAAATCGAGTAAGCTTGTTTTCTTATTTAGAGTATATATGAAAAATCGGTTCGAAATATTTATGTGGGAACGAACAATCAAGATATTTAGGATCTACCCTAGTCGGAAGGGGCAACCGTAAGGTGCCAGTTGCGTACGTTACCCCACTTCCCAGAACCATATTCCATAAATTTGAATAAAACTCCTCGCATCATAGGACAGTTGTTGAAGTTAGAAACACGAAGGGAATGAAGATGCAAATCACTCTGTACCATTCTCCCTCCGATTAGGGTAGATCCGGTATTTATAATATCTCTAATAATCATTACATAGTGATGCTAGTTTCGTTGAAGAAAGGAGTGGTTCTGGTTCAGGTCTGAGTTCACATTCTCATTCAGCCTACAGAAATAACCTTGATTCTTGAGAATCCTTTTTGAAAGTCCGCATTACCAGCAAAATATTCAGCGTTACGCGTAAACAGCAGGTGTGAACACCATAGGAAGGTCGCCATCCTCTATTTATTAACAAAACGTGTTCTCTTCCTGCCAAATTCCTAAGACGAGCAGGAGACATTCAGAGTTTCCAAACGTGACGTGGGGTTCAATTGCGCCCATGTGGTGCAAACAGTCCAGCGGACCATTAATCGTCGCCAACCACAGAAGACTTCGAATGTCACTTACTTGTTTTCCTTAAAGATTCGCCGAAAATTTTTTTTGTTGCTATTTAAAGGTCAGCAATTTCCAAATTTACCGTTATTAAAAAATGGGCAAATTTGGAGTGAGTTCTTTCTTGTTTCAATCCTCTTTGCCTACCAGGTTGAAGCATTTCGAGCTTCTTTCAGACCTTGAAATACAAGTTCGTCGAAACGCTGGCAGCCATAAATAATTTTATATCAATCCTGGTAGGCAAAGAGGACTGAAAAAAGGTATTGAAAAGACTGCATGTTTTATTATTAGCGACAAACATAGGCTGTCTTGATAGGTAGTTTTTTCAGTTGCATAGAACAAAAATGCTGACTGATATGTATGTACATGCGCATACTTGATGCCATACTCCTTGGGAGAGTAGTGCGCTCTTACCTAAACCTACTGCCTGTTTTCGTCTGAGGCCGGATTCTCAACAACTAAACCCATGGGTATGCGGGGTATGAGGGATAGAGATAAAATACGAGTCATGTAGTGATAAGGCAGGAGCAAGAGACGCAGGCTTCATCGTGGGTATCTCTACCCCCTATACCCGCGGGTTAGTCGATGACTCCGGCCCCTGGTCTGCGGTGGGGGACTAGCGTTCTGTAGTGGCTGAATTGCTGAAGAACGTGTAAGGATTGCGGGTCGTGGTAGACCACTTCAGATTCTTCCATATAGTGATCATCAGATGAATGGATCTGCTCCACAACTGTAGGTTGGCTGGAGAGTTCTAGCGGTTTTTGTGCAATAGTTTTTCGTTCGTTTATTACTGAATTAATATTCAACTCACTTCGCCTTTTTATAAAGCGTCTAATACGGAATTCTCGGCTCTATCCGAAAGAATAATTTGTGTTCCACCTATGTTTAATGCCTGTGCTTCCTCGAAGACCTATTGAAGTACATGTCGGAAGAGCAATTCCGAAGGATATTTCATTTCAATTTCAAACTGGGGCAATTCGCCGTCGAAACGACGCGGCAAATCAACTATGTGTGGGGGCCGATTAGCGTTGGAGGAACGACCGTGCAACGGAGGTTCGAAAAATATCCTGGACGACGTGTTGAAAGCCCTCGTGGAAGTTGATCCATCGCAAAGATCTCGCGGGATTGCAGAACGCATGGGAGTCAGTAACACAACTGTTTCAGATGGTTCGAAAAGCCTTTGAAAGGTGAAAAACCTCAACAAGTGGGGGCTTCCCTCGATTTCAGTGGTCGCCCGAAGTTGTCGTGTTTTGATATCTGTGCCTCCCTGCTTTTCCGGAAACAAAACGACCGTTTTTGGACGCATTCAGACCAGGAGTTGACATTGCGTCTTGCCATCCCGTTGTGCCCTAGCAAACCTTGCGTCAACCGAGCACCACCTTTTTGAGCACAAAAACAGCCTTTGTAGAACTTGTCGCATTGCGACCAACCCGTTTTGTTTCGATGATGGAATCTGTCATCTAGTATCGCTTAGGAAAAGCATAGCGATTCGAACGGTGTCTATTTCGATTGGAAATCCGGTGAGTATGAAGAAAGCTAGGATAGCTTCAAGTGAACCACTCAAAACCGCCAGAACTTTTCGGCCAACCTAATAGCAACGTGCCGGAACAAATTCAATACCCAGCTGAGGGTGTAACCCATTTTTATGCGGCGTTTAGCTTTTTTAACTACAAGGACAGCTCTACAAGATCGCAACCGAGTCGAGGACACAGCTATGAGGGAAAGAGTGTGGAAAGGAAAATGAGTAAGCGTAGCCAAAGCGCTTCGCTCAAGCTGGGTATTCCACCGCTTTGATGGAAAAGTTCTCAAAGTGTGGCATCCTAGAAAAGCTATAATAACATTTCGTCTGAGAAACTCGATAATGTGTAAATAGTGGATGAGCACGGCAACTAATCGTCTTCCACGATTTTCTAAAAATGTGTCCAATACACCCTAAATTTTCACACACATTGTGTATACTACATATAAAGGAGCGTGTATGTGTGTGTGCGTGTGTATACTACATATAAAGGAGTGTGGTGTGGTGTGTGTGTTGTGTGTGTGTGTGTGTGTGTGTGTGTGTGTGTGTGTGTGTGTGTGTGTGTGTGTGTGTGTGTGTGTGTGTGTGTGTGTGTGTGTGTGTGTGTGTGAAAATTCGTGTGAAATAAGTGGAGCTCATTAAAGCCCTTCGCCCGATAGGCACAAAAATATTACACCACATTTCTTGGATTAAATCGCACCACTTACAAGAAAAATGCCATGAAAATGAAAAAAGGGGACGATTCCAACAGCAAAAAAATGCGTATTACCGATTTTCCGCTCATCTGATCGACTTCGCACCTGAAATTCGTCCATCCTTATGTAGATGCTTATTTACCATCATAGAAAAAATACCACTGCTCTACAAGCTGTAAAAAAGGACTGTCCAGTATATTCTCTGAAACAAGTGAGGAACAAAATGCCGTGCTGCCACGTGGCCTGCAAAGCTATCCACTCGCTCTAAGGGCCCTTATTACCCCAGGAGTGGCTACTTATAAGTGATACTAATGCCTTATAACTGCAATGCATTTGCCAATCGTGTTTTTGAAAGGTACCGAATTTGGTTCATCTCTGGTGTCCTTATAGGACTGAGTATTTGTAGCATCCCACTGTGTGTGTATACTACATATAAAGGAGCGTGTATGTGTGTGTGCGTGTGTATACTACATATAAAGGAGTGTGGTGTGGTGTGTGGGTGTGTTGTGTGTGTGTGTGTGTGTGTGTGTGTGTGTGTGTGTGTGTGTGTGTGTGTGTGCGTGTGTGTGTGTGCTACATATAAAGGAGCATGTGTGTTTGTGTCTGTGTACTACATATAAAGAGTGTGTGTGTGCTACATATAAAGGAGCATGTGTGTGTGTGTCTGTGTACTACATATAAAGGAGCATGTGTGTGTATGTGTAGGTGTGAGTGCGTGTGGGTGTGTGTGCGTGTGGGTGTGTGTACTACATATAAAGGAGCATGTGTGTGGTGTTCCCTGGGCGTTTAGATGACCAACGACGGGAGACGTACACAGCAGGGAAGGCAATCGATATCGATCGATATTATCGATTTTTTGAGGATGGCGTTCAAGCGACACGAAACTTCAACCCTGGGGGTGATCGAGGTCGCTGAAGACGAATCTGAAGTTCGTTTTTGAACTATCAATCGCCATCAATCGGTATTGATCGAATACTTGTTTTTTTGGGTGTCGTCCATTTTTTAAATTTTTTTCTAACTTGCTCTAATCGACGTAGTTAAGATGTTCTTCCTGAGAAAACCATTACATAGGTGGCAGCTACAATAGATGATGAGTGATTATTACCACGGAGAAGCCGTCACGATACCGTCGGTGCGGCCCAGAGGCCGCACTGACGGCCCATTACTACATAATGGGCCACCTACCCACCTTTTACTAGATTCTACCCACAGTGTTCGTACTTGCCGTTTCGGCGTACGCTTGAGACAGTTCCTATGTCAGAACAGCTGAACAGAGGAGGGTAATCTTCTCAGAGTTATAAGGTTGTACGGAAGTTAGCTCAGGTTTGTAGCATTTATCTTCAAGGTTAATTTTCTTAGATAGAGGTACTCAAAAGTGTGTGTTTAGGGTGGCCGCTAAGTGCAGATATATGTGGCAGGAAGACGCCATGCAGTATCGTGTAATTTGCGACGATCCATGGTATTATCGTTACCCGTATAGTAAAAAGATTGGTATGGGTATTCCTTGAGTCTGTTGATGGCTAACTTTGGACGACTGCTATAAAATGGTTTATTTTCGCCGAATAAAGCTGTCGAAAGAACGAGTATCAGTTGTTTGAATTGATTTGAAGCGTTTACTGCATTGGAACTGTTGTGAGCCGGAGAATTCACGACGGTTGTGTAGTCTCAGATCGCTCACAAGGAATATTTGATGATTCAAGAATATGGTGAAAATTCAGCGCCTCTTCAACTCGCTTTTGATTACATTAGTCGCTGTACTCCTCTACTTCTTCTTCTAAGCGCCTAATCCCGCGCAGTTGCAGGATCCGCTGTTCTTGTGATCTGTCGCCATCTCATCCTATCAATAGCGTCGCCTGGCGTGGCGTCAACTTCGGCAAGATCTCTCTTGATGACGTCCTTCCACCGTTTCCTTGGCGCTCCTCTCGGACGCTTTCCGGGTGCCTCGAAATTTTGGACCAACCTCATGGGACGATCCTCTGGTCCTCTGAAGATGTGACCGTGCCCTGTCACCTAGGTACTGCTCCCTCACCTTCAGCAGGATCGGTGCTGTCTTCATCACTGCCCTAATACCCTCGTTTCGCACTCTGTCCCGAAAGGGTACATCCATATGCCTTGAGCATCCTTACTTCGGCCTCGTGTCGCAACTGCGTGCTAAACGCAGTTGCGACATCTTGTCTTTCGATTTCGCAAAGGCTTTTGATCGTGTGTCTCACAAAAATTGCTGTTCAAGCTGCAGTTTCATCCTCCACTCCTAAAATGGATAGCAGAATTTCTATCCGGCAATCACGTCATTAGTGAAGCGGACTAAAAAATGGCAGGTGCCTCTGTTACCCCAAAAAAACCACCTCCTTTTAATATTTTCATGCAGCTTAGAGGCGGTTCTCCAACTCAACCCACCTCATACTCATTTGGGCAGTGTCATAGTTTTTCCGAGTGATTCCGTTAAAGATGTAGGATTCCGTTACAAGCCTTAATTTCTTCATGTCACAGCTCGATGTAGGCAGGCAGTTATGCGAACCTATCATATATTCAAAGGCCTTTGCAGTAATAAAGAATCAGATCTTCGAACTTATGAATCTTATGTTAGGCCTATTGTTGAATCTAGTGTCACAGTGTTCTCACCAGTTAGAACAAAGAGATATATTGCGTAGAAAGAGTTCAAAACAATTTCACACATAAACTTCTGGCGCGCACCGGTGGTTTTTCGTATCACAGAATTGCAAGCGCAGTAGAGAGAAGTAGACTTCTGGAACTGCTGTCGCTAGCATCTCGCCGTAAGCTACTGGGCGGTTGCACTGCCCACAAGCTGCTGCATCACAGATGTACCAATAAGGGCATTAACATGAAGCAGAAATTTAGTCTGGCTAACTCGCGCACTAGGGTGGTGTGCTAAAACTCACATTGTCCCGACCAAAATCCAAAGTATATGCCAACTCATTCACATATAGAGCTGGCCGCGCATACCTCAGGATCACAAAAAATATCTCAGAGGTATTATCTCCTAAGCAATTCAAGTAAACCATTGCTCAGACACGACGTTTCTTGAAATTGACTAAGTTTGTCAAGCAATACCGACTTTCAGTTTCAGTCAGTGTTTTTGTTGTTTCTTCGTAGTTGTTTGAATTGTTTTTGTGCTTTACTGCCTTGTCTGTTTTTATTATAGTTGTTGAGTGGCTGTTGTTTTTCTATGATATTTGCTTTCTGCAAATATAATAAACTGATCTCTCAGGGCGCCATCTCCCTCAGCCTCGAGTCGACCACTCGTTCGTAGATCTTCATCGGGTGTGAGATCTACACATTAATCGCTGTGCAGAAATATGGAATTTTTATATTTTTTGTTTTATTTTGTTTTGTTTAAATTGTTTTTTTTTTAAATATGGGAAGCTGAGGGCGCGTGTAGCGCAGTCGGAGAAGGCGCAGGCTGCCACCTGCACCCGATACCAGGTTCCTGGTTCGGATTCCCCGCTTAGGCCAACCAACCCTTCCTTCCCTCTGGGGTCGGTGAATTGGTACCAGACTTGTCTGGGAAGGATAAAGCACCGACTTGTTCATCGGCTGGCCACCGCAAGTCATTGTAGGCCAAATACGCTTTCAAATCCCTTCCACGACATCACGTAGAGGTAGAATGCGTGGCGCTTCCTAAAAGGAATTGAGTAACGCCGTCCTTTATCCTTCTATCCTTTATGGGAAGTTGAAAAACCACCACGCTTTCTACTGCACTAGAAAGGTCGTCCTTACATTTTTACATCATCATTGGATTCACGCCAAGCCTGTGAAGGACATGGCTTGCACAACTAATCTTATTCACCAAATGCACATCCACGATGATTCTACAGTAAAGTAGAATCAGGCAAAAGACGGCGTTAGTCAAGGCGCCATGCTTTATACTTCTACGGAATGTAGTGGGGCGTTTTGTATACATGAAAAACACACCCATAGGAGGGATTGCGGTGGCCAGCCGACGGAAAAGTCAGCGTTTTGTCCTTTCCAGGCAAGTCTGACACCAGTTTGCCAACCATATGCCAGAAATCCGAAGCAAGAACCTTTTCTTTTAGGCTATTCCTCCTAATTACAGTCCTAGATCATGATCTGTAATAATTCAATGACCGCATTCGAGACATTCCGAAACTCAATTCTTAAGTTTGAGATTCTATCATAACGATATTTTACAGTGGACATTGGATTCAACGCCTATTTGGATAACTCGAATCCGTAATTTTTCTTTAAATACGGATTGAAAGGATTGTGCAAATAATGTCATCCCTGAAAAGGCCCGAATACTGGGATAATTGGAGTGGGAGTAGCTTTAACAGGAAGGATTTTTTTACGATCCATACAACTGACTTATCTTTAGATCTCACACAAGATATCCGATTCGGATAGAACCTAGAGTTCTGATCAAAATCAATTGTTAAAGTTAAAGTTGAAGTTATACTAAAATTCGACATGGTGGTGAAAACCACCACTATCTGAACCAACTATGATTCAGGCTCTTCAAAGATGCCATTGTTCGCACAATCTTTTTAACCAGGGTTAAAAAAGTCGGAATTATTCGAATCGGCATCGGATATAAAGGTTTCTTCACCGCTACGAAAAACTACTCAAACCCGTCACTTTTAGGAGACATTCGCTTGACATAAAGTGATCCATCCCGAGTATTCTGTTCGTAAGAATGGAATTTTCTTTGTTCGGTATGTGCATGTATTATTATTAGGATAATATGTATGTAGTAGTCATATTTTTTACGGCATATTCCAGTAAGTTTGTAACACCTTGAAGTTTAGCGGCAGTATTCATAAATGACTTTACCCAAGGTTATGTAGGCACAGGGTAAAAATTCAAACATTACCTAGATGTCACAAAAAGATGGAACTGGATGAATGGTGGTAGAATTATACCATTCACCGAACTATATCATGCCATGAATACCAAGCCTGCCCTCTGTCCACTATCTTCTGTTGGTAAACTTAACCTTTACCATTAACCCATTCCCTTGCCAATCGTGAATCCTGCCGCAGAAATCAGAAATCTTTAGCAAACTATTACTGCACCTGTTTTTTGCCATTTTCGCCAAGAACTCGTCTGCAGCATACACCTGCTCCAACGGCTACAGGTCATCGTTTATGCATGTATGTGTTTTCCAGCTTTTTACATGACTCCGTCTTCGTTCTTGTGTAGTCATTTCAGCTTCCGTTGATGTTTTGGCGCTGCTTCATTCCTATTCATAGATCCTTGTTTGTTTACTTCGGAGAACTGGCATTGTTTTAAGGCTGGTGGCTAGAAACAAAGCAGCCGCCGCCCCGAGTTCTCATTAGCGATGGGCGTGAGAAGCTCGTTTACCTGGGGCAGCCATTTCGGCATCTTCTCTTTCAGTGTGTCAAACTTCGGTCGTGGATGAATCGTGAACCATTGCGAGGACCTGAAATGTGTTTTAGAATCTGAAGTCCTGTCGATGTTGCCATGTGCATATGATCACGCCGCTTTAGTGGGGCTCCTTTGCAATCCTCCACAACGCAGCGCTTTAGAAAGAAGAAAACGTTTTCGAGGAGGCTATGTGTTTGAATAGGGGAAGAAAACACTTACATTAAACGTGTCTACAACGCCTCTGTGCCATGAGCATGTTAGGTGGAACTATTTATTTTTTGGCCTCTGGTAAGCTGTAAAGGCAATCCTCGAACCATTTCATGGCTTATGAGACGGTCGAAACTGTTAACTAAATAGTTTACAGAGAATCCTGTTATATTTTCTGGTAACTTTTGATTGATTTGCGGTGATTGCTGTGAGCTGGTCGATTTCATATGTACAATAATATTTCATATGTACAATAATATTTGTACAATAATATGGATGAATTCATCATGGAATCTGGAATCTGTTTGACTCACTCGAAACACTCGATTTATTGAAGAATTTCAAAACATTTCAGAATCATTTGCATGTTAATAACGTTTATGTTTTCTCTACATACCAAATGGCTCCGCCTATTGATTAGGACGCTGAATATGAAATGACCGTTTTTGCTACCTCAATTTCTGGTCGATTTTTCATGGCTGTTCCCGTTTCATCCACTGTATATAGTTTCTGAAAGCGGAGAATCTACGCTTTGACACGATTTATAGCTTTTTGAGGCCCAGTGGCCTCTTGCCGAGTTTTGACTTCGTTTTTGCTGTATGAATCGCAGTGACATTCGGGTGCTCTACTTATATGAATTAACACTGCATATGGGGAGGATTTCACTAGGAAACGCACAATTCACCACTGATTCGGAAGGTTTCGATCTGGAGATGAAAGTCTCGAAGATGAAGACCGAGGTCGGCCGCCATCACTCCTTAACGGCCAACTGACCAACTCAAAGCCATGCTGGAAGCAGATCCGTGTCAAACTGTGAGAGAGCTGGCAGAACATTGACAGGGTTGATGGCAGCACTATCAGTCGCCACTTCGATGTGATCGGAAATGTGAAGAAATTGGATGAATGGATCCCGCACGAACTGACCGCCGGGCAGATGCTGGAGTGCCGCGTCACCTGTGTTTCGTGAAGGCAGCGCATTCTAAGGGCGTCTTTTTGGGACAGGATCGTGATGTGCAACAAAAAATAGATCTTTATGGCAATCGTCGTCGCTCTGCACAATGGTTAGACAATAATGAGAGTCCCAAAGAGATGCCGAAGCCAAGTTTCCGTCGAAAGAATATCATGGCGACCGTGGACAACCTCTGGTAAAGTCCAGTGCAAGATCTTGAAGACTGAGGAGGCTATCATAGCGGAGAAGTATGTTACCGAGGTTGAAGTGACGCACCAGAAGTTGAATGATAAAACAGCCGGCTTTTGTCAGAAGCCCAATCCTTTTGCATGATAACGTGCGTCTGCATGTCTGTTGTGAAGAAACTGAATGAATTGGGATACGAAACTTTGCCACATCCCGCATATTCACCAGGGGCTAGATTCATCAACAACTTACAGCAATCCAACGGTGACAACACTGCCGAAATCCCTAATCAGACTTATCAACAAGCGATATGGTGAAATGTTCCACTGATAAGCCGCGCAATCAGGGATTTCAGCAGTATTTTCACCGTTACATTGCTGTAAGTCGTTGATGAATTTGGCTTCTGGAGAAAGATTCATCAACGATACTGCCGGTGTCAATTCACGGCGGATTCACCATATCGGCCTATATAGTAAGTGATACAGAGAAATACTGAGATACAGGTATGATAACCGACATACCGTTACCGCCCAGTAAGCGGTTGATGAATCTGGCCACTGATCTGTCTCCTGCAGATTATCATTTTTCAAGCATCATGAGTATTTGGCGCGCTACAACCTCTTTATACAAGATTCAAACGGGATGTACTCTTGCCACGACAAGGCGATTCGAATAAATTTCGCAGTAGCATATCGATTTCCTCTATTGGCGTACAACCCGCACTTTGACAATTTCTTGAAAATGAAACTGCCAACTGCCGAAATCGCGACTTGCTTCTTCATCACTTTCATTCTGGACTGCTTGCATACGCTGCTCACAAAGCTATCGTGCTTTGTTAGATATAGACGTCTGTAGCAAGTCAACGTGTGAAACTTAGTACAATCGTTTCCGGAAGGGAATGGACAGCATCGCGGACAAGAAGCCTACTGGAAGACCGATCGGACCGGAGTCGTGCACTACTTGCTTTCACTGGATGGATAAACGATTACAGCGGACTTGTTCATTGAAGGTATGCTGGAAATGAAGCGTAAGCTGCTTGAGCAACATCCGAGATTCGGTAATATTCTTGTGCCACGACCGCCACGAACGCAGGAGAAGATGAAGAAGGAGTCGAACGCAATTGCGGCTCATCCTGTCTATTCACCAGATATCAGCCCTTGTGACTATGCAATATTCGGAAGTCCTGCTCACTTTTTCATGAACAAACGATGCTCGTAATGTCAAGAAGTTCAGTGTGCAATCGACGAGTGGATTGGCGCAAGGCTAGCGTCTTTCTGAGAGAACGCGATCAGCTCTCTGCCTATTATCTTGTTGTAATAAGTCTTTAATAAAAATGGTATGATATGACAAAAAATTATGGGACTCCTAAATAGATCGTCTTGTGAAGGAGAAAAAATTCAGCAGCCAAAAGTGTCGAAAATGACTTCCTGTGCTTTACTAATTCTTGTGCTTCTGACTTTTGCAAAGATGAAATGTCCAAGCTATTGTCGCGTTGGCAAAAGTGCATTAATTGTAATGGTGGTTGTTTCGATTATTAAAATTGCTTTCAGGCAAAGTTATGATCTTTTTTGCATTGAATTGCTTAGCTTCGTTAAGCTTAAAGGGATTCTGCGGAAAAATGTAGAAATTTCATTTCATTTCATTTATAAAGATAAGAAATTTATAAGAAATATAATATATAATATAATATATAATTAATTATATATAAGTATATTTCTATTATATTATTATTGTTTTCTTTTTATTGTCTTTCTTATATATTATAAGAATATATAATTTATATAATTTAAATAATATATAATTTATAAGAAATTCTGCTTCCGTTGAGCACTTGTACGTCCTCGGTAAATAGCCAGCGGATTTTAGCTACACGGCGCAACGATTCCCCGAGGAAGACTTCCGATGAAAAACAGACCATCGCATAAGGAAGCATCCACAAATCCAAAACGAAATTGCGAGCAATATCATGGGAAGGATAGCCGACGAATCTATGCAATAATTAATATGAGCGCTTCCAGACAAAAAAAAACCATAACATCACTGGAGCTGCAATGCTGGCCACCAAGCATCCAGTTTCGGAAGCACTTTCTGATCCAAGAGTAGAGAATGGGTTCTTTAAGGCGTATTTAGGCAATTTCGCTTTTGCATCTAACTTGCTCTCCCTACTTTTGGAGCATTCCATCATTACATAGACTCTCGCAACCCAAATGGTTGGTTTCTGGAATCCTGCTTAATGTCCAACGCTGCCATTTCAATTTCACATTGTTGTCTGGTTTGTGTTTTTTTCTTTTTTTCTAGCATGACGTATTTTTCGCTGTTCTCGCATATGCTGCGCGTTCTTGAGACGCAGTTAAATAAGTTGTTACAGGACGTTTTGTTGCGATCAAAACTCTTGCGTCAGGCGGGACTCGAACCCGCATCTCGCATCATTGTTACGCAGTTAAATAAATGATAAATAAATTTATTCATTTGATCGCGAGATAACCAAATGATTCACCTACCTACTCAAGCCTGACGGTCTGAAAGGGTTTTCAGGAGGCTCATTTCACTTTGCAATTGAGAGTGAAGTCGAGTAAAGGGAGGAGGCCATAGTGAGCTAGATGACACCTTCGCTACTTCCAGGTGAGCTATCACTGTGATGCGCAACTGTGATGCGCGTGAGAGTAAGCTTTAGCGTTGGGGTTAATCAATCTCCCTGGTGCTTTATTAAGATTTAAAAATTCCGAAAAAATATGGCAATAACCAACTCATCTTCTATGGATGGAAAACCTTCTGGAGCAAGAGAGAAACTCTAACCCCGCCGTGAAATTTTCCTAATAATCATTCCCTGTAATTTATTTATGCAAACCGCAGTAACATTGACGACGTTCATCACAATTTCTTTGAACTTTTGCTGGACGACGTCCTTGTTGCTGAATTTCCAAGAAGAAATTTTCATTACGCTGCAGCACTCTTTCAGCTATTTCCGAAGTTCCTCGAAAGTGCTTCCCAAATAGACGTTTCTTTGCGGCTCAGGAAATGTGTTCTTTCAGTGATATCACCTTTTGCAGTCAAGCGCGCACAGCACGAATAGCTTGCCAGTAAATGTTTTGCAGCCGACGGATCTATCAGTGAGAAAAGCGAACTTTGATGATGTGCTAGAACAGTGCTTGTGTTGCCGGAAAGTTTTGGCGGTTTTCTGATTTTGTTCTGGCGTTTCGCAAATCACTATGCGAAGACTAAACGAGGTGGGAGTTAAGTTCTGCCTCATCCGCTGTACTAAGCAGACCTTGCGCCAGCCGACTGCCACCTTCTCAAGCACTTTCAGAACTTCCTTCGCTGGTAGAACCTTCGCAATTCAGGATCGCGCAAAAACAGCCTTTCTAGAATTTGTTGCATTTCGACCAGGAGGTGTTTTACCTGAAGGAATTAGTCAACTAGCATCGCGTTGGAAACTGTGTGTGGATTCGAATGGTGCTCATTTCGACTGAATCCGCTTAGTATGGAGAAGGATATGGCCTCTTGAAGTGGACCAGACGAAACCGCGAGAACTTTCCGACCTAATATTTCAGGCGTATTCGCTTCGGTTTGCTAGCTCCAATTGATCTGACGAGCATTCTTCTCTTCTGGTTCCATCCTCTTAAACAGGTCAACCGTTGAGCTGATTTGGTGTTGTGACAAAACCATCCATTCTTTTTCCTCTTCTTGTGCTTTCATCTGATATTGCTTGCCTCAAGCTCATGGATGACTTATTCAAATTCACCTCTGCACCTCGACTGTGTTTTTAGGTTGCCCAGAATGTTCTCGTCGTTTTGACTGCTTCATTTCGAACTACCATGACTTTCTCAAATCTTATCGGATTCAGTCGAAGTAAGCACCGTTCGAATCAGTACACTTTTGCCAATAGGACACCAGTCGACATATTCCATTAGCGAAAAAATCGGGTAGTCGAGATTCGCAAAATCCACGAAAGCTGTTTTGGCTTGATCCTGATTGATGTTACGAGCGAGAAAATTCTGAAGGTGTTTGATGGTAGTAGATTGGTGAAAAGTTTAGAGCATATGGAAAGTGAGGTAGAACTCCATCTTCTAATTCGTTAATTTTTCAAATAGTGACTTGTGAAACGTGTGGGCGAGCGTTATCGGGCCTCTTCTGTTGACCAATGCTGGCTGAAGTTGACGCAGTTTTTGGTGCATTCGTCGATTTCCTTACAGTAGGTGTCTGCTGTCATCGTTTGGCTTGGTGACAAAAAGTTGTGATGGATCACAGCAGCCGCCCCGACCACCACACAATGACCATTACCTTTCTTAGTGGAGGTTCGCCTTTAGAAAATGCCCGGGTTCCGAACAGTGGTCGGCGTCCAACCACTGTTCGGAGCCTTTTCTGTTATCATCCAGAGTCCACTTTTCATCACAAGTGATGATTTGATCCAAAAATGGGTCAGTTTTGTAGCGTAAAAGTAGAGAAGAACAAATCTCGAAACGCGACAATTTTCGCAGCTCACTCAACTCGTGGGGCACCCACTTTTCGAGCTTTTCACCTTCCCAAGCCGTTTCTGAGCATCCACAGCAGCAGTTTTACTGACGTCTAGCTCTTCCGAGATCCCGCGAAATGTTTGGGATGGTTCAGCTTCCGTCAACTCCTTTAACTCTTCGTCCAGGATTGCTCTTGGCCGATCGCCACAGGGGTCATCTTCGAGGCTGAGATCTCCTCCGAAATTTACTGAGCCACTGGCGCACAGTGCTTCTTCCAACACTATTAGGCCCCTACACTTGATTGGTTTGTCGAGCTGTCCCGTCTGCGGAAGGCTCAATTTGAAGCTGAAACAAAATATCGTTTGGAATTGCCCCTTCGACATACTTCAATAACCCCTTCAAGAATAGAAATATAACGTTGAAACATAAATTATTTAGTCAGATAAAGCGAAAAATCCGTACAGAAATTAGCAATAATGCGCAATGCAATTTGAATTTTCACTTACTAATAGACGCATGAAAATAGTATCACAAAACGCTGGAAACTTTCCGGACAACCTAATAGAATACCGAAGCCCAGATAGGACAGTTGAAAGTGGGCTCTGGCTATATGAGTGCCCTCGCTACCTCAACTTCTATTGCGCCCATCCATATTTGCTTTCGGCTGCTACATTTCTGCTGATTTGCGCCTTATGCATCGAAGTAGCGGTTTAGTTTCTTAGGAAGGTAGCAGTGGCAGCAGGTATTAGAAGTAGGACATACTTCTTTCAACCACATTCCTTGGCTGTGTAACTTAACATTCTGTTTCACTCTGGAAACGTTACACTAGACAGAGCTTCTTTTTTTCTGATTTTCCCTCTTTGTACTGGAATTTCCTGCCATGTTCAAATCTCCTTTTTTGTGTTTTCGATGAAGAAAAGCGTCTTAGTTTATTAATGCAAGAAAACCGATGAAGGTTTCGGGTAGGTGTGGCACACAGAAACCCTGTTTTGATGTGTGATGTTGTGCCAATTTCGTCATGATTCAAAGATGCTGCAATTTTTAGGGTTTTGCACAGGGATTCCATGCTAGAAGATCAGCATTAATTTTAGATAAATTATTAGAAGAGATTATTTTTTTAGATTTATTTGCCTTCCGGAAATAAATTGATGCAACGTTTGAGATAGGGAAAAGAGCGTCGAGTGCCATAAATGCGTTTTTACGTTTTTCCCTCACCGAATAAAAAGCAGTGATGAGCAGTTGTCCGCTCATGATCTCCTATCAGATTGGCCTCGGATGGGTACCATTTTAAAGAGGCCCTTAAGAGACAAGGCCAGTAGCGACCCAATGGCTGTAACGTAGATGCCCGCTGAACTTTTGAACTGAATGACGTCGGAATTAGTTAGTTTCTTGTGTTCAGCCCGATCAAGAGGTAGTAATTTTACACATCCGTTCAGTAGAAGTTGGGCATGCGAATGCTATACTTCTTTGTTTACAGCATTTCTTCTCATTGTGTACATTTACATACCTCCTCACTTTATCTTTCTTATACGTATTTATTATTTTCTTTCTTCTTTTGCTTTATTTATTTAATTATTTATTTATTTATTGTACGTAGTAATCCACGCAAAAAAAAACGCAACAACAGAAATCAACCCAAAACACAGAGGATACGAGTAGAAAATAGGAGGATGCAATTAGTATAACACCATAATAGACAAAACTAAACTGCTAAGGAACTTTCTGCAGATACCTTTCAATGAGGATTTTGCATTGCCCTATAGAATTTGGTAATCCTTTTTTTTGGAGAATTTCAGGAACTCATTGCCAGCTCGATTTGTGAAAAAAAGAAGATCTTATATTGCTACTAGCCCTTGAAACTAGGATCTTCCACTGAGCGCCTCTTGTGTTAGAATGAGACATTGAATAGAATTCATTAAGGGGAAGACCCGACATGCCTTTTATCATCTTATAAACATAAACCGTTACCAAGTCGAACTTTCTTCGGCGACAGGCAAGAGTGCGTAAATTGAAGAATTTTTTCCTTCCAAACGCAGGAGGAATGCTGTTATAGTCACACCCATGTACTCTGAACCAGAGCTTTCTTGTAAAACTGTTTTGCACAGCTTCCAATCTGGCGACATCTCCCTTAGTAGTAGGACTATACACCGCGTAGTACCATGCTCTAGGATCGGCCTCACGTAGGCCTTGTATGCGGATAATAAATGCGCTATTGAACTAGTTTTCAGAGATTTAAATATATTATTTATTTATTTATTTATACGTGGATATCCACGCAAAAAATAGAACAAACAGAACATGCACATTAAGAACCAGAACAGAGCGAGTAAAAATATACTGCTAGGTACAAGCGACAGACAGCGGCAACAGTTGGAAGCAAACTATTAAGGAACATCCTGGAGATACCTGTCAATAAGTCTTTTGTTTTGCCTTAGCGATTTTGGTAAAATGGATTTCTTCGAAAACTTTTGAAATTCGGTTCCAGCTCGGACTGTGAAAAACGTAGAACTTATATTACTTCTAGCTTTTGGAATCTGGATCTTCATCTGACCACCTCTAGTATTAGAGCAAGATATTGAATAAAATTCCTGAAGAGGAAGATCCAACATGCCATTGATCAGCTTATATATGGTGATTAGATCATATCTTTTCCTACGAAAAGCAAGGGTGCGTAAATTGAAGAGTTTGTTTCTCTCAACTTATGCACAACTCTTTCAGCTCTCTTAGCGGTATAATCACAGTGCTGACTGAAGGAAAGTTTAGTGTCTAGAATAAATCCTAGGTCACGTAAAGAAAGCGTACTATTGAGTTCCTGTTCACCAAGACAATAAGAGCTTCTGTTGTATTGCTGTCCAAGATGAAGCACTTTGGTTTTTTCACCTGATAAGGGAAGCTCCCACCTTGACCAATCCGCAACAGCATCTATTGCAGACTGGAGGGCAGCGTGGTCATCCTCCTCAGCGATGTTTTTGTATATTTTTATGTCATCAGCGAACATTTTACAGGTGACTCCAAACTCTTCAACCAGGGAGGGAATCATGGAAGTGTAGATGATAAAAAGTACTGGTGAGAGAACACCTCCTTGGAGGACCCCACTGGTAGCTGGAATGGATTCGGAGTACGAATCGTTGACTCTAACCTGAGAGGATCTGTCGCTTATGAAGTTTTTTATCCACCTAATTATCCTTGAATGAACACCGATTTTCTCCAGCTGGTAGATCAGTTTATTTAATGGAACCTTATCGAAAGCTTTCATAAAATTGAAATAAACAACGTCCATGTTTATTTTTTGATCAAGCGCCATTGTCCAATCATTCAACGCTGACAGCATTAATGTTTCCGTTGACCTACCGCTGCGAAAGCCGTGCTGATTTTCGGGAATTAGAGAATTTGACTCCAGATAATTGACGAGAGCAACCTTCAGTTTCCTTTCAAAAACTCTTGCAAAAACGGATGTGATACTGATGGGGCGGTAATTGGTAACCAGATTGTAGGGCGCTTTCTTGGGTATCGGAGTAATGAACGCATGCTTCCAACGACCAGGAACCTCGCCTAGCATAAAGCTAGCATTAAATATGTGCTCCAACGGGTAAGAGATAGCTATGGCAATTTTCTGAATAAAGTAATGGTGGAACTTTATCCGGGGTAACGGTAAAGATTGCAGGTAGTGCACATAAGGCATTGTAGATTTCTTCTTTGTGAAACCAATTGTGCTTTCCATACTCTGAGTAGAACTCACAATATCGAAAGTATCACTGTAGGAAGATGATTCCGAAAAAGGCTTTTGAAAGTATTTCGCTAGCATAGACGCTTTAGACTCATCAGTTACTGCAGATTATCCAGTTAAATCAGTTAGGGTTGGAATTCGCTCAGGTCGTTTCAGCACCGAATTTAACAAGGCGTAAAGGGAAGATTTTCCAGGTTTTTCAAGAATTTTCCTTTCGACATACTTATGGTATCAATTCAGAAGTTGATCAAACTTGTCACTTAAAGCTTTAAAACTATTGTGGTTGTACACGGTTGGGTAAATTTGATAATTCATCCACCTTATTTGTCTTTGTTCAAAAAGCCTGACCAAATTAGGTGGTAGCTTACCGTAATTCGTTGGATGCCTTTCTATAGGTACGAACTTTTCGATACATCTATGTAAAATAGATAAGAAGAGCTCATATTTGTCATCTACAGAAGGATATCCCTCAAGGAGCGTTCTCCAATCCAGCGACAACAAAAACTGGCAAAAAGCGTCATAGTTATGCTTATGAAATGATCTTCGGAGACAGAAAGTAAGCTTATTTGTGAAGCATTGAATACGAAAATAAATACATGATTGATCACTAGATCCAATAGGCGGTAAGATTTCAATATCTTTAACATGATGCAAGTGGTTGGTAAGGATGTGGTCCAACAAGCTACCATATCGAGTTGGCTTCGAAACGTTTTGATGGAGTTTGCATGATGTGCACATCTCCACAAATAGTTTCGATGCCATGTTTACACTGGAGGGAGAACTTTTGGACCAATCAATATCAGGTAAATTGAGGCCTCCCATAATAACACACTGTGCTTTGCAAGAGCATAGGTCGCTTATTGTCTTTATCAATTGAATAGTGTTGCTAATAGAAGCACTAGGGGTCCTGTAGACAGCAATTAGTCTCAAAGTACTTTGGAGAAGCTTCAAATCACAACAAAGTAGTTCGAAGACATCCGCTAGTGATTTTTGCAGTGCCGGTTTTCGTTGCTCTGTTGCTAGCCATCATTTATTATGTGATGGCACTGTCATGATTAAATAAGGAATAAGAAGCTCCGGGCAGCCATCCAGACTCCTCAAAAGGCGAGGTGAGAACTTTAAGAAGGTTCGAATCGCCTCTATGACACCCTAGTTGATCATCTTGGCTTGCATTATCAAATCCTCTACGGATGCTTCCGATGCAGGTGTGCACATTGCCATCCCAGTCCTTCTCAATTTGCGCAGTCTGGTTAGATCTGACAAGGAGAGCCTCCAGAGTGGCGGTGAGCTTTTGCGATGCAATTTTTACAGGATGTAGGGCCCCGTGTGTGGAGTCCACAATCATACTTACCTTTTTGGGAATGGTCTTCTTTGGTCGAAAAAAAACGTGTGGACGCGTGAGCACGAAGTTCATGACGCCCTGCTGCCACCCGGTCCGATAGGGTCGGTTGGCATAGTGGTAGCAGGGTCGCCTCTTGGGTGCACCAGCGGGTTTGATGGTTCAGTCACTAGTGTCGCCGATGTTTTTCTTTGTCACACATCGGATTCTTATTATTATGGGCTTGCGTGATCACAGAAGTCAATTTGTGCACGATTAATGCTTCAGTATTCGAACCTAGCCTTTTTGAGCTTTCATTTGAGTTACCTCTCAATGGACCGTATTTGCACTGTATCATTCTGTTGGATCGCTAAGTTTAAATAAATTTCTTGCTCACATGAAGTAACTGTGTTTATTGCTGACAATGACAATCAACAATTACGATATAGAATTATGGAACATTTAAAACATAATCCCTTATCACAATAGCAATCTTCCTCTCCCTGACAATGCATCACTACCTCTTCTTCGTACCTCATAATTGGTAGGCGCAGAGAATGGTCCCGGGTGATGATCAACATATCCAACCGCCACCCAAGCTTATGCCAGACATGGGCGGAATACCAGAGCGCAGAACTGCCGGTAGATCTGACTTATAATCTGCAATCGAACAAATGCGTGCGAATGGAATCCAGTTCGTATGGTGTTCCATGCTATTTACTTACTTTCAAGATGCCGTTTCTGCTGTGTGTAGCAAATTCCGGGTGGTGCTGTATCACATAATCATGCAACCGTCGGATGTACCGCATGAGCAATCGAAAGAAGTATGTACAAATTGACTCCTGTGATCAGGCAAGCCCATAATAATAACGGTCCGATGTGTGCAAAAATAATGGGGACACCGGGGACCGAACCATCAAACCCGCTCGGTGCGCTCGAGAGGCGATCTCGCTTCCACCACGCCAACCGACCACATCGGCATGGGTGGGAGCAAGGCGCCATGAACTTCGCTCTCACGCTCCACACGGTTTTTTTCGACCACAGAAGAGCATTCCGAAAAAGTGACTATGGTTTGGACTCCCCACACGGGACCCTACATCGCTCTCCTTGTGAGATTCGATAATAGCAGCCTCTCCGTACTCGTCCTATTCATCGCTGCAGAAATATGGGCGCTCTTTCAGCTTCGAAGGAATGAGGACATTAATCCGTTATTGTTATTGTCATTAATCCATTACTGTTATATACTAAAATACAGCAAAGATAACTTGTCAACGCAATGTATAAGCAGAAAAACCAATGAAATTTAATTTTAGAATATATCCTAATCGGAGGAGGAATACAGCGATTTCCATGGTCAATCTCTCACTTAACTCTCCACTATAACTTCAGCTGCTGTCCCGCTATGCGAGCGTTTTATTTAAATTCAGGCGATGGTTGTGCGGCATGGGCTAACGAACGCAACTGTCGCTTTACTTTTGTTATTTTTCGCCCTCTCCCAACTAGGATAGATCCTAATTTTACATTTTCTCACAAAACCTCGAGCGGGTGTTGATGGAGGCGGCTACCTACTAAAGCGGTACCTGAAGCTGTTCTCTGAGGTGACTTGAAGTGTTGATGGGGGCAGCTTGTATTCACCTGGTTCGCCTTCTCCAGACCAGTGCATTTGGAAGTGAATTTTACTTGACTGGTGAAGCTAATTTTTGTCCTCGAGTAATTGAGGTTCAAGCATTAAATCGATTTGTTGAGGTTTTCTTTCTTTTTTCCATGTAGTGATTTGAGATTTCCCACAAAATTGTGTCCAGTGTTTCATGCCTCTTTTTTTCGCCAATAAATAAATAAATAAATAAAATTGCCTCCACAAAATTCCGTAGAAGTAGATTAGGTGACGCATCCCGCAAACTGATTGATTAATGTCGACCTTTATTCGTTCGTTATTTTGAAGACCATAGTTGATAGTCTAACAAGCAATTTCCTGATTTGCCTAGGGTCACTCTAATCACATGCTCATTACAAGCTTCAATTGAGATGCTCGCTCATTCATCATGCAGTGTTCGACCAAGCGTATCGTCATAGATCCCATGGTGCCTGACTGAGAGTATTCCTCGGCACATCGTAATGAGGAAGCCAACTTGTAGCTGACTGAACAGCAGTTCATCGCCCCATTTCTGGTAGCGCAGCCATGCGAGGCGCTGACGGTCTTGACCATCCTGAATCGGATTATTGGATCGTATTCCGCCCAGGCCAATGAAGCCGCTCATCCTTTCAGGATCAGTGAATTGGAACCACATAGGACAAAACACGGACTAATCTATCGGCTGGCAATCAGAAATCTCAGAAATCATTGCAGAGTCCAAAGCGCAGTCAATAGGCTCTACGATATTCCCCAAAAAAAAGTAGAATCCATGGCACGTCCGAAGTAGGGACTGAATAACGCTCACCTCCCCCATTTTCTTTCATCTTTATTTCTTTTATATTGGCGCGTGTTCCTATCGAGGAAGCGTCACACAGGATCTCTGAAGATGCGCTCGAGTGAGCATTGCATGATGAATGAATGAAGACGACGCTGCCAGGCGCATCGCTCGACGTCATCGGCTTAGCACCCTCACTCGTTACATGCAGAAGCTCCATCCATCTTGAATGCATTTTTTCTCTGCAGGAGCTGCTGAACTCCACAATGGCTGTGAAGCTCGTTCTCAATGTTTATTGGCGACGTGTTTCAGGCATAAGCGCCTCTCTAGGTTTTCAATAAAGAGCCACATTTCATAAACAACACAGTGGGCAAACACAACGGAACTGGGCTCAGAAGGGGCCTGGTCGACACTCCTTCGGCCTTTCGTCAACCCCTATTTTCGTCGACTAGGGGTAATCTTTTGACCATTTTTGCCTTCTTATTTGTTTAATTGATATAATTCTTGCCACAATGGCATTGGCACAACCTAAAATATAAAGAACATATGGATACGGTATCCCGAGAGGCGTGATGTAATTTCAAAGGAAGTCAAACTAGCTTATGTTGTTTAGTAAGCGACATATTTTTCTGTAAAAGAACGGAAAGAACTGCTAATGGCTCCAAAAGTCATTGGCTAACTTCGTAGACGAGCTCCGTGCGTGAATGGTGGAAGTGTATCAACGGAAAATTGGAACTCAGGGAACCAACAATTTTGAGGAAAATTGATAATTTTAAAAGCTACGGATTAAGCAGCTAAGTTTGCGCATGTTCGATCGCTCTTTATTTAATACTAGAACCACATACAAAGGCATTCTTCACATGTCGAGCCGGCGCTGAATTTTTGAGGTTGTCGGAGGAACGTCAATTACCATATACACTGATTGTGAGTCAGTACCAAAGACCAGTTGACCGACAACTATCTCCAGCGCGTTTCTCATCGCAAGTAGTTTCTCGTCTTCTACATATTCTTCACCGCGTTCCAGGCTCTATTGTTTTGTTTATTCTGGATTGTTTTATCCTTTGCTAGAGACTTTTATTATGCGGGTGCTTTGTTATACAAAGTTCCGTGAATGGTGAGGATAGAGGATGAAGGACGGCATTATTCAATCCTTTTGGGATGCGCCACGCCTTCTACTTCTACAGGATATCGTGGAGGCGATTTGAAAGCGTATTTGGCCATACAATGAATTACGGTGGCTAGTCGATAAACAAGTCAGCCAGCGCCTTACCCTTCCCCGACAAGTCTGGAACCAATTCTTCGACCCCCGGAGGGAAAGAAGGCTTGGTTGGCCTAGGCTGGAGATTAGAACCAGAAACCTGACATCGGGAGCACGCGACAGTAGGCACCTCCTCCGACTGCGCTACATCCGCCCCCGTGAATGATATGGTTGAATAAACGTTTCTCAGGTGAGCTTAAAACGCGCCTTGAAAGAAAGTCTACATTTCTTCGAAATCTATTTACATAGTTGGCACCAGACTGGCACCAGTTAGTTGTACCAGACTTGTCTAGGAGAGATAAAGCGCTGGCTTCTCCATCAGCTGGCCATCACAAGTCATTGTATGACCAAATACGTATGCGAATTACCTCCTCGTCATCCCGTGGAAGTAGAAAGCGTGGCGCATCCCAAAACGGATTGAGTAACGCCGTCCTTTATTCTTTTGCTCTTAATGGAAGCTTGAAATAACATTCTCATTGTCGGTTTTGCAATTCTCTCCATACTTCTCTACATCTAAAGTCGTGTACCCCCCCCCCCCTGCACTTTTTCTCGCAGGCGGAAAGTGCATGCGTTTCTTGTAGCATAGCAGATTAGATAAGATTCCTCAGACAAAGAAGTTGCTGAGCTAAAAGTGCATAGACTCCGTCTACCATTCTTCGCCTAACAATAAGAAACCGCATTTCATTGCGAATAATGCAGTCGCAGCAAAGAATATGAGAGTTGCTCATTGTCTCGGATACCGGGTGGTTTTCTATGAATAGCTCGGGCGACCAGCATCCCACTTCTGTGAATTCATTCTCTGTGCTCACACCTCTGCCTCGAGAGCGTAATCAAAATACTACCGGAGAGCTGAGCATTCACTTCCTTTTTCTTTGCTATAGTAACGTCGCATCGTGAGAACTCAACACAATGAATCAACAATACACTCGACGTTTCCGTCTACTCGTGCCACTTTCTTGTTACATACTTATTTCAGCTTGAAAATCTTCCTGAAATAAAATTCATTTAAGTATGGTTAGATAATTAACAGTAGAACAGTAGTAACAGTAGATAACAGTAGAAGTAACTGCAGAATCTTTTAAAATCTAGCGGTGTGTTTTTTGATTCGCACTACACGAATCCGCTGAAAAAAAAAACTACGCACGACTTCCGTTTAGGTTTTTAACGGTTCATTTTTGAGATTTTTTAGAAAATTTCCAACCGTTCTGAATGGTAAGAAATTAGAGTACGTCTCTCATAGAAAGTGGCTCTGCGTTCAGCTCGCAAATGACTACAAATTTCAATAAATGCTCCGTCGCGCTCATCGTAAAAGGCTTTCAGAAACCCCTGCTAATAGATTCTATGGAAAGTTCAGTCAGTTTTTCTGGGTTGTCTTTGAGACTTTATTTTACATAAATACCATTTGTAAATTTAAAAAAATAATAAATTTGACATTTCCACATTAAATTGGCTCTTATGAAATCAAGATGAGCTCTTCTCATTTCAAATTGGACACTCCTCTAAACAAACATAAAGCTTCTGAAATCAAATTGAACGTCTTCCAACACGGAACGGGCTTCTTAGAGGTCTGTACGCTACAGACTCTACACGATACTTGGAATAATTTCTTGTTCAAGAAACATTTGGTTTAACTTTCTTCGCAATTTTTAAGCGTAATTCAAAAAATAGTAAATTAAAATTTGTTTCAAAACGCATCAAATCAGCAACAATTTAGTGTGGTAAAAGCGAGATTTCGCATGTACTTTAAAGGCT
Source organism: Heligmosomoides polygyrus polygyrus (assembly GCA_947396885.1). Lineage (NCBI taxonomy): Eukaryota > Metazoa > Nematoda > Chromadorea > Rhabditida > Heligmosomidae > Heligmosomoides > Heligmosomoides polygyrus. Next base: position 82,465,065 of record OX377203.1, on the reverse strand, counting down.
CGTCGCAATTTTTATCCTATTGATAAAGCTGCTTATATGGAACATCAAACTATGTGTGCTCTTTACATTTTTTGCTGCATCACTTACAGGTTTGAAACACCTTACAGAAATTATGCTATCAATTGAACAAAAATTGAGAAGCCTTTTTCTCAATCTCTTTTTTGGCACTAAAAAATGCCCAATTTTCTGTTCTATAAAACAGCTTTCAATTATTGCTTTGCAAAAAAAAAATTAAAAATAAAACTTTCTAACAGGGTGTTCACTTATTGTGTGAATTAAAACTTTAAAGAAAGTATTACTACATTTCTCCTTCAACAAAAAATCGTCTATCATTTTTGGAGAGGCTCTTGTTGAACTTGGAGGTCTCCGCTTTTGATTTGGAAGATGTTGAGTTTGACTTTGCAAGCGTAGGCTTGTTCAAATGAGTGTCCAATTTGACATGAATATGGTATATTACAGTAAGGTAAGCACGTAGTGACGCAGTTGGAAGGGGCGTCGGCTGTCGTGCACCCGATACAAGGCTTCTGGTTCGGATTTCCTGCCAAGTCAACTAAGCCTTCCTTTTTACCAGCGTCGGGGAATTAGTACCAGACCTGTCTCGCAAGGAAAAAGCGCCAGATTGTTCATCGGTTGGCCATCGCAACTCATTGTGTGCTCAAATACGCATTCAAATCGCCTCCAGAATAGAATATCTCCTAGGAGTAGGATGCGTGGCGCTTTCCAAGAAATATTGAATAACGCCGCCTTATTCTTTACCGTAACAGTTGCACGCGTATTGTTCTCTACAGCATCACCCAAAAAAGTCCAAAAAATTTGGGCCAAGCCGGTGATCGAAACCGGGACCTCTCGCACCCAAAGCGAGAATCATACCACTAGACCACTTGGCCGTACGGCGGGATCGAATCGTATCGCATATCCGGCGCATGGTTGCCGCTAGGTTGTGAACGTCGGCTGCCGTCGCTGCTGGGGACGGCCTTGACGCGCGGATCTCATCTCCGAGGAGATTCCGCACGTGCATGCGGTCTAGTGGAATGATTCTCGCTTTGGGTGGAAGAGGTTCAGCTTTCGATCACCAGCTTGGTTCAATTTTTTCCTGCTCGCACTCTACTTCAAGCTAACCCAAACTACTCATTGGTGGTGCATTGCTTATTTAGTAGTTCTAGCGCAATGAGCGCCTTAAAAAATGAAACATTAAACAAATGGCTTGTTTGAAGAGCTTCGATAGATATGAGATACAACTCATGTAGTTTAGGTTGACTACCATTTGCGGAATGCATGGCGCATCCCTCGAAGGAGCTAACGTCGATCTTTATTGTTAATCATTTCATTATCTGTGTCATCTATAGCCTGTGCCATCAATGTCTCTCTTCACCCCCATCGCGTGCCAGAATGTTTCAGTGGGATCTCCTTTCTCGATGGACGCAAGTTGATAAAGAAACATAATATAAAATAAAGAAGTCTTGTAAGAAATGTTAGAGTCTAAATAAGCAGTGCGGTTTTACAGGACATTTTTTGGATCATTTTCTAACAATACAGCTCTCATACACTTTCCAATATTCTCGTCAGTTTTGTAAATGTCGCTGAGCTAAACTTTCCTATTAGGTTGTTAGAAATGTTCAATCAGTCTATTATTTATGCATACTCAAAGAGCCAATTCTGACGTTGGAAGGCATCTTCTGACATAGACTAGAAGTCGCTCTATTTTGTGCGTTTCCTTCTGCTCAAAACGCACTTATTTTCAAAAAATTTAACTTTCAGTCTCAATAAAATTTGTGGATTTCAAACACGTGGCTTGGTGAGAGGACATTGTATCCCTAAGGCGAGTGGTACTAAGGGCTCTAAGCTCATTCACCCATCTTTCGTCCAGCTAGGATGACGGTGGACTCTTCTGCCCACATCTAAGGTCAGCCTTTTCTCGACTTCTTACAGCGTCGTTTTCGTGGACCCTTAGCCTTTTGGATGGGTTCCTGCTGAGTGAAATGGCATTTGGAAGTTGGGAGGGGGGGGGGGTAGTTTCTGGAACGCTTTCGACTATTCCAGACTCTGAAGAAGGCGACAACGCCGAAACGTCAGCCGAAATAAAGCTTTGTACCAATCTTGGCTACAATGAAGAAACTATTCGTCCATTGCAACGTCAAAGATGCAGGTTCATCGAGAGTCTGACATGGGAAGGACATTTTATGGCCCTACATAAGCATTGTTCCCTTTGAGAAAAAGATCACAAAGGACCAACGGACTTCGACTAGAACTAGGCTTCACAGAGAGCATCACTCTATAGTTCGCTCACCTTCTGTAAAGCGATCCTTGAAAGGAGCGGGTTGAGACGCCATGAAAGAAGGCCGGGCCTTTGTAAATCTCAGATTTCAATCGCAGCTGCTTCATTTTTAACTGCATTCCAGTCTTCTACCTAGTTGCGTTCTCAAACAATCGCTGCTGATGTCTTCACCTAGCTCGACCCGTGCCTCAAAAATTCGCAAAATTCGAGAAAAGATTTCAGTGGAATTAAGGAAGAACTGGTAGATCGATCGATCGGTCCGAGAATATCGATGCCATAATGTACGTGGACCCTTAGAGTAGTACAGGTCTTCAAAAAGGTCTTAACAGTGAAGATAAATATTGCTCAATTTTCCATTAATTAGTCCCTCCTACTTTTTTACAAGGACTTTAAATCATTATTTTTCCTAAAAAAGCAAAGCTTTATACAGTTTGAAACAATGTGCTCACTTTTGGGCCGTTCAAATATGACCTCAAAAAAGTCATATCAAATTCTCCTCGAACAAAAAAGTATTCCAACCTCTCCTGAAGAGACTCTAGTTGATTGTGAAAAGAGCTCGCTTTGACTTCAAGGATATCCAAAACGCCAGGCTTGTTTAGAAGAGTGTTCAGTTTGACGTGAGAATGGCATATTTTCTCAGTTGACTTGATGCTGTTTATTTTTGTTTCTATCGTGTTCTTCTGTGGTAAATACCTCGCTGTCCAGTTATAGTGCAGTATCCGGCAATCCGGCACGGAAATTTGAATCTGAAAACCCTGCTTCTTTCATATTGTTCTCTCTGAATCAATGTGTATTCCAGTTGTTGCAGCGCTTCGCCACCCTGCAAGCACATTACTTACAGTAATCGTAATCTAGCAGTAATCGTTACTGACTTCAATAGTTAAAACAACGATAATGCGTCGGCCAAGCGAGATCTCAACAACAGAAGCCCAAAAGAACAGGATTACTCCCAAATGGGTAATAACGTCAGCACAGCTTTGCAAAGCTGACAATTAGAGCTCTAGACACAGTTCACAAACAATAAAAATATAACAAAAATTGGGAGCTAACCTAAGATAGGAGAGAGGGCATGCTAAAGTTCTATAGAGATAGAGATATTGAGCGCTGAGCGATACAAAATTTGTGGACTTCGAAGGCTAAAATTTGTAAGCGTATTCTAAATGGTGGTTTGTAGTTATATATAATTAAATGTGTCAAACCCGGGCGCATGTACCGCGGTCGGAGGAGACGCGGGCTGCCGCTTGCACCCGACACCATGTTCTTGGTTCAGATTTCCCGCACAGGCCAACCAAGCCTTCCATCCCTCCGAGGTCGGTGAATTGGTACCAGACTTGTCTGGGAAGGATAAAGTGCTGCCTTTTCATCGGTTAGCCGCCGCAAGTCATTGTATGGCCAAATACGCATTCAAGTCACCTCCACGACATCCCGTAGAAGTAGAATGCACTGGAGCATCCCGAATGGGATTGAGTAATGCCGTCCTTTATCCTTTATCCTTTTTATTTTAAACCCGATGATCAAGAATTCTTGCTAAACCGATATCAGTAGCATTGAGCAGCAATAAACAAAATCGTAAACACGCGCACTCGGAAGAGTTGAGTTGCGTCTTTGCGGTTTCTGTTCCGCTTCCGACCCAGCCCTACATGCCTTCTATCATTTCGAATTTGTACCAAACTTTTCTTAAGAGGACCAGCACTGAATCGTCCATTGGCCCGCCTTTTTTGTACCTCTTCATTAAAGAGTTTTTACTTCTTCGCCAAGGATAGACATAAATAGAAATTGAATGTTTTCGCCCTAAGAGTTAGCCGCCCACACAAAAACGTCATTGATCGAAAAACACAACATAAGCTTATCTCATAAATTGTTGCTACAAAATTGGCCACAAAGAGTGTTGGTCGGAGGTATCAAAAGTTCAAACAAAGCGAACTAGACAACTTGTTTTTCATCATGAATTTTTTTGTGTCCCTTCATACCTTCTCCCTTTTAGTCACTTTTTATGAGGTTTTTTAATGTTTCTGTTTCAGAGTGTTTGTTGGGAGAAGTTCCTGTCGATATCAGATGGCAACGTTAAATCATAAAGGGGTTAAAGATAGGGTTTATCCATATATTTTGTGGTGCGCCATGCAGAATATTTTTACGAGATGTCGTGGAGACGATTATAATGCACATTTGGCCGAAATGAACTGCGCTGGCCAACCGATGAACAAGTCAGTGGTTTATGCTTCACAGACAGGCCTGGTACCAAATCACCGATTACGTCTCTCCCCTGTCAGACCAACCAACTTCAACTGGAACTTAAAGGTATTGGATTGTTTTTGTATGATGTTTCACGACATCTTATATAGGAATTAATCTAATACAGCAAATATTGACATACAAAAATACAAAACAAAAATGCTGGCAAAAAGAATAAAATAAAATATTAAAAATACAGACATCTAGGCCTAGTGCAGTTGTGCAGTTGGAGTTGGTGCCGGCTACACCTGATTGCAGTTTCCTGTCCAGTCCAGGCCAACCCGTTTGGTCTGACTAGGAATTGTGCGCATACATAGAAGGTCGTAGACCGTCTTTGCAGAAAGATCATTACAATAAATAAATGCTGGGCTGCTCTTCTGATGATAATCGAATAAAGAAAAAGCAGCAAGGAGTGGGGTCGTTAGTGTAGAAGGAGGAAGGAGGCTATAAACAAGAGCTCTAACATTTTAATTGTCAACTCCAGATGAAACAAAGCACAGATGTGGAAAATTACTTTGAGGGAGACCAAGGCAGTATGGCTTGATAGATGGCATATGGACTTGAAGCTAGCTAGGGTACATCTCGAGCCACCAGGACACCAGGAATGCGGACCTCGACACTAAGCAGAATAAACGCTGAAGAAGAAGAACCGTGAATGCACTATCATGTCGTGTGCTTTGAATAAATAAATAAATAAATGGGCAAAGCCAACTCTCTCTCACCTCCAACTCTTCCTACTTCCCGTAACCCCCCCCCCCCCCGCTTTGAGCTTTCGTCCCTATCTGTGCCCTTTCAACGTTGTTATAGAGCAGTGTTCGGCGTGTGTCTTCTGCTACTCTCGCACCACAGCGTCTTCCTATCGAATCAGCCGGCTGCTATTATCGCTATGGCTGCTGTCTTCTGCGGAGCAAGCCTTCCAACTTTTCTTGATCTGCTCCACTCCAATTTGCCTAATTATATGCCAAACTAACTGCGCTCATATCGAACGCCGTTGCAAGGAGGTCTGTTGGCAAGCTCCGCCTCAAAACCATCGTTCACGCCTCTTGCACTCGCAGCTTCTCACGTGCGACCGCCGCCGGATGACGCATTTGAGCCGGAGGCCGTCGAAGCACTCTCGGTTATTTAGGCGCCTCTTCAGCAGAATCCAATTCTAGGACGTGTTCCTGGCTGTTGCTGAGAAGCAAACTGGTGGCTCGCTTGGCCGGTTTTCTCACTTGTTGGTATGGCTGGAGCACCCCCGCTCCACTGACTGCTTTCGAAATGAGAAACCCGCTAATCTGTTTCCAGAGCACCTGTAGTTGTTTTCAGGAGCCATTTCTTATAGAAAAGACGAAAAGATGAACAGCGATAGTCAGTGGTTTTCGGGACGTTTTATACTTCTATGGGATCAGCGAAAGCCCTTGTTCGTTCGCCACCGCAAGTCACTATATTACGTCGGTTGAACGTCGTTTACGAAAAACGCCGCCCTGTCTTTTTAAATTAAGTACTACCTCTATCAGATATCATTTTTCACTTTTTGCCCAGTCCGGTTTTTCGCACATTGTTAAGTCAATATATCCGATGTTTAGGTCAATGAATTGGAACCTAAAAAATAGAAAAATCACTTTTCCTCCTTCTTCCTACTCCTCCAGCTCCTCTCCGCTTACATTTGAGATTTTATGCACAATGTTGAAACCTGTTTGAAAGGCGATCATTTGTTCTACAGGATCATGTGTTGGGTTTTTCCGTACGTTTTGATTTTCGATAACTTTCAGCACATTAGAGTGTTGTGTATAGAACAAAATTCATTATTACCAGTTCCTACATTTTGGTCTATTTTTGAAAGTGTTATCTGTCCTCCGAAAAATGTGAAGCTCTATAAAAGTATGTGTTGCGTTTATTCGCTCATGCTAATTTTTTGCCGATTTTTAGCAGAATTTTGAAAAAGAGAAAAATGACCTTTGCCAATTTTTCGCATCGTGTCACATGTCGTTTGAAAAAGAATGGTCCCTTTTATCATAATGTATGGTTTGTTATGTGGCCATTCCGAATTTTGCTTATTTTTAGGTTATCAGGTTCATGTAGAAAATTAGGCAAAGAGAAGGAGCTTTTGGTAAAGAAATAATGTAAGTATATACTTTGATCACTTCAAATGATCATTGAGCGAAAGCCTTTCAGCTAAATTTAGAATAAAATGTGAAAATGGTGAGAACTTACCATTAGTCTCTAACTTGGTGGCGATGTCCGTTCCTCCTCGTGGTGCCACTGGAAACCGCTCGCTTTGTGAGCTATTAAGCACGTACACTCGAGTGCACGTGACAGGCCGGCCCACGAAGACCCATGTCACGTCACATGGTGTATGATGAGTCACGTTTTTCGAGATTGTGCTACGGCGTCCGCGGGAGCCGACGCGCACTCGCAGAGCCCGGCAGATGTGGAAGTATGCGAGGGTCCCTGATGCGAGGACGGTATCGGAAGGGGGGGGGGGGGGTGGGGGAGGGGGCAACTGAGCTAGTCCGAAAGTCTCGTAACATAGGTAGGACACGCGTGGCAACGCTAAATGTGGGTACGTTGACAGGCCGCTCGTACGAGTTGTTTGAAGCACTGGAGCGTAGAAGAACTGATTTCTGTGGGGTGCAGGAGACGAGGTGGTCCTGCCGCAAGTCAAGGGACATAGGACGTGGCTTCAAGGCCGTTCTATGTGGAAGTCCCAGGACCACCAGCGGTGTCGGAACAATCGTCTCCGAACGATTTCGTGACTCGATTGTAAGCGTCGAACGCTTTGACGATCGAATGGTGAAGATCGTTGTCGCCGCGAAGGAGCGACTCTATCACTTCTTCTCTGCGTATGCACCGCAGACTGGCTGCTCGGATCAAGCCAAGGAAGAGTTTTGGAGCCTGCTTGATGAGAAGACAGCAGAGGTACTGTCGAAAGATGTCATCATAGTCGCTGGTGACCTTAATGAGCACGTAGGTGTTACGAAGTACAGGTACAGCTGTCATGGTGGTTTCGGATACGGGTCACGTAACGCCGATAGTGAGCGTATTCTTGAGTATGCGGAATCGCATAATCTCACCATTGTGAACACCGTCTTCCGAAAACGCGACTCCCACCTCATCTCATACTATAGTGGGAGCTCCAAGTCTCGGGCAACCTTTGTGCTTGTGGAAGATCGCGACCGAAGTACTATCACAGACGGGAAGATCGTGCCGTATGAGACGATCGCCCCACAGCATCGGCCGCTGATCTGCCCCTTCAAGATCACCCCTCCGAGGCTGAAGCATGTCGAGCGATGCGGTGCTTCAAGAACCAAGTGGTGGCGAATGAGAGAGAAGCAAGCAGCCGTGGTTTCTCGCGTGCGGTTACCGACAGTCACGACTGTCGATGAAACTTGGAAGAAAGCAGCCGATGCGATACGCCAAGCTGCAAGATTGGAACTCGGCACTACGAAGCCTGCACGACGCAAAGTCGACAAGCAGGCATGAATATGGAGGACGAAGTGAAAGCGAAGATTCGAGAAAAGAAGTTGATGTATCAAGTGACAGACCAGACGACAACTGGCAGAAGTACCAGAAGGCGAAGAACGCTATAAAGGAAGCCGCGGCTGTTGCGAACGCCACTCATTATGGTGATGTCTACCGGCTTTTACACATTTGCTTCCAAGTTTGGGAAGAAATGCCGTTTTTTTTGAAACGGAGCCATGTTTGTTCCCTATTTTTCTTCTCCAATTTGAGAGGTGGCCTAACAAATTTTAAGTGAGTAGAATGTATATGTACTAAAATATTTTTCAAATCTTGCTATGTTGGAATAGAATAGGGGACGGCGTTAATCAGTTATTTTGTGGGATGCGCCACACATTCTGCTTTGAGGATTATCAGGGAGGCAATTTAAATGCGTACCTGATGTAAACCATGTTTTAACGCGGCCTGTCGATGAACAAGTCAGTACGTTATCCTAGACAGTATCCTAGAGCAGGATGGAATCCTGAATCAGGTAGTCGCTATAGTAGCTCGTGATGGCGCCTCTTTCGAGTGCGCCATCACGAGCTTAGAAACCCTTCAAGGGCCCAAATTTCATTCAGCTTCTACTTGTTTGTCGAAATATTTCTGAATCAAACTTATTGCTCTTCTTCCTATTCAATGTTTCTCCGGCCAAATGCTTGATCGGGCTGGATACCAGCCTGCTTCAAGTCCACATACAGCGAATCAATTGCAACTACAAGGAATATTAACACACAATAACAGTAAGAAGTCATTTTCGACATCATTTTGGTTGCTGAATTTTTTATCCTTCACATGACAATCTTGGGAACAGATCTGGGGCCAGATTCATCAACGACTTACAGAGATTTGGCAGAGAAATTGCAGCGGACACTCCTGAGAAAACGCGAATTAACGAGACTTTCGCTTTTGTCGCTCTTGTCGCGAAGTATGAACAGGCCCATAATGGAACCGTTTTTCGTCGCCTGACACGATCCTGTCCAAAAAGGCTCCCTTGGATTGCGCAGCCTTAACGAAACACAGGCGTCGTGGCGCTTTAGCATCCTCTATAATCGCGGGCTTTGTCACAGCGCTTAATAAAACCTACACCGTGTACTTATTGTAAAGGACTCTCAATTCAAACGCTCAATTTCGTGAGGAAAATCGATAAGGTCGACCGATTATGGCCACCCTACCAGTATTACCTACTTGCTTATCGATATATTTCTGGATCAAACTTTCGTTAATTCTTCATAAAAAACGACAAAGGTTGCATCTGAAAAAGTGGAACTCTAGAACTTTACGGTAGTTTAAGTCTATCCTTACTATTAGTAGACCAAATTAGCACTAGTTTGGATCCTTAACTGTCTAAGTTGTTCAAAGGGAAACATTCATCAATATGTCCCTGAGCTGTTGTTTTCTTCAACAATGTTATCCCAAGCAGATGTCCATTATACAGCTTCCAAATATATGATCCCCAAACACTTTTACTACTCATAGTGCACTTTTCCATTCTTTCCAGAAAAGTTTGGTACCAGCTCAAAAATCCCGATTAGATGGAGAACTTGAATGCGCTCGAGTCGCGCGATGGTGAGCGGTATTTGTACCGACTTGCTAAGACTCGCCATCGCCAAACCGAGGTTATTGAAAAGTTCTTTGGCATCAATGGTGACAGCGGCCATCTTCTTACAGGCCAAAAAAAGGCGCTAAGGAGATGCCGTGATTACTTTGAGGAAATTTCCAGTATGGAATTTCCTCACCCGGCCACCCCTTCTGTGGGATCTGTTCACGGTTCCATTCACAAGATCACCGTGGAGGAAACAGAAGCGGCTCTAAAGAAGATGAAGCCCGGTAAGGCGACAGGGCCGGATGATCTGGCCAGCCGATGTTTGGAAGTCGAAGCTCTGGTATCCTGCTGAGTGGTTGGCTGAGCTCTTCTACCAGGTAGTAAAGGAGAAGAAAGTGCCTGAGTGTTGGCGCAACAGAACGACGATTCCGATTTGGAAGAAGAAGGGCAGTCCCGCAGACTGCTCCAATTCGCTCTATACAGTCCGATTCGCTTGCTTTCGCACAGCATGAAGATTTTCGAGCGAATCCTCGACAGACGAATTCGTGAAATCGTCAAGCTCTCTGACAACCAGTGCTGCTTTGTGTCTGGTTGTGGGACCATTGATGCTAAACACCCCGCCCGCCTCCTGAAGGAGATTCAAGAGAAACAAAGCTAGAAACAGATGCCGGTGCCTATAGCCTTCCTCGACCTGGAGAAGGTCTTTGACCGCGCACCGCGTGAGGTTATATGATACGCCTTATGACAACACAACGTAGCTGAGGAACTCATTATACTTGTGCTTTTTTAAAATTTTTCGAAAGAACGAATAATCGAATAACCCCATTTTTTCGGTTATTCGAATTTCCGAATAATCGAATAACCCCATTTTTCGAAAATTCGAGTGAACGAATAATCGAATAATCCCATTTTTTCGGTTATTCGAATTTCCGAATAATCGAATAACCCCATTTTTCGTTTATTCGAATTTCCGAATAATCGAATAACCCCATTTTTTGGTTATTCGAATTTCCGAATAATCGAATAACCCCATTTTTTGGTTATTCGAATTTCCGAATAATCGAATAACCCCATTTTTTGATTATTCGAATTTCCGAATAATCGATTATCGAAAAAATCGAATAATCGAATAAACTTTATTATAACTTCATACATCCGGTGCAAAATAGGTTCACCCCTGGTTTGTCCATTGGTACCCGAAGAACCCGCTGCCGAGGTTCAGTAATGTTACCATCGTATTCCTCACTATGGAAAACTTCTGTAAGAGAATTCTAAGCAGTTTGTCTTATCAGTGCAGGATACCACGAACTTTAACAGAAAATTTAAGAAATGGAGACCGGTGCAAAATATAAGTTCGCTTCATAGAAAATCTGATTAATCACAAAAGTACCTACAGACAAAGTAAGATTAGTACTTCGTCACATCATCTTTGTTGCAACCATACCGAAAATTCTGTTTTGCATACTACTGATTAGGTTATCAATAACAGTTCGCTCAACATTGGCTCATGCATGAAGTATGGCGTTCTTCAGATCAGAAACCTAAGTGTACGTGGTTCCATTTTTGCACACTTTGTGTACAAGAATGCCTCACAAGTCCTCTATCAGCGGTGAGATCTTGAGGAAAACTAGACCACTGCAAAAGTTGAATTGTATTGGAGTTGAGCCAACCTCTTATAAACTTTGTGGAAAAGGTACAGAATAATTAACTACAAGGTTTTTATTGGCATTGGCGGGTTCCTTTACTCTATGGTACCTAAAGCATAAGGAACAAATACCTTGGTCTTCACATATTGGCTTCTCGCAGGAAATTCTTTGATATTTGTCGGGTTTATAAGTTAATCCACTTTTCGCGCGTTGTGGGCTCCAAATTCTTTGATCAGCGTGCGTCTCAAACAAAAGGGGAGCCTGAGAAGCTTCCTATCAGTCGACCTAGGAGTAAGCTGAAGGTGGCCTTTTCTCCTCATAGGACATTGGTTTGACTCGCTCTAGGTGTGTCTTCATGTTGGTCTGTTGTTGTAATACTTTTTTTTGCCGCTTGCGCTTATCGCGAACGTATTGAATAAATAAATAAATAAATAAATAAATAAATAAATAAACCTGCAGTTGACTTCACTGTTCATCCCACACGAGACGAACTTCCGAAACGAACGAAACAAGTCCGCATCCAGAAAACGCAGCCCAACCATAAGACTTTCACCGTCAAAGTTGCGCCTAGAGGATACTCGACCTCTTTTCTCAGATCTCTCCAGTAGTGTAAAAGAAATGGAATCTTGATGGGCCCGACGGGTACAGACACTATTCGAGAGATTTGAGGAGAGAGAGAAGCGAGTATTCTACAGGTGCTACTTTGTCGGTGGAAGTCTCATGGCTTCGGCTGCGTTTTCTGGATACGAACTTGCTGCCTTGGAGTTCGTCTCGCGTAGGATGAACAGTAAAGACTACCAGAAATTGCTCGGAAATTACCTTCTGCCATATTTCAGAAGATTTCGTAGGCATAACCTTATTTTCCAACAAGATAATGCATCCATACACGTATCGCAGTCGACGACAGGTTGGCTCAACTCCAACAGAACTCAACATTTGAAGTGGCCTAGCTGTTCTTCAGATCTCAACCCGAAAACTAGAAAGCTTGTGGGACACTCTTGTTCACAATGTACAAAAATGGAACCGCTGAGACATCGGTTTCTGATCTGAAGAACGCCATACTTCATGCGTGGGCCAATTTTGAACGAACTGTTATTGATAACCTAATCAGTAGTACGAAAAACAGAATTTTCGATATGGTTGCAACAAAGATGATGTGACGAAGTACTAATCTTACTTTGTCTGTGGGGACTTTTGTGTTTAATCAGGTTTTTTATGAAGGGAACTTATATTTTGCACCGGTCTCCATTCGTTACATTTTCAATAAAAGTTCGTGGTATCCTGCACTGATGAGATAACCTGCTTAAAATTCTTCTATAGAGGCTTTCGATAGTGAGAAATACGACGGTAAACGCTGAGCATAGGCAGCCGATCCTTCGGGTACTAATGGACAAATCGGGGTATCTATAATTTTGCACCGGGGTGTACTAATAAGGACTATGCAGTTTTTGTGTTAGCCAATTTCGTTTGATACTGTTTACTCACTCCAAAAGCGCATTGTGTAGGCTCAAGTAAGTGTAGTAAAGTATGTTCAACGACAACATTCGCCAGAGACAAAATAAAAGATTTGAATTCTTTAAAAAAAGCAAATAATGAGGATATTCAGGATCTTCTCAGATCCATTGACAATACTCCTACGAATATCCTACAAAAAAATTTCTACAGAAATACGTGTGCAAAACATCTACGCACAAGTGCAAACCTCTGCGAAAAAAACCGTTCACTCCATTTGTTCATTTCATTATCTCACAGGAATCGTTAGCCAATTGAGTTGTAGAGTTATACGGCACCAGCGTCGGTCACCAGCTCCTCCGGCGCAGACGGTGGAGTGTGCGGGCCACGCCAGGCTAGCTGGCTTGGCCGGCATCGCATCTGCGGGCCACGCCGGGCTAGCCGGCTCCGCTGGCGTCGGGTATGGCGGGCCACGCTAGGGACGTAACCCAAACCTAGCTACGGATGCTTCCTCACCCAGCGTCAGTCGCCGGCTCCGCCGGCGCCGACGCTGGAGTGTGCGGGCCACGCCAGGCCATTCGGCTTCGCCGGCATCGCATCTGCGGGCCACGCTAGGGACGTAACCCAAGCCTAGCTACGGATGCTTCCTCACCCAGCGTTGGTTGCTGGCGCTGGGTAAGAAAGCATCCGTAGCGTCGAGCACGTTGAAACTTGCGCCTACTCCAGCTGATTCCTAGCTTGGTACCACTCACTCAGTATAGCACGCAGAAAAATGTCCTCAGCACTCCTTCTTCATCTAGCGTTGAGCTCACAGCCTATTGTAGCTTGTCAAGCCTAAAGAAATGTCTGACACTTATGTCCAGTCGTCGTGCTTTGAGCCGCTAGGTGTGGCGAATTCCGGAGGTGACTTCATTAGCCACTAATTTTGAGGGAACATACGGGAAGAATCATTAGCCACTAATTTTGAGAGAACGTACGGGAAGAATTATTCCGAGAGCCTAGTGCAGTCGAAAACTGGGGGTGGGACGGGAACTTGGTTTTCGTTGTAGACGATCCACTACAGACAGTGACTTATGCCTCCCTCCTTTACATATATGGTGAGATTTTCTGTCTCTGATTTCCCTACCTCTAATGTGGCAGATAGAAATCGTGGTCGGTTCGGTTTGAGAGAAAACCGATAGCACCACTCAAATGATCGATAATATCGATCGATATCGTCTGCCTGACGGGCGCGTGTAGCGCAGTCGGAGGAGGCGCGATTGTCGCGTGCACCCGATACCAGGTTCCTGGTTCGGATTTCCCGCCCAGGCCAACCAAGCCTTCCATCCCTCCGGGGTCGGTGAATTGGTACCAGACTTGTCTGGGAAGGATAAAGCGCTGACTTGTTCATCGGCTGGCCACCGCAAGTCATTGTATGGCCAAATACGCATTCATGTCGCCTCCACGACATCCCGTAGAAGTAGAATGCGCTGGCGCATCCCAGAAGGAATTGAGTAACGCCGTCCTTTATCCTTTATCCTTTTATCGTCTGCCTGATCAAAACGCACAATCTACTGTGGAACGCTCCCGTCGGCCAACATAATCAGGCAACTCCAATCCCGATCGGTTAGGTCTGAGGGAAAACCGATAGCACTCTTGGTTATTTGATTGATAGTGTAAATGCCTCTTACTTGAACCACCAAAGTGAGGACATGTGTGTTCCTCACTGTTGTATTTGTTGTTCAACTTCTGCTATAAATCGAATAAAAATCGCTCAGCCGAAATAACTTCGAATGGGAGAATCTTACAGCCCGCAGCTAAGAAGCAAACATATGGCGCAATAAAAGACGAGATCGCACCATGCCCTCGAAAAGTTCACGCAGCTTTTAATCCACTGATAGTATAAAAGCCACTTAACCACAAAGGTGGGATATGTATGTTCCTCACCGTTGTGTTTGTTGTTCAACTTCTGCTATCACACGAATAAAAATCCAACAGCTTGGAAGGGTTTAGCAAGTAGGAAATTTATGTGGGCGGGAGAAACTGATGGACTCAATCCAACCAACTTATAATGGGAGAATCTTACTTACAGCCTACAGAATCAGGCGCAAAACGGCTCGGGTGGACAGGGCTTATCGTGTTAAGTGGTCGTCAGCCTATTTAAGAAGCACACGAGTGTGGATATAAGTGCCGCAACTAGCAGTGGGGCTCAAATAGGCTGGGCGGGAGGGCCACCATGTAGGAACGCCCAATCCGTCGTTTTGTGTTGTAAGAAATTCAAAATTATCAGCAGCACTGGTGGTTCTAGCCCTATGTTGAACCAAGTTAGTTCACTTCTGCTGTGAATGGGCATACATGTGCCTTCCTACCAAGGGGCATACTCTAACTTGCAGAGCGAGGAGCACTAGAATAGGGCCGCAGATTCTCACCACAACACTGACATCAACTTAAGACTCTCGAAGAGAAACAAAGTGAAACGGTGGTAAAGACAGTAACGAAGAGCGGCAGTATGGATTAACACAGCAGGAGCTGTTCTCAGAAAAGTGAAGGCGGAAGCTCGCACACATCAGAAAGTTATGCCCGAACACAGAGAAGGCAGCAACAACAGGAATGAGCACGGACCTCGGCCATGCACACAGGCGGCAGAGTCGTACCCTGCGGTAACACAACTATAGCAGCACCTAACTGCAAACCGCTAGCAAGGACAGGTGCCTTCAAGGGGGTCAGTTCGAGGCAGTAGCCACCCAACACGTGCGCGGGCAGAGCCGCGGCGCCGGCCTATTTCGCAACGCCTCACGTGTCCTCCTCGGCTGCGGCGATTCCTCACCTCCCGGCGCTTCCCTTCGGAGAGAGAAGTCGAGAACCTGCCTCAAACTTGGGTGATTAAACCATCGAGCCCGCGGAGTTTACGAAGTTTCCCACGGCCACGTTGAGACAAAAAACCCTCCTCTATTATATATGGTGGGATGGTGGGATTTTCAGTCGAAATTCAAAGTTTTTGGAATAAATTTCAACGTTCTTCTGGATTCTTCCCCGTGTAACAACGTTGAATTTAATTTGAAAAACTTTGAATTTCAACTGAAAATGGTATATAGTCGTGACATATATGCAAACTGTGAGCCTCAGTCCCGAAGTAATCGAGATCGCTGAACACGAATCTTAAGCTAGTTTTTGCAGTAACGGTTGCCATCAAGAGATATTAATAAAATTATCGATTTTTCGTAACTATCACTCAACAAGATCGAAACTTCAGGCCTGAGGTAATCGAGGTCACTGAACACGGATCTGAATTCATTGTTTAATTTTCCGTCGAAATTTGTGTTTATTGTGCAAATTCCATAGAGTATTCAAGTGTACGACATCGATGACAGTCGTGGTCGCAGAGAACGCAAATGTGAAGTTAGATTTTGAAAATATCGACGAAGACCGGTCATACAATTGATTCGCCTCAACGAATTCCCCATAGAAAATCAATAGCTTGATCAACTTCAACCGATAATTTCAAAAACGAACTTCAGGTTTGTGTTCAGCGGGATCGACTACCCCAAGGGCTGAAGTTTCGGAACGCAGTCGATCGCCATCAACTGCGGTCAGTATCGCCAGTACGTCATGCCCCCACGCCAGTTGTGATGGACTGATGGAAACACGCACGCGCACACTACCCTTCTATGTATAGTAGGATATTGAATGCGTTTTCGTTACGGTGAGCTCCTCGACAGTGTGCTATCGAAAACAATCGTCACCGAAATGAACGCCGCTCACAAAAATCATCATTGTGCCACATTCGAAACAACCACGTATTCGAAATTCGAATATTATTCGAATTTTCGCACCTCGAATAATCGAATTCGAATAATTATTCGAATTTTCAAACCTCGAATAATCGAATTCGAATAATTATTCGAAATTGCAAACCTCGAATGATCGAATTCGAATAATTATTCGAATTTGCAAAACCCGAATAATCGAATTCGAATAATTATTCGAATTTGCTAAACTCGAATAATCGAATTCGAATAATTATTCGAATTTACGAAACTCGAATAATCAAATAATCGAAAATCGAATTCGAATAAATTATTCGAATATTTATTCGAATTCGATTATTCGAGCACAAGTATAGAACTCATAGAGGGGGTGCAGCTGCTTTACTCTTGCTGAAAGAATGGAGAGCAAGCTGCAGCTGGAACCTCAATGAAGTTTCCCATCACTGTTGGGGTGAACCAGGGTCTGGGCTTTCTCCACTCCTCTTTGTTGTTGTCATGGATGCCATTATGAGAGATCTTCTGAAACCTTTCGCATGGACATTGCTGATGACATGATGCTTCTTGCGAAGATAAGGATGATCTCGAGCGGCAAGTGCAAGCTTGATGGGACCGACCGGCGAAGTTCGGATTCAAATTGAACGTCAAGAAGACCGAATATCTAACGACTGACGTGAACGAATCCGGCACTAGACCGACAGCACTGATGCACGCACTTAGGTGTTTAAATATCTGGAATCAGCAATAGCGTCTAACGGCGGTCTGATGGTTGAAGTAAATTCACGCGTGAGTGCAGCTTGGTCCAAGTGGCGCTCGTTGACTGGGGTGCTCTGCGATAGGAAGATACCAGAGCGCTTTAAGTCGAAGATCTACAGAGCAGTCGTCCGGCCGGTAGCGATGTACGGCGCTGTGTGTTGGCCTGCGACTAAGGAAGTTGAAACGCGCCTCAGCGTCATGGAGACGAAGATGCTGCGCTGGACGGCTGATGTCACGCGCATGAACCGCATCCGAAACGATGTCATTCGGCAGAAGTTTGGTGTCGCGCCGATAGCGGACAAGATGCGCAAAGTTCGCTTGCGATGATACGACCACGTTCTGCTTGGGAAAGAAGACAGCGTCTGCAAGATAGGCCTAGAGTTGAAAGTGTCATGAAAGCAGCCTAGAGGACGCCTGAAGCAGCTATGGTCGGATACGTTACACATGGGCATGAAAGTAACTGGCGTCCACCCTGATGAAGCGCAGGGTCGGGAAAGGTGGCGTCACGACACCAGAAGAGCGGACCCAGCGACAAAGCGGACAAACGCTGAAGATGAAGAAGAGGAAGAAGAACTTAGTTTCTAAGCTAATACATGCAAGCAGAATGTAAGTCTTCGTAGGTCTGGAGTGCAAACCCGTATCAAGACTCTGGAATTGAACCCGACGCCGGCGCCTTCTCCACCTGCTCTTCCATGCGCCCATTCTCACAACGATGCCTATGAATAACGCTTCTCCTGCGAACTCCTCACGGCCGTTTAGTCGTTCTTTCTGGTTTTCTTTCGTTTCTTTCCACTCGTCTACGATTGAGTATGCACTTCCATCCGGTCTTGAGAAAATCTGGTCTAGAAAATTCGGTTCCTTTTGTTCAACAACTGTCTGGCTAGCATATACCGATCTGCAGTTCGTTATCCTTTCCAGTCTTCCACACATACCCAGACGTCTTCCACATAACTGGGATTCAGAAGACGTGCCGAACACGTCACCCGTTAAGACGGATCATTGAGGGGGACCAGTTCCAGTAAGGGGAACCAGTACTAGAAATTTAGGACCACTTCCAATAAAGGTGAACCTCTAATGGAAGACGAGTTCCAGTAAGGGGATCAGTTTCAGTAAGGAGGGCCAGTAGTGAGGGACTAGTACCAGAAATGTGGGATCAGTTCCAATAAGGAGGATTAGGCAATGCATATCGATTGGTGTTATCGATTTTCTCTTAGATTTAACCGATCAGGGTGGAAGTTAAGTGATTATGATCGTTATGGAGGGCCTCCACAACAAGTGGGAGGTTTCAATCAGGACGACGGAAATGCTTCACAGCAGGTGGAAAGTTTTCATCGGGAAATCTAATATCGATCGATATTGTTGACTGTAGCTTGAAAGTGACGTTCCTTTGTTTTTCTGTCGATGACGGTTGGGCAATTCGCCACTGATGTACATAGCGGTTCCGCGTGGAAGAAATTTTTGTTCATCATAGTATTAGAAGAGGTGTGGATCCTCCTTCTGACAGAAAGGCGTCGTGTGACCAAAATCAGTCAGACGCTCAGTACCTATCGAAAATATCGAGTTTTGCCTGAGGCTGACCGCTTGTGTATAAATAGTGAGGGTGCCTGCAGTCAACTTGGCGAATTGGGGGACCGTGCTATGAGCATTATGAGGGTTTTCCAAGAACCTAGTGCACGAAGGCGCTGATTAGCACAAGCAAACACATCACTGAACCGTCTAGATATAACGCGGATGTTGAACGTTGTGGTGGATGGGGCGAGGGGAGTGGATGGCTTCATACCGCAAACTACTCAGGTAATCTCCTGATGTCAAGAAAAGTTGAACAAGGCTCAAACTACTATTGTTTTCAAGTATAGCCTTTTGCACTGCAAGGGAGGGAAGAAGGCTGCATAAGCAAAGCAGCTAGCTTGATGTGATTATCCTGTTACTGTTAAAAAGTCAGCAACGCTAACTGCCTCATCGGCTTTTCTATGTTCTCCATCGCGGACACAGCTCTTCTTTGCTCACTCTACTCCATGGGCTTCGTCATAGCTGTTGTTAAAGCCTAATTAGGCATAAGCATTTTGCACCTATTATGTAATTGCCGTTAAAGTATCGTATGAATATACATATAAAAACTAACAGAACAGTTGTCGCTGATCTATTGTTCTGCTTCAAAGTACTTCGTGGCGAGCTCAAACTTTGTCCTAGCAAGTACTGGTTATTCAAGCCTTGTGAATCGCGTTCTGAAGGGTTTCATCTTCACTATCCCATGATCCTGAAGAAGACCTACGCTCAGTTGTTCAACTTCATTTTTATCGTGAGGCTCGGTGGATTAGACACCTTCCTGCAGAGGTTATGCGATTTGAAAGCAACAGCATGGTTAAGAAAAGTTAGATAGAATCGATATCTTACAGGTTTTGGGAATTTCAAACAGCTGCGTTCCGTATACGCCTAGCGAGATTTTCTAAGCATTCTCAGCAACCTTGACAGATCCCAGACACATTCTTCTTGTCAGCATAGTGTTTTTCTTTTTCTTATTCTTGCTCCACATTGTTATAGTTTTACATTTAGCGTACCTACAAATTGATGTCACCATCATAGCACCCTTTCCGCTTTTCACTACATTTAGCCTTTTTTGTTCATGCAATTGTTTTCTCCATATGCAGGTTTCCCTCTATTTCTTATTAAGCGGCATCCTTTGGTAGCGTTCGTGCTGCTATTTTTTAGGAAATGGGTCCGATTGAATTGTTTAGAAACTTTCATATGCGCTTTCTTTGTTGCTTCTACAACGTAGCTTGTTCCCTCCAATCTCTGCAGCTAACTGGACTGGCCTGCCCTACAGAGTGCGCAAAAATTACACGCACAAAGATATCACAGTGTAACTTCAGCACAAGTGCGGATTTGTCAACGAAACTTAACACATGACTTCTCTATTCCCTTACTATTAAAAACATATCGAAGTCATTCGAAGGGGCAGCCTTTCTTATGAACACAAGTCCTCAGTCGTGTAACGAACGCATCACTCTGGCACGAAGTAGTCTTCGCTCATTTCGTTCCATGCTTCAGTCAGGGAGGCTTTCAGAGAAGCTAAGCTTGCGTGTCGAGTAGAGCAAACTTTGCTCTCAAAAAATGACTAGACACAGAAATCAAGTGGATTCAAATCCGGTGAATTCGAAAGCCAGTCTTCGTGCGCAACAAAATCTGGGAGCTCACGTTTGCACCACTGCTGCGATGTCCTCGCCTTGTGTGCAGGCGCAGAGTCCTGCTGGGAGCTGTCATCTGTCATTACCGAAGTGTGCGTCGGCCCAGGGCTTCAACACGTCCTCCAAAGTCGTTTTCTGGTACTAGTCGTTGTTAATTTTGACGCCGGATTCGACAAAAACTAATAGGGACTCGCCGTTCGAAGCAATCAAACCCCATACCATAACTGGAGCCGCACGTGCCGTTCTACCCACCAGTTTCCCGTCGCGGATAGCAGCTCCAACATTCTGTGAAAGAATGCGATCGTTTTGAAGATTCACCGTGGGTTCGGGGGTAAAGAATCTCTCATCAGTAAAAACGATCGCGTGGTGCGTGCCATTCGCGAACTGCTTCAGCAAGTTCTTGCATCTTCGCAGGCGCTGAGCTTTCATTCTCTCAGTAAGCATACGAACACGCTGAATACGATATGGATACATCTTAAGCTTCTTCCTGACGATGGTTCTAACACTGCTTGCAGGAATATTGAATTCTTGAACCATTTTTCGCATCGAACGGGAGGATTACGACAAATCCGCTCGCGAACCCTTTTTCTCGTTTCCGGAGTGACAGCCGTCAATTTTCTACTTCGTCCAGTCCTGTCTGATAAAGTACCAGCTCTTGTATCATTTTGTGGCATCATACACCGTTCGTCGAGGAACATTGAAGACATTGGCGATAAAAACAGCGCTGCGACCAGAAAGGTGCAGGCTGATAATGGCCGATCGTTTCGGATTTCGCTCTGCCATTACCGCTCTGTAAGCATCCATGAGCTCAAACTTGGAAGCATTTGCGTATGGTATAATTGTATAACATATTCCAATATGGAGCTCGGAATCCAGTTCTGCTAGTAGTTGTGGACTGTGTCGTACCATGTGCGGGTAATTTTTGCGCACCCTGTAGATACCAGTTCTGCGGGGCGGCCACTATGTGCCGAAGTTATGATATCTACCTTAGGGCATCACAGATGGCTGAGCGGACGAGCTGGTTCTTTTTTCTATAATGGCTCGCTGCCTCCTAGTTACAACGTTACATTTTGCAAGCTGCATTAGCAGAAATTTTCGCTCCAGATGAATTTAGTGAGCCCTACATTCCTTGTGCTTTTTCAGCTGAGAGACTCAAATTATTTATCGAACTTTCCGCAAGGACCTTCTTGCTAGAACATTGCCTCCAAACCACTGGAGTTGTAGTTTTATGATCTGAAAGGCCAAAGAATGCCGTTCTTCTTCCCCTCTGGATTGGTTCTGTTGTTGTGTTGCGTTTGTTTTATTTTTTGTCTACGCATGATTTGTTTCAGCTTTCTTTTATTCTAATTGTAAGGCACGTCTTTTTCGATGCATAGATAAATAAATGTACCATTTTCACGTCAAATTGAACACCTTTAATTTTAAACGGGCACTCCTCTAAGCAATTTTTACCTAATCGAAATCAAGCTGAACATTTTCGATTTGAAAACAAGCTTCTCCACATTAATCTAGATACTCTCCAAGATGGTTGTAGAAACATTTTGCTCAAAGAACATTTAGACAACAAAGCTGCAATCACATGGCGCACTAAATGAAAGATCGCGCCATGCACTTAACCAGATCGTCGCGATTTTAATTCATAGGAAAAGCAAGCAGCATGTAAATGCTGCTTTCTAGAAACAGCGATGAGAGGATATGTTTTACAACTGTTTTTGTTGTTTTGCTTAGACCTGTGTTACTCTACGCAAGCGAAATTGTTGCCGTCAATCCAATAAAAATCGCGTCAATTTACCCGAGTGCATAGCGCGATCTCCATCGACCTCTTACGATGACTGCTGTGAATCAGTATTTTTTCCTGAAAGTAAGAATTTAATAAAATTTTAAACATTGAGTCCATTTAATGGGGCAAATGATTTAAACCCTTACCGTCGGCAGGCCACCGCTACTCAATATACGGACCAAGTACGTGTTCAAGTTGACTTCACCAGAATGTGTAATGCATGGCGCTTTTCGTCAAGGAGTTGATTAACCAAAGGTACTGAACAGCTAACTTAGGGATCTATAGAGGCGCCATAGAACCCCACACCAGAAGCCGGAACCTCTGATTCTGAGCGTTGTCTCGCGTCCTCTACAAATGTATGTCTGCCAATTCATGCGAGAATTCGCTCCCATCATCTGGGCCAATTCATCTGTCGCCCACCGCAGATGACGTGCACTTCGTTACCTCTATGAACAATTGATGAACCGCTGCTGGGGCAATTCCTCATACGCTGTTTGCTCCAGTTTTTTCTGACTGCGGTCTAACCAATTCCACCACGTAAATTATAGGTTATCATGGCTCCGGGTTTCTTTGTTGGTCTGATAGTGGCGTCAAAATCCGGAAAGGTAAAGGGTAAAGAACGGCGTTACTCATTCCCTTTTGGGGTGCGCCACGCAATCTGCTTCTACGGGATGTCTTGGAGGAGACGTCAATGCGTGGTTGGCCAGCCATACAATGGCTTGACTTGCAGTGGCCAGCCGATGAACAACAAAGCGCTCGATCCTTCCCAGTGAAGTTGGTTTCAATTAACCGACTTCGGTGGAGTGGATGGCTTGGTTGGCTAATGCGGGAAATCTGGACGAAAAATCTTATGTCAGGTGCCGTCGACAGCCGGCACCTCCTCCGATTGCTACACACCCGCCTTCAAAATTGAATGTGACCATTAATTACTCATTTAATATTACATTTGCAAAATACAAACATTGAAAAAATTCACAACATAAGCTGCAATTCAACAAAGCAACATGAGTTCTACAAAACAAACAAAACAACCTGATTGTATTATACTGATCGGTATCACCTGTTGACTTTATTCAAGAAAGGCCGTACCTAAGTAATGTTTGGCTTCTAAATCATTTAAACCGATTTATTGATGGCACTCTTGACATGTTTTTTCGTAAGCTCTAGGTATGCACTACCTGCCCTATTTGAGAAAGAGTTTACAAAAAATCTTAAATTTGGGCGTGTTAGCGTTTACTCTTTAGTAAGCCATCACTAGTGTGCGAATTCGACAGACTAAATATCTGCTTCATTGTACAAGAATAACACGCTTAATTCGCTTATGAATGGCACTGCTTTTCAATCTCCTAAGTGGGGTACGCCCACCTGGGTGTGTTCGGATCATTTTTCTGGCGGTGCCTCCTTCCACTATAACATGTAGATACGATATTCTTTACTCCTTTCGAAGGTGTCTAGAGTGGGGCGTCTGCTCGTTTGCTAATAAATCGAAACTGTGGTGATGTCAGTTTTCTTGTGCTTTTGTATGCAATCCGTCCTGACTCTATTCTGTGTCTCATTTTCAAAGCTTGAACGCTCCTTTTATAATTTTTCGTCTGCATCGGTTTGATAAATAAATAGCTGCTAAATAAATAGCTGCTTTTTCTCATAGATGGCATGAACTTAATATTCCTATATAGTAATGATTGCATGACTTTTTAAAGGTGAGACGTTTGCTATCTTCTTCCGAAAACCTAGCGTCATTAGTAAGAACAATTTGGTTTTAAAAAATGAAGTTGGAAATGGACAATCAAAAAGAGCATTGTTGGCATATTTTACTTATTTCCGGAAGGGTGGGGATGCGTGTAGCGCAGACGGAGGAGGCGATAGAGCGCTGACTTGTTCATCGGCTGGCCACCGCAAGTTACTGTATGGCCAAATACGCATTCAAATCGCCTTCACGACATCCCATAGAAGTAGAATGCGTGGCGCATCCCAAAAGGGATTGAGTAACGCCGTCTTTTATCCTTTATCCTTTATTTCCGAAAGGGTGCCACCTCGAAAGAAACTATGCGGGGTTTATGGTAGGGGCTGCCTCAGCGAACGTCAGTGTCAGCGTTGGTTTGCTCGCTTTCGCTGTGGAAATTTCAATGTGCAAGGTGTAGTACGTACTGGTCATACACTCACTACTGACGAAATAACGATGTTGATCGAAACCAATCGGCGTATGACAAATCGAGAGATGGCAGGAGAGCTTGGCATATCGAACTCGACTGCTTACTCGCACTCACAACAGCTTGGTCAAGTAAACAAAATGGATGTTTGGGTTCCTCAGGAATTAAAGGAAATCCACCTCACCAAACACATTAACATAGGCGAAGTGTAGTGTCCTCTTTGAGCTGTTCCAAGAGACCAACTTCTTCTTCTTCTTCCTCTTCTTTACGGTTTCTCCCGCTTCGTCGCGAGGTCCGCTCTTCTGGTGTCATGACGCCACCTTTCCCGGTCCTGCGCTTGACCAGGGTGGACGCCAGTTACTTTCATGTCCATGTGTAACGCATCCGATCAACGCTGCTTCGGGCGTGCTCTAGGCCGCTTTCCTGACACTTCCAACTCAAGGCCTATCTAAGAGATTGATTCGAATATCTACTATGGTAAATTGTCGAAAATCTAGCAACAAACGCCCTGACACTGACTTAGCACCAACAGATTATCTTTTGTTTCGCTCACTTCAATGCCATTTGAATGGTAATATTCTGATCAAGCTGTTGAAAGTGAGTTGTACTCGTGCTTCGGTTATAAAACAAGGGCTTCTTCGAACGTGGAATTTTTAGCCCACCGAAAGATGGAAAAAGGTCATCCAAAAATGGTCATTACATTATTGATTAATGTTTGTTGCTAATATAAATAAATTCAGTTTGAAAATTATGAAAACAACATTAATTATCAAACAATCCAATAACAACGATGAAAACTGTCATGACCAGGATATGATGTAAATAAGTTCGAAAAGCTGCAAAGGACCACGAATTCTGCACGAAATTCATAATCATCCGTTTTCCGAGAACAATAAGAAAAGCATATGACTGCAATAAGTAACATAGAAACAAGGGGTAAATATGAATGAGTAATTATTGGGTAAAGGGGCGCATTGTGTCAGTGCTCTTGGTTTAGCTCACGCTCAGGCCAACTGTGCCTTCCCTCCCTCAGCGGTTGGTAAATTAATACCAGACTTGTGTCCATAGGCTACAACACTGATTAGTTCGTCGTATTACCGCTGCCGGTCCTCTCCACGAAATCTCGTAGAAGTCGAATGCGTGGCGCATCCCTAGCAAGGAATGGTTTAATTGTTTTATCCCTTTATGCTTTCATATCCTATATAGAGGTGCATCTAGCGCAGTTGGAGGGGGTACCGGCTTTCGCGTGCGCCCGTTACCAGGTTGCTGGCTCGGACTTCCCGCCCAGACAAACCAGCCTTCTATCCTTCTGGGGTCGCTGATTTCTTGAAAGACTTTTCTGAGAAGGATAAGGCGTTCACTTGACCATCGGCTGGTTACCGCAAGCCAATGTATGACCAAATACGCATTTATATCGTCTCCACGACATCCCGTAGAAGTAGAATGCGCTGGCGCACCTCAAAAGGGATTGAGTAACGCTGTCCTTTATCCTTGTCCTTATCCCAAATGCATAGCTGGGTCTGAATTGTGACCATTCTCCAATATAGGAAGATTCCTGCTTTGAATTGTATGGATTCTGTTATTCTAGAAAAGCAGAACAATTTACTCATCTGGGACCATGTCTGAGTGGACGAAACCTTTGATGAAGACCGCAACGGCGTCGAAATTCCCTAAACAGGTCTAATTTCTGAGGCTACTAAGCCTATCGAGACGGCTTCAAAGCTCACAGATTGGAAAAGAATTTCAGCGACTCCTTTGTATCGTCATCACTCCATCCTCTTCGTCCAGCACAAAGCGCGTTGTTCATAGAAAGAACGCCATTCTGATGGACTGCTGCCAATATTCGTTTCCTCCATGGGTACATCGATTCTGTGAATGTTCGTGGTCCGTCTTAGAATCTGACATCTTCTGAAATATTCACGGAAATCCCTGCGACCCGGCCGCATACATCTGTTCTCGGAGTGACACAAACTTCGCTCCGACCAGGCGACAGTGCCATGAATGAGAAATGAGGTGCTTGCTGTTCGTTGGAGATTCATGGCCGTCATCTCTCCTGCGGTGCGCATCATGTACTTTTCTTGTACTTCCTTAGAAAGGAAATTGCGTTTCCTGTCAAACCCTTTCCCTGCACTATCTCTTCTCCGCTAATTATTAGTTGAAGCTAACCTTGTGACAAGTTTCTGTTCGAAATAGCGCTTGAATTTCAATGAAAATCTGCCACCATTAACTTTTCCGTGAATGAACTACTAAAATCATTCGAGAAAAAAGCATTTTTTTATGCAATTCTTGGAAGAAATCGCTTTTGCTAACCTTTAAACAGCCAATCTTTGCTGTAGTCCTTGTTGCTCAACTGGCATTGTATCACTTTTCACTCAAAAACTTTAAATGTTCCATGTTCTATTTGTAGGCGCTAATCCCTTCGAGGGTGCATGGTAGCGCAGTTGGAGGAGGCGCCGGCTATCGTCACAAATAGGTACTCGGTTCGGGTTTCCCGCCTAGGTCAACCAAGCATTCGACCGCCTCGAAATCAATGAATAGGTACCAGACTTGTCTGCGAGAGATAAATCACTGACTTTGGTTTCTCGGCTGGCCATCGCAAGGCATTGTATAGGGTAAACACACATTTCAAAAACCCTCACGATAGTACATAGAACTAGAAAGCGTGGCGCATTCCAAGAACAAGTTGATTACCGTTGTCCTTTATCCTCCGTTTCCATCATGAGGTACCTTTTGCCGAGCACCGGTGACGTAATCAAAAAATGTGCCGATTCTTGCAGCCATTTTAGCCTTTTTACCTAGGTCTAATGTTCGTGTCCCGTACAGATCAAGCAAATCTTACATCCCTCCAGAGTCAGTGAGTTTCTTCCAGATGTCTTCCCTGAGGTGGATGAAACCGGATGTCATCTTATAGGACAAGCAACACACATTCCAATTACCTCCAAGATCTACCATAGAACTAAAGTGCGCGTCGCATCTTCAAATCAAATTGGACCCTTTTCATGTCAAAAAAATTGGACACTTTTCATGTGGACACTCTTCTAAGCTGGCCTATGTACTTTGAAATCAAATCTAACGTCTTCCAAAACGAGAGAGCCCCTTTCAGTTTAAACTAAAGACTCTCCAACATGGTTAGAATAATTTTTTGTTCAGGGAAAACTTGGAAAAACTTTTTTGAAATTTTTTCATACTAGCTGCCGAATGAGTAAAATAATTTTATAAAATTTTTATTGTTTGAGAAAAAATAGAAAATTAAATTTTTTGTTAAGGCGCATCAAGCAAGAAATTATATCCAGCATTAGAAGACTGGATCACACCATGCACTCAAGAAGTTCAACGCAACGTTTATTCGATTGATAGTTGTACATACTGCTTTGATGCAGCAAAAAAGTTATGAGTATATGTGTATTTTTTACATTTGCTTGTGTTTGCACGGCTTGCAGGTGTGAAACTGCATACAGACAAAAGAATTCTATCAATCGCATGAAAATCGCGGACGACGAAAATTTCGGACGAGGGCATGGCACAATCTCTGCTTTGGCACTGTAAAATAGCCGCTTTCCTGCTTTTAGTTTTTTCGCCAAGAAGAAAAAATTTTGAAATTTCAGACTATGTTTTTTCTTATTGGGAAGTAAATTAAAACTTCAAAGAAATTTATACTAAAATGTTCCTTGAACAAAAAATTATTCTGACATTTTTGAGAGTCTTTAGCTCAATAGGTCTGCGAGTTCGTTCATGTCCTTACTTGTTGTAAAAAGCCCAGTTGTATTGTGTTTAGTATCCTTATAATCTTATTTATTAAGATAATTATTCATTTATTCTTCGTCAACTAAATAACATGCCAAGATCACACTATTATCACTACACAACACGCTGTGCAAAAATTTTACTATAGCTAGAAGAAGCACACAACACATTTAACTAAATTCCTACAGCAATTGGACTGATTAGTGACTATCAGCAGTTGTTTTTTTTTTCTTTCATTCTTCCTTGCTTTTCCTATTATTTTCCATGCCTTATTTTATTTTCTTTAGAAATGAGTGGATTAGAGAAAGAAAAATATAAGCCTTACTTTAAAACAAATATGACTGAAGAAGACACTGGTGCATCCCTTACCAGTATTCACATAGTAGCGCAGCCTTTCCGTTTTTTTAATGAAAAACATTTATGTTGAACCTAAAAAAATTTTTGTCTATTATTTATTTATTTGCCAGAGATGAAGATAGTCATGTGATACATAAACAATCTAACAACATATTAAATTAAATTCTCTATGTATTACATGATTGTGTTCATGTCTGATAAATAAATAAGCAGATAAATAAATAAAATTTTCAAGTTCAATACAAACGAGAAAGGATGCAGCACTATGTGTTCCGAGTAGTGCAGTGATTTCTGCTTGCTGTCTTCTTTGAAAGCCAGCAATTTGACATTCTGAATTCAACTGCTTGTTCCGATTTCATTTTGTCGGGCACTAGATGAAGAACGAAGCAACGTTAGAATAAAACCTTAGTGAAATCGGAAGTGGAAGACGCAGAAATTCTACATCAAGTCGACTTTCTCCCCAGTACCTAGTGAAATTGCGCAGTTTTTGCTCCTCTTTTAAGGGCTTAGGCACCTATCGTTGTGGGACTATGCACCACTGGAAATCGAAGTCCAACATACGTAAACCGTCGTGTGCATGAGCAATGTTGTGGCAGGAATGAAAGGTAAGGATAAGGGTCGATCAAACCGTCCTGGAATAGGCAACGCCTTTTACTTATAGGCGATGTCGCAGAGGCAATTCGAATGCGTATTGTCCTATACAGAGGCATGCAGTGGCCAGCTGATGCACAAGTCATTGTGTTACCGCACCAAGTCTGGTACCAACTCACCGATCCGCAAGGATGTAAGGCTTTGTTGGCCTGGGTGAAAATTCAAACCAAACACCTGGCATCGGATTCACACGACAGCCAGCGCCTAGCCCAAGTGCGCTACGACGCACCAATAATCAAAATTATATGGTTGTTTTTCTGAATTCCAAGGAATCACCGTGTGTTTCCAATCGCTCCAAAGGTTCTTGCTCCTTCGAAAGCTGTACGCATTAAGTGAAATGTTTATTTATTTATTTATTTATTTATTTATTTATTTATTGCGCTTGTTTCTGCGCTTCACAAAAAACGGATTGGCGTAGTGTATCCTCTTTGGTAAATCGTATAGACTGGTGCAGCTGCATTTCTAAAACTCAGGATGGTTACCAGATTCCTGGCTAAAATCCATCCTCTCATCTTCAATTCAAACGTTAGCACTACTCCACTTCAACATATACGTGTCGTGGTGTGGCTGAATGCTGGTTGTATGTATTACAGTAGTGTATTATTTTTAACGCGCACTTGCTAGTTAATTAAAGCGAACGAAATTTCTCTACTCCTAGTCATTCAGAAGTGCAGGCGAGAGCACACAAACACAAAGGACAATGGTCATTGCAGTGCTAAGGGGATAATTGATGTCTTTCAGCTGTACACGGCGAAGGATTATGAATTTGGTGCAATCTCGATCAAACGGCGCTGGTGGCGTTTTTGCGTAAAGCATGCTCGTCCGGTCAGGAGGAGGTGCAGGTTCAAGCCACGCATGGAGCTAGGGTTTCAATAAAACTTTGTTATGAGAGCATTTTCCTTCAATTCTTCAAAAGTGTGCAATTTGGCGAGTTCTGAGTCAGATGACAAGCAGATGGGTATGACACTACAGCCATAGGAAGTAACCATGACGGACGACTCTTGCTTTCCAAAGACTACTTTGGACTGATACACACCCGCGGCTACCCCTACATAAGGTCATGAGCGCCCAATAACTTGCCCTCCAACAGCTCGGAGCAAAAGACGAAATGAACATTACTGTGTCCAGTGCTATGTGGCTGTTCAGTGGCTCCATTAACGCTCAAACAGCTACTGGTACTCGCAGTGTCTCCTTGAAGTGGAGACTAATAAACAATTATACTGCGACGGCAACGAGTACAACTTCGCAATTTCATTAACAAGAGAGCATAAGGACATATACCATTTTCTGATGAAACGAAACGTTTTTCTAAACAAATTCAGCATATTTCAAATCAAACTCAACGACTTTCGAGTCAAAGTTCACGTCTACTTTGCAAATTGTACTTTTTAATGTTTACTTCTTTTCAAAAAATTCTAGCATGTCAAAAAAGGCTATCCAACGAAATTAAAAACTATTTTGCATCCTATACTACTATTAGAAAATTAGAACTGTTTTTTAAGGAAGAAATTTAGAGGTGAATGCTATCCAACATAAAAAGGAAGAAATTTAGATTAGAGATCCATCCTAGTATAATTAAATTTTAAGAAAGAAAATTAGAACTGAAAGCTATCAAACGAAAATTAGTACTGATTACTATCTAACGAAAATTACAACTAAAGGTTGTTTAACAGAAAAGGCTTAGAAAATTAGAACGATTTTTTAAGGAAAAGTTTGAAAATTTCGCCTTCTCAACCATATAATTCACCTTTTCGTTTGCACAAGTTGATAATGCTTCGTGCAGTGTTCTCATTGACACCAGCAATCTGAGCAGCTTTGTGGGTGTTCCTTCCGTCGACGAACACCAACTTGACCAAAATCTGGTCCTGTGGCCATACTTACCCATACTCGCTTACCGTCCTTCAACGGTAGAAATACCGCTAGAACTAATGATAGTGGTTGATGATGGTTTGGGGCATTTCACCGTTAAAGGGCAGAAAGCGGTTGATGAATCTGGCCCCTGGTCCTTCGAGTCGATTACTTATGCGTATGCGTAGTCCTACAGGGTGTGGCTACCTTTCATCGTTGGAGCCTGGCCTGACTATCAGAGGACACGGCGTATTCGTCTCATTATTGGTGCATCGTTGCCCTCATCGGCGCACTTATTACGGTAGAAACAGAACCAACCACAAATGTCTGTTTTTAGAGCAATACAAGCTCTACGTTGCAGTGACTGTGCATGTTCTTAGGCAGAAGTGGTAACAGTGAAAAGAAAAGCCTTCGAGGAAATGCATGGCGTGAACGTCCAACACTACCACTGCACTTGTCGTCAAAAACATGACATGTTGGCCTATGTCATTTCCTTATTTGGCCACTGATCTTTCCAGAATTTTCTGTAGTAACATATGAGAGGACAAAAAGTAAATAGAATGCAACACGTCTGTTATATAACGAACAGAATAGAAGAAAGGTGGCAAAACGAACCACTAAACTCTGTTCTTGCTTCACCTCATTCAATTTGTTTGAAGCAGGTTACAACAGTGCCAAGCTGTGCGTTGGTTTGAAGCGTCACAAGGCGTTTTTCTTTCAAGGAAGTTCTCCGGTATTGTATTACGAAGGATGAGGGATGTAAACAAACTTTTCGCCTCGTCCTAGAGCTCGACACTCACTCCCTTCTTTTTGAGAGGATCTTCGAGTTGCCTTGCTTTTCCAAGCCCATCGGCTCCGTTCACAGATAACGATAGCAATGCAATTTACAAGGTACTTGTAGGTATGTATATATGTGCTCCAAAAAAGCGCTTTAACTGGATGTTGTCTGGAATTAGCCGAGCTGTCTCACAGTGTGCAGATCTGCAAAGCAAAGCACAGAAGTCCTACTAGACAGATCTATAGTGGAAGATAGATCTTCTAACTGAATTTCCATTAACTCTTATCTCTTCAGCCGCTAGACAATTACCTAGCTTACCAGTTGAGTCTTTTCTTTGCCCTTTCTAATTAATTCACACCATTGACTGGCATTGACTGAAGTCCTCGAACATACATCTTCGCGTAGCACTACTGCATACACTCTCGCAGAGACAATTGTAATTCTAGTTGTTTTAGACAGAAGGGTAATCTGTTTTTTTCGCTACTCTACTTGTTACGTGTGTTCAGGTTTCTTTGCGTGATGATGTCTCCAATTCCGTTCAACTCGTTGACAGAGTGGGCACCGTCTTTTTTTAAACCCACAAGTAAAGTGTCAAGCAAATGCCGCTTCATCAGGGTATTTATTTATTTATTTATTTATTTATTTATTTATTTATTTATTTATTTATTTATTTATTTACTTATTTCTACCGGCATGACAGCACCTGACAAAACAAACATTGATGAGCAAAAACATCGGTGATAGTAACAATATTGCTAACATAGCATTCATTTGAGCCGTTCTTTCGACGATATGATTTTTTCCCAACCTGTGAAAAGGCTTTCCAAGTGAGGTGTGTGGTGTGCAGAGTGGTTTGTGTGGCATTTGATGAATTTTACACAAGTGAAACAGCTAGTCCACTTCGGAAGAGAATGGACCAGTATTCACGAGCGCTTCGTAGCGGTCAAAGCTACCAAGATAATCCATTCACAAGTGACCGCACTCTCATTCATGCACGAGATCCTCTGCCACAACTGCGAGTCTCGATCTATTAATTCCCGAGCCTCTGGTGACTCGAAACAGTTCTTGGAAGAGTAACCTTCAAACCTCGCTTAACTTTCCCAGCCTCTGAAAAAGGCGGCTACGCCGAAACGTTTGCCGAGTAAGATGTGGATAACAGTCTTGGCTCCACAGCTTGAGCAGTCCTACTGGTATGAATGCTGTTATTATCGGCGGTAAGCACAACACTAGGCCTTTAACAAGCATTTTCGTCTGGATCGGATTCTAACCTCCCTGGTTGTGGACCGACTAACTTACTTGACTTCCGTTTTTGTGGGTGTGTGTTAGGTCGAAGACAGCGTCAGGCCGAAAGCGGTTACTGTGGGCGCCAAGAACTGGGAGCATCGTGCACGATGTTGCTCCACGTTCTACGATTCCTTCACATGTTTTAAACGGAGGCCTCATTTGCTCAAATCGTCCTCTAATTGCTTCATCCTCGTCTTCTTTTCAGCAGCTCTCGCATTTTCCCAGTTTCATTTACGTCTTTCTTCAAGTTCTTGAACTTTTTCGACGTTTGTCATAGGCCCGAACATCCCGCACCATATGTCGCTGAAGACGATACGTAATCTGCATAGGAAGGATATAAGGGTTAGATTTTTTATGTTCGCAGGTCTTGCGAATATAGAAAAAACTTACTCAGGGTTGTTCCAATTTGTCTGGAATTCCGTAGCTATATCGTGCACCAATCCAAGGCCTTCACCGGAGGTGCATTCTCGACTCCGTCTCTGTCCCTTCGTTAATGTGCGAGAACTATGTTCAACACTTCCAGTTCAAATGCCATCCAACACGAATTCTCGTGCTCAAACGAAATTCGCTCCGGGCTGCACAGCTTTTTGAATGCCGACTTGGCCTTTCTACGTTCGCGTTTCGTAAACAGCTCTGGAACCTTTTTTGTTATTTGATAGTTATGCGAGATGCTTTCGCGATTTTTTGCGTATGCGGCTCGGAACGAAAACATCTGGCTGGTAAACCACCGTGCATTATCAAACATATCACTGCCTCTTCCTTCCTCCTATGAAATGCAAAGAACTTGAACATAAATGCAGCATCGAGTCACGTTTTTGGGTTTATGTCGCGAAGATGGCCAGCATTGGGAGGTCGTGGCGCATCAACCAATCATAAACCAGCAGAGCACTGGCCTAACACACGCCAGCCAGTCAGAATACTGACCGTACAAACCTTATCTGAATGACACCCCAATTTGATGCAACAATCTGACTGGCTGGCAAGCTCCCTCCACCCAATGCTGCCCCTTTTCGCGACATGTACCCTTTTTTTGTATATGCTTTGCCGGCCTTGTGATATGTGTAATCCTTAGCAAGCAACTTGTTTCTGAGTGTTTCTCATCTAGAGGGCCCATTGTAATGTTGCCTTTACTAAATCGTAATGTCGTAGCAAAACGCTCCTCTCAGCAAATTTGCTGAGTGCAATTATTTTGGTGCGGAGAAGAATAAGCAAGTGAGAAGTGGTTGAGAATGAATTTTTGATGTGTCAAATGCTTCTGTGTCCTTGTCATCAGCTTGATCATGTGTTTTTTAACGAAATGAGTACGTGCGCAGAAGAAAGGCAGGAATGAGTAAACAGACGAACAATAGAAGATAACTTAGTAACGAACTTAAATTTTCGTGAGCGATCGAAAGTTCATGGAATAAGGAAACAACGAACTGACTGCTGAGGTTGCTGCTACGAACTATACGATTAGCGTATTATAGATGATGTAATACAGCTTAATTGGCTAAAGACATCGTAATTAATGTACTGTTTCTTGTCCTTTCAGCGATTTCCTATTTTCTTTGCGCCGCATAAATATATACGAATCCACATGTATACTAAGAACTGAGGAAAAATGAAGCTTATTAAGTTTTCGCGAACGATATTAATATTCGAGCGCGTTAGATGCTAGTTTTGAAAACACCGACTACCCCCTGAAAAATATAGTTGAAAACTCTCTTCATGTGCGTTTTATGCACTTTCACAGTCTGTAACAAGAAACGAATGGTGCGCCCGCTAGTACGCAGCTCTAAAGGCACAGCATTTACTAGGCATTGGTTTTACCAATGAGAACCTTAAGACAAAATATGATGTCACAAAGCACTCGACGATATAATAAGCTTTTAAGTCCGATAAATCGTATATCAGTATATATATATATATATATATATATATATATATATATATATATATATATATATATATATATATACGATCAGTATATCCAGGCACAGGTAAGGAAAGAGATGGAAAACATATCTTTTTTAATGTCGAGTTGAACTATTTTCAAATGTTTCTAGTTAATTTACTAGTTTATAACCAGTTGGGTCCCAATGCGACTACCCATATGCGACATATGGGATTACATATGCTTTATAAAGTTTTATGAGAATCACGGCACTATTGGACTGAATGGTTCTAAAGATAGAAAAAAGTAAATGCTTCACGAACAACTCTCTCAATGCGGCTTTCGAAGATAGACTTGGAAGTCACGTAAATGCCAAGATCTCGCATGGCAGTAGTGGTGTTTAGAGTAATATAATTGAAGTACGCGCTTCGCGCGATGTTGCTGTATCACTAAGCTAAAGATAATCACATCGAGCTACATAGCTGCTCTACTTGCATAGCTTTTTCCCTACCTAGGAGTACAAAGGGCTCGCAGTACGTACAGTGTATAGTATGATAGGGCGATCTATTAGTCATCCCTTAGTGAAACGGTCCCTTCATTACTGGTACTGGTCCCCCTCAATGATCCTCCCTTAGCGGACGACGTCTTCGCCACATCTACTTGAATCCCCAAACACGTTGAGCGACGTCTTTGGCACGTCCTTTGAGTCCCAGGCACATCATGCGATGTATTCCGCACGTCTTCTTCTCCTGGCACGTAGAAGACGTCTGGGTATTTTCCTCTACTTTCGCGCCCCGTAACTTGATCAGTATCGATCGATGGCGATCGATACTTTAAAGATGAACTTCAGATTCGTGTTCAGCGGCCTCGATTGCCCCAGATCCAAAGTTCCCAGGCAGGGAGAGGTCGTCTGGGTATTTTTCGCTATTCTCGTGTCCCAATTCCCCCATTTTCCCCTTATTTTTTAGCCCGATTTTCCCCCGATTTTTCCCCGCTAGTTTTTGAGGCGCAGCCGATCGATAGGATGACTCGTCGCTTAGCGCGTTATTATAGAGTATGATGATATTATAGAGTATGATGGCATGGTCGAGGTGCATAACATGAGTATTTGATAGATTCACTGGTATATCCCATGCTTCGTTCCATTCACCATTTTAGCTCTCGACTGCGACAAGGCGTTATGAATTTCTGTGTGATTTTTAACGCCATAAACACCGTAAACTTGATGTCGTTAGCAGATGTGATGAATTTAACAGATGGAT
This sequence comes from Heligmosomoides polygyrus polygyrus, assembly GCA_947396885.1. Classification (NCBI taxonomy): domain Eukaryota; kingdom Metazoa; phylum Nematoda; class Chromadorea; order Rhabditida; family Heligmosomidae; genus Heligmosomoides; species Heligmosomoides polygyrus. The sequence goes on along the minus strand of OX377203.1, from coordinate 82,429,023 downwards.
TAGTGACAAGCGCGGCAAATAAATCATATGTGCATATCAGAAATAGTAATGGTGAAAGGACGCCACCTTCAACTACCCCGCTAGTGCAGGCATTCCGTACAGAGAATGCATTCCCCAGTTTCACAAGCACCATCGCCTATCATTTAAGTATGACGTCAGCCAGTTTAAAAGAAGCCCTCCAACATTATTGTGTTTGAGTAGTTTTGAGATATTTTATGCCGTGCTTGTGGATAAGTCAGGAACTTACCCACTATTTCACTGGGCTAGGTGTATTTCACTGGATTTAATTAGCTTACGGACTTCTCGGAAGTCCTTCTATTGGTGCCACGTTATGTTCACTGTTCTTCTGCCCCACCTATACATGTGGAACACATGAAGAGCCCCTAAAAACAGAATTTTATATTTAATGATTACCACTAAAAGGGAGTCAGGCTATAGAATAACCTTTAAAAACAGAGCGGGAGGTAATAATGACGATGAATTGCATGCGTCGCGCTCATAATCACCTCTAGCCTTGGCATCAAGCTGATCTATAAGCCTACGCTGCTCACGTCATCCTTGCATACTGCAATGATTGCATGTTGAAACACGAGGAGATGATCTCACAGAGATGCGGAAATGTAGTTACATTCCAGTCCAACTTCTGAGCGAAGCTTCGCGCATTTCGCCTTACTGCTTCGATCAGGCCTCATTCCTTTTCGATATTCAAATGCCTAGCAGATGAAAGCGATTCTTCGTTCACTGTGCACTTTAACGGTGTAGTGTACAACGCATGCAACTTCTTCTTTAATGCGGCTCCCAGAAGTGAGTTGAGAACAGCTGATTGCGGGATTTTCTACAGATTCCAAGGTCGACACTCTTCAAACCAGGGCAGTGTCTCTCACTTGCTTATACTTCCCTTCAGGTTTCTTATAGGATTATTTATTATGACTGACTTTTCGACAAAATAATCTTCTTCACATCCTGATTTAAGCTTGAGATTTTCGGTCATTAAGGGTTTCGTTCAGGGACAGTATACGTATTAGCAGTTGTCAGTCAGTTTTAAGGAGTCAGGTGGAGAACCAGCATCTAGTGATCTAACTCACCGATTTTCCGCCTGGTAGAAAGACCGACTCAACTGGCCACCAAGGAGCAGGTGAGAAGCACTGGAGCGCACCAATATGCATACTGCGCAGTGCACCAGATGTTGAGAAATGCACAAGGCAGTATGTAAGAAGTTCTCATAGGGGTGCATGCATCGTCCCTCTTGTTCATGGATGAATTTCTTTCACGAATCGAGACACTTAAAAGCCTTTTCGTTTTCATGATGACGCACCGTGTGCATTTCTCAAATTCTATCAGGCTGTATATTACCATTGGTTTCTTATTGAAGACAAATTTTGGTATTATGTCTGTCGCTTTGTAACAGTGGCGAAAGATTACTGAGTTCCATTTGACGACGACTTCCTATAGCTTCTTTTACAATATGGAACATCCATTCCTCGTCTAATATTGACGTTATACCTTTCTGCGTATAGGTCGCCTTCGTCTTGGCCTCCAACACGCACCAGCTGCACTGGGTTGCAGTCCTTGACACTTGAACTGATAAAGGAACTCACTCTATTAGGATTTGGAGAGAACGGAAAAACGACTGCTTACCGTGAGCGATGAAGGAAAGCTCTATTTGGTCTTTGTATGCATGTAATTAGTGCTTTTTTAGGTAATATGAAAAACGCTTTAATTCTAAGAAAAGAAGGGTAGAGGTTTGAGGGCACGCCAGCTGTTGTATATCCAACGTTGTGTGAAATCTCATGGACAGTTCGAATTCTTCATGTTAGGTCCGCACGCACCCTTAAAAAATGCTCGTAGAACTCTATCATACTTTCTACATAGAACAGACTTTACCCTAGATTGATCAGAATCGCGTTTCACTTTTTGCCCACCTCCAACTCTCATCGAACTCTGTTCAGTACAGATAACACGGGCATGCCTGCTCTTTGGATCTACAATTTAGGAACATGTCTTCATAGTTGCGGAGTAGTGGTCTGGCTCCGATTTTCCTATTCGTGAAGAAAAGCAGTAGCAAGACGGTCGATCTGCATCGCTGGAGGAACGCCAAGCACAAACGTGCACGCACCATCTTGGGACGAAGCAACAGCGCTTTGTGCATCATAGAGTCAGTCCTGGCAGCGCATCTTCAAGTTGTACCTAAGTTATTGTTTCTTGAAAGTGTGCTATGTTTAGATGTTGGTAATGTTAGTAGTGTTATGCCAAACACAAATTTTTGACATGTATCTTTACATGACGATATGACGTCCCGCTTGAATCTGATTCATGAAACGCTCATTTATTTATTTATTTATTTATTTATTTATTTATTTATTTATTTATTTATTTATTTATTTATTTATTTATTTATTTATTTATTTATTTATTTATTTATTTATTTATTTATTTATTTATTATGTTGCATGGGGTGCGTATAACGCAGTCGGAGGAGGTGCCGACTCGCGTGCACCCGATACCAGGTTCCTGGTTCGGATTTCCCGCCCAGGCCAACCAAGCCTTCCATCCCTCCGGAGTCGGCGATTCGATACCAGACCTGTCTGAAAGGATAGAGCGCTGACTTGTTCATCGGCTGGTCACCGCAAGTCATTGTATGGCCAAATACGCGTTCAAATCGCCTCCACGACATTCCGTAGAAGTAGAATGCGTTGCGCATCCTAAAATGGATTGAGTAACGCCGTCCTCTATCCTTTATCTTTTTTATTATGTTGCATAGAGCTGTGCGCTATATTAGATATAGAAATACAGATAGAAAGATATACGTATATAGATATAAACATAGTGCAACAGCTATGATCTATATCTATATCCAAAGCTCCTGGGTGTGCTATAGTTGCAGGACGAGTAAATACGCATTTGCAGATGATCGTGAAGAATCCCTTCGAGTAGCTTCGGATATAGCCATGTCGAATGGCTTTGCGGTAGCGCAACATCAATGAACATTTCACACTAACCTCTTTCGAAAATAACGTCCTTCGAAGTTGCCTCTTGGTGTGCTGGTCTTCTGCGACACGGTCACCGCTACTCTACAGAGATCCAGCGCAGAAGCACATTTTTTTTTGCGAACATTGCTACTGATCCGGTGAACGAACACAAACGGTAAATGGCAGGAAGTAGGATTTATGATAAGCTATGCTTGTCGTAGGATTGCGTTGAATGTCATGTGGGAGACTGCTTCAAATCAGGGATAGTCTATTAAATTCAGTATATACAGGACGCGCAAAAATTACCCGCACAAGGTACGACGCAGTCCACAACTACTAGCAGAACTGGATTCCGAGCTCCATATTGGAATATGTTATACACTTATACCATATGCAAATGCATTCCAAGTTCGAACTCATGAATGAATACAGAGCGGTAATGGCAAAGCGAAATCCGAGACGATCGGCCATTATCAGCCTGCACCTTTCTGGTCGCAGCGCGGTTTTTATCGTTAATGTCCAATGTTCCTCGACGAACGGTGTATGATGCCACAAAACGATATAAAGAGCTGGTACTTTATCATACAGCACTGGGCGAGGTAGAAAACTGACTGCTGACACTACGGAAACGAGAGAAAGGTTCGCGAGCGGATTTGTCGTAATCCTCGCCGTTCGATGCAAAAAATGGCATAAGAACTCAATATTTCTGCAAGCAGTAATAGAACCATGGTCAGAAACAAGCTTATGCTGTATCCATATTGTATTCAGCGTGTTCGCATGCTAACTGAGAAAATGAAAGCTCAGCGCTTGCGAAGATGCAAGAACTTGCTGAAGCGGTTCGCGAATGACACGCACCACGCGATCGTTTTTCTGATGAAAAAGTCTTCACCATGGAACCCACGGTGGATCGTCAAAACGATCGCATTCCCTCACAGAATATTGGAGCTGCTATCCGCGACGGGAAACCGGTCGCTAGAACGACACACCCGGCTTCAGTTATGGTTTGAGGTGCAATTGCTTCAAACGGCAAATCCCCGTTAGTTGTTGTCGAATCCGGCGTCAAAATTAACAAGGACGACTACCAGAAAACGATTTTGGAGTAGGTGTTGAAACCTTGGGCCGATGTACACATCGGTAATGACAGATAGTGCTTCCAGCAGGACTCTGCGCCTGCACACAAGGCGAGGGCACCGCTGCAGTGATGCTATCGTGAGCTCCTGGATTTTACTGCGCACGAAGACTGGCCTTCGAATTCATTGGATTTGAATCATCTATATTCCTCTGTCTAGTCAGTTTTTGAGAGCAAAGTTTGCTTTTCTCGACACGCAATTTTGGCTTCTCTGAAAGCTTCCCTGACTGAAGCATGTAACGAAATAAGCGAAGACTACTCCGTGCCACGAGTGATGCGTTCGTTACTCATCTGAGGACCTGTGTTCGTAAGAAAGGCTGCCACTTCGAATAACTTTGATATGCTTTTATTAGTAAGGGAATAAAGAAGTCATGTGTTAAGTTTCGTTGTCAAATCCGCATTTGTGCTGAAGTTACACTGTGATATCTTTGGGTGGGGTAATTTCTGCGCATCCTATAGATTGCAGGGCTGGGGAAACGGGAAGAGTTCTAGCAATGCGCATTAAGGAACGCATTGTTACACCTGACATCCTGCTTGGAAAGCATAGGTGGAAGGACGTAGCGGTGGCGGCCACGGCGTGAAATAGGCTAATCACACTTAGACAGAGCCCAGATCACTTTCGGACGTAGCTACACGTCATCAGGCACGCCACTTCGACACGTTACGCGGCTCACCGACAGCAGCAATACTACCAACTTCTTTTCTTGCTTTCTGCATGGTCAGGCGTGTTGCGGGCAAGATGAGATGGAAATAAGGACAGCGTTGATTGTGCTCGGTAAACAGACCTACCTTCTATGGCTTTGTTCACAATAAAAAGCGGATCGCGAGGTAATGGATTACTCTGAGAGTTAAGCTGACCGAGCGCAATACGAGTACATGTCTTGCCCTGAAACACCGGACGACGTCACGAAAATAAGCCTACGGACACGGAACACTAGGCGAAACTTCCTGGCCAAGATTCCCTTTTGTGCTGCGCTTGACCTGCCGTCGAGTTGGACACAGGGCAGCGGTAGGAGCAAGCTGACGTCCTAGCCAACTCCTCTTCTCCTAACAATAATAAAACAGTAAATAAAAATTAACGGTGAATAATATTTTCACGTATAGGTGCAAATCGACATGTTTTCCGCGTACAGCTACGGGAGCTGTGGCACTATTGTCCTTTTGGAACTCCAGAGGAGAGCTCAAAAAAAAATCGCCCAAACTTCGTGCAGGGGGGGGGTTATTTAGGGTGCTGATCACGAATCTCGCCTTCGTTTTTCGTTTCACGCTGGAGTACGGTAGGTTACACTAGGTACGGGTAACTAAGGCTGCCGAGGTCATTGTCACCAATCTCGCCCAAACTTCGCATATGGGGTTATTTGGGGTGCTGATAACGAATCTGACATCCGTTTTACGTTTTACGCTGGAGTTTGGGCGAAATCGGTGACCATTACGTTAGTCACGCTACCTTCCGCAACCTACCGTACTCCAGCGTAAAACGAAAAATGAATGTCAGATTCGTGATTAGCACCTCAAATAACCCCCTAGGCGAAGTTTGGGCGAAATCGGTGACTATGACCTCGACAGCCTTAGGCCTATGTTATACTCCCGCGGGAGCATCCGCGGACGGGCGGAAATCGCGCCAGGACCCCGCGCCGGGCCACTCGTCGCGGCCCGCAACACCCGACGTCCGCTGATGGCCGCTGACAGACGACGAGGGGGCTGTTATACTTCCCGCCCGCGGTGTACCTTCCGTCCGCGGACGTCCCGCGGATGCTCCCGCGGGAGTACAACATAGGCCTTAGCTAACCCATGCCTACCGTAGCCTACCGTAATCGGCTCGACGATGAATACCTGGATCTGGTCCCCCATTACTGGGCCCCTTACTGAAACTGGTTCCCACTACTGGCCCCCTTACTAGAATTCGAACTCCTTTACTGGTCCCCCTCAGTGATCTTCGCTTAGAGGACGACGTGTGCGGCACGTCTTCAGAAGCCCACACACAATGGACGTCGCCTTTAACGCGTCTTTTGAATCCCCAGTCACGTTTCTTCTGAATCTCCAGCCACGTTACAGGCGTCTTATCGTTGGTATTTTCTGCTATTTTCGCGCCCCCTAATTTCCCCCCCCCCCTCCGATTCTCATTCCCTGTTTTACGACTCAGCGTCGATCGATGGTTGGAAGATATTCAGTTCAGTTTCAAAAGCTTCAAGATTGCTTAGATGAGTTTTTCATTTGAATATTTTAAATTTGAAATAAATATGGTGTACACTAAGCATAGATTCGCTGATAATCGCCCATGGCTGGGCTCGAAGAAGCTGTCAGCTCAGGAACAGAGTGGCGTCTAAGGCGCTGTTTCGTTAAGCATTGCTTCACACCCCCCTCCTCCCCAACCCCTTTCTTGACGTGAAAATGTGACACCTGGATTAAATGAATTATATATAGTGGGATAACGGTCTTCTTTGGCACCTCTAAGGGCACAGACGTTGTTTTGGCCGAACGGCACTAAAGAGGTGCTTGGTACAAGTGCACTAGAAATTAACTACCGCTGCTGTTTACACTGGGGCGCTCGCGAATTATTCATTACCTTCTTTATCTGGCCAGCGTCTCTTTAGCATGAAGGTCATTGTCAGAGTTCAGCTTGAGCTTCATCTGTGAGAAAGCAGACGTATAGTAATGCACTCTCTGCTCTTATTCTACTCCTTACCTACCCTACTTGTCAACTTTGTTTTGACTATACATCTTAAGTTCAAATTTAATATTAAAAAAACAAATATTGCAACTATTGACAAAATTCAACTATGTCTTAACATACGACCGCCTTCTTCGCTGCGGAACCACGGAAGGAGCATTAAGAAAAGGTTCGTCTGAAGGATGTGGCGAAACGAGCCTTCTCCCTATTTATTTGACATTTGTGAATTTTCCACTTTTATGCTCTTTAATCCAACCTTCTGTATCTCCCTTGTTTCGCTACAATCACGCATGTCCTCCTTTCTTGCACCTTATTTTTTTCTTTTTTACTTTTTAAAGCTTTTTAAAACACGAAAAGCAAATAATAGAAATGCATGAAATTTGCAAAGTTCGAAACGAAGCTCAATGCTCAGGAACAACTACGCTAGAAACAATAGCGAGAAAAAAAAGCAAAGCACGGATTGCAATTTGAATCGTCCTTAAAAAACGAAAGTAAGCATTCTGTAGGAGCTTTATACAGGAATTGTTTAATAGAAGTTTTTTTTAGACTCCTCAAAAAGTAGCGCAGTCGGAGGTGGGATTGGTTGTCGCATTGCCCCTTATTGGTTCGATTTTTCCGCCCAGGCCAACAGAGCCTTCAGTTCTTTCGGGGTCTGAATTGCTACCGGATTTGTCTGTGAAGGATAAAATACTGATCTACTCATCAGCTGGCCATCGTAAGTCACTATATAGGCATTGTACACGCATTCAGATTGCTCTACGTCATCCCGCAGAACTATTAGGTTGTAACGAAATAAATGGCACTGAACCACTGTAAATTTAAACAGTTAATCTCGGCTCGTAGGCAAGTTTATTAATCGAAATAAAAACCATCTGATTCTACACATCTTTGCCAACGTGACACAAACTTTTTTATCCCAGTAGCATAAAAATCAGAAGTTCTGGAATTGACGAAATCTTCGAAGGCACTTTCGGCATCCTGTTGGTATTTGAATGTTTTCCCTACCAAGAAGTCTCCAAGATGCTTGAAGAAATGTTAGTCTGTTGGGGAGAGGTCGGGAGAAAACGGAGGATGTGGTAGAGTTTCAATGCTCAGCTCATTCAATTTCTGCAACGTCATACGTGCTACATGGGGGCGAGCATTGTCGTGCAGAAGGAGAACTCGCCTTCGGTTCACCAAGGCCGGCCGGATATCCTTCAACTTTTTCATCATTTCTTCAATTTCAATGCAGTACTTCTCTGCCGTGATGGATTCACCGGGAGGGAGGAAGCTGTGGTGAATAATTCCCAGCGAACACCACCTTACTGTCACCATTACTTTCGTTTGGTGCAATTCCGGCTTCGCAAAAACCTTGGGGCTCTCATCGCTGTCCACCCACTGTGCCGATCGTCGCCCGTTGTCGTACATTATCCATTTCTCCTCACAGGTTACGATGCGATCAAGGAATGGGTCCGTTTCGTTCCGTAGAAGCAGTGCGGACGAGATCTCATATCGTCGGTTTCTTTGCTCCTCAGACAGCTCGTGAGGCAGCCATCTTTCCAGCTTTTTGGTCTTTCCAATTTCTTTCAGATGCCGGGCAGCTGTGTTGTGTCTGACGCCAAGAACCTTCGCTATCTCCCTGGTACCTTTGTGTGGATCCTCCTCTACCACATCTCTCAGCTTGTCCTCATCAACATCACTATGCCTCCCACGACCTTCATGTTCTTCCAAGCTCTCATCTCCATTCCGTAACTTCTGATACCAACGATGCGTCGTCCGAATTGTGGAACATCCTTGACCAAATGCGGCGTTGATCTTCTCGTCCGCCTCCTTAGCTGCAGTGCCCAGCTTGAATTCATACAAGTAAATGCCTCGGATTACCCTTTTGTCCATCTGCAAAAAAGTCAATAAAACTCTAAAGTTTTCCCACTTTTACATAGAAAATTTGGTACTTTCCGGTAGAGCAAAGTTTGCGCTTCTAAATGGAATGCCACATGTTACGGTTTGTTCTTGATCAAACGCGTAAAGACGCGTCAAAAAATGACGCGAGCCAGTGCCATTTAATTCGTTACAACTTATTAGAATACGTGGCGTAAAAGGACAGACTATGCCGTACTTCACCCTTTATTCTTGTTTATTTAGAATTGTTAAAATTCTCGGTTTTACATACTTTATTACATACTTTTACTACGAGATTGCGTTGCGATTTTAGATGCTCACAGCCGCTAGCGCCAAAGGTTACTGCGACTGAAAAATTAAATATTTCAGGCAGGAATATTTTCCTGTTCAAGTCTATCCAATAGAGCCTTCAGACCATAACAGTGTCATATATAACCATTTCTGGGCACGTGAGGTGCAGTCGAAGGAGGTGCCGGCTGTCATGTGCACCCGATACCATTTCCAGCACAACCCCACCAAGTCTTCCATCCTTCTGGGATCGGTGAATTGATACAAGATTTGTCTGGGAAGGATAAAGCACTGACTTGTTTATTGGCTGGCCACCACTACTCATTGTATGGCCAAATATTCATCCAACCACTACCGTCACACCCCGCAAAAGAAGAATGCGTGGCGCATCCAGAAGTGGATTGAGTGACGCCGTCCTTTATCCTTTTACATCCGTTTTTAATTTGTCGTAGTCGTTCCTTGTTCAACTTTTGCAGAGCGATCAATGACTCCTAGCCTCTTCCTCCTCTCTCCGTTCGCTTTTTGTCATGAATACTACTTCATCTAGCTGCAGGCCGCCTTGAAATTTGAAAGTGCACTGTCTACACGCTGATGCAGCTAATTAGATGCTGCTCTCTTTCTTTCGCTGTGCGTCCCATGGTTTTGCTCAGACGCACGGATTGACGTTCTTTGCGGTTTGGCTGTGTCGTTTTCTTCAGTAGGATTACTGCAAACTGCATCTTAACACCTTTCTGATCTTTCTCGGCGTTACCCACCTGATTCTTAACGTCTCAATTCCTTGCGTTTTCGTACATCTCATCCTCCGAACATTAATAGCATAACTTTGTAAGCCAGATTCCTCATTGAGCTTATATGCATAGTCATTTTGTAGTTTTTATTTAACCTTTTAAATCTCTTTATTAGGCCGTCGCAAAATTGATTTCCGTTTCGAGGTATGTATAAATGAATAAGTTTTTACCCTAAAGCATTCCATCTTAGGAAAAGCCACACATCACGTTCCGTAGGTTTTTTCCTGTGCTTCCAAAAAACATATGTGGATTTCGCTCCAATTTTTCCACCTAACCTTTTACATAGCTCGATAAAATCATGAACCGACGCAACTATCGAGCCATCAGGCTTTGCGAATTTAAATTGGGACATTCCGGAGCAAAGGCATCCTGTAACCTTAGCAGCGCCTTTGGGACGAACCGTCCTTGCGAAAGAGCGATGAGGCTCGGCTTCGAAAAATCCGCTTCTGGCGATTTCGATCTCGCAAAAAAAAAAACGGGCCCGGGCGCTTGTCGTCGAAGTTTTGAGGAGAGCCGTCGAAGCAAATCTGGAGACGAATGCACGCACGTTAGCAGAGGACCTCGGCGTGCATCATTGTACGGTAGCAAGGCATTTTGAGAGAATCGACAAGTTGGAGAAGATGTCGAAGTGAGCTGAACATGAGCTGACCGATGAGCAGCGTTGGCACGTCTCGACACTTGCTCCAACCTGCTGGTTCGTTTTAAAAGGAGCCTTCTGTATGCCGTAGTATAACTCTGGGTTAAAAATGTGTTCTTTGTGGTAACAGGAAGCAGGGGTTCATCTGGTAGATAAGGTGTTCCTCCAACATCCTTTCTTAAACTCGACCTCCACCCTAAAAAAAAGTTATGCCTACTTTGTCATCGTGTTGGGAAGGTGAAATCCATTACAGCTTTTTGCAACCTGGTCAGGCAGTCACAGCAGAGTCTTTCTGCGGTGGTTAAGACCAAATGTATGAGAAGTTGCAAAAATTGTGGCCGGCAGTAGTGATTAGAGGGGGCCGATCCTGTTGCAGGACAATGCAAGGTCACACACCTCACAAATTACTCGGCGAAAATTGACCCATCTAGGTATCGAAGTTCTCACTCCCCATCATATTCTCCCGACATTTCCCTCACTGACTACCAGTTTTTCCGAGCTCTTGATTCTCATTTACGTCAGAACAATTTACTGTTTTGGCCGATGTTGAATGTGCCTTCCTTGATTTCGTTAATTTCTGTGAACACAGTTGTTATTTTAAAGGTTTGGGTTCATTACCTGTTCTTTAGCAAAGATGTATGATTTTTACATCGGTTGATAAGGTTGTGTTTAGGCTGAGTTACAGCAGTTTGAAGTAGGCGGTCCGCCTCTGCGAGTGATTTTGCGACAGCCTAATAGTTTGTAGTTAGCCGCCAGTTCAGAAATCAAAAAGGTGTTGCCAATTTTTTTCATAGCTATGATGACTGATTTCTGATTCAGACTTACATGATGTGTTTTCGTTTTTATTTATTTTATTTTATTTAATGTTAATAACTTGACTCAATTTTGCCCCGCTAACAAGTTCAGGGGCGCGTGTAGCGCAGTCGGAGGAGGCGCGACTGTAGCGTGCACCCGATACCAGGTTCCTGGTTCGGATTTCCCGCCCAGGCCAACCAAGCCTCCCTTCCCTCCGGGGGTCGAAGAATTGGTTCCAGACTTGTCGGGGAAGGGTAAGGCGCTTGCTGACTTGTTCATCGACTAGCCACCGTAATTCGTTGTATGGTTAAATACGCATTCAACTCGCCTCCACGACATCCCGTAGAAGTAGAATGCGTGGCGTATCCCAAAGAGGATTGAACAACGCCGTGCTTTACCCTTTGTCCTAACAATTTCAAAGTTCAGATAGTATGCATAACTGTTTACTTTATGTTGGACACTTTTCACAACAAAATAGATGTTTCGAAAGTTAATTAAGCGCATCTAAAGTTTAAATGAGCACAGTTTAAAGATATAGGAATAGCCTTCGTTTCAAGATAATTTATGGTAAAAAAATCCCTTCGCAGGGTATTCCAAAAAAGAATGACTAAACCGCGCCACGATTGGATACATTAAAACAGGCTGCACTGTTTGATGTGGTTTAAAATTCTTACTGTTCAGAATGAAACAATATTTTCAGTCATTTTGAAGTACTGTAAAACAAAGCATTTGCTGGTGCGTCATGTGGAAATATTGCGCCGTGGACTTGTTCAATCTATCGCATTGTCTGTCGGATGATAATGTAAATACTCTCTACACAAGCTTAACCGTAGACATTGCGAAAAAAATGCAATGTCCAAAACACAGCATCAACCTTCACTGCGTAACTTTACGTGAGTAGCTCTTACACTAACAATGAAATAAACATTTGCGAATTTCTGAGTAAGTGCACGGCGCATTACCCATAGAAAGGAAAAATCTGAATACTTTGAAATAAATTTGAAAATATTGACACTGCGACTAAAATGGAAGTTTTACACGCATTCAAAAAACGTAAATTTCTTCTTATGACACCTACATACTATACGTGAGATTTTGATACAAATTTTCATGAAACGGAGAATTACTGAACCTTTCGTAAAGCGTGTTCATTTTGACTTTTAATATGTTCGTTTTATTCTGAAGAGTGCTACAAATACAGGTTGACCTCTTCCTGCTAGGAATCTCGTTGCTTTATGCTTCTAGGGACGTAAAGAAGGAAAGGTTTTCCCATGGGTGACATCAATACTTCTTCACTTTTCTGCCGTTGTTGCCAAAGAAAACTGATGATGTGCAACCCCACAAGGACAGTTCCGAGAACTGCATTAATGGTCCGAACACGAGCTCTAAAAATAATTGAAAAGGAAAAAGGGAATAACGGACAGCGTTGCTTGATGCTTCTAGGACGTGCCACGCATTCAATTCTATGTTTCGGAGCCAACTTGTCTATTTCGCAATGTGTATTTGGCCTATAGAATTGCTTGCGGTGGCCTGTCGACGGAAAAATCAGTGTTCTGATCTTCCTAGACATATCTCACACCATTCTATGACTCTGTTTAGACTGTAGGCTTGGTTGGCTTAAGCGGAAAATCCGGCTAAGAAGCTTGAATCGGAGCGCTCGCGAAGCCGTCGCATACTTCACCTTAATGTAGATAAAGAGTTATTCTATTCATGTTATTCTTTGATCTGAAGTAGGGATCGAAAGTAAAGTGTTTTCCTAAGAAAGTCCGCCTTGAAGTGGCAAGATGCTGATAAAGTGTTTACGCTTTCTGTCGCGCTTTGTGACCAAGTAGCTCCCCGCGACATCAACGTGTGGCGTATTATGTGGATCGAGTCAAGTCTGCCACCTCTGCTACAAGTTATTTCGGCTTCGGTCGTTTTCGTACCCCTCGTCAACATTGAAATACATTAGGAGGCAAACACATGGAGCAGTAGACCAGAAGCGAAGTTGATGCTGAGCTTTCTTCTCTGTTTCGTTTCCACCTATGTTTCGCGTTCACTTACTTTCATGGGGATTGGAAGGGCGCATTTCTCAACTCCAGGTCCGGTTCAATGCCCAGATGATCAATCCAAATTCGTGGTCGCTGTTTAGCGCAAATGTAGGGGATGAAGGATGGCGATAGTCAATCCCTTCTGGACTCGCTACACATTCTACTTCGGCGACATGTCGTGGAAACATCTATTATTGCCAACGCTATTGTTGTACGGCACACACTGAAGGAGGAAATAAGCTGAAAATTACTAAAAAAAACTGGATATTAGAAAAAAGGGAAGCAGCACCGACGGCGCAGAAAAGTGGAAAAAATTAATCCAAACGAAAGTAAAAGAAACGTAAGGTAAAGCTCGACTGGCAATGCAAGGTTGCTCAGAGGCATTCCCTCTAATGACATTAGAATGCCTATTTGGCCTATACAATGAACCTATACAGTGGTGGCCAACCATGACAAGTCAGAGACTTATCCTTCCCAGACAAGTCTAATACAAATTCACTAAGCTCGGCCGGATAGAGAGCTTCGTTGGGCTGGATAACAAACCCGAACCAAGAACCTCAAGTCGGATGCTCGCGACAGACGCCGCCTCTTTCCTCTGAGCCCTCATGCTCCCACTAATCTCTTTGATCTTTCAGCATTTCGAATTTCTTAAAGTTACGCATAAAAATTGAAGCCAAGAACTTACTACTCATCGTTCTGCTTAGCTTTCTTTCAAATCTACTATTCATCGTCCTGTTTAGCTTTCTTTCACATTATATTCCATAGAAAGTCTGGTGACTGTTTTGTTCAATTCACCTCCAACATCTTTTATTTCACCCATAACGCCAACCTGCTTTGCAGTTGGCGGATTTCCTAGCAATACAAAGTCGTGGATCAATGCCGGAGATGTGCGAATTTTTTGAGAAAATTGGAAGGCGTTTCTTTAAGCCTTCTGCATTTCTCAAAAAAAACTAGGGATGGCTCAAAAATTGACGCTTTTATTGCAGTTTTCTTTAAAGGGAATAGCGCTTATATCGTCAATCGGATGGGCATTCTCACACATTGCACTAATGCGGGGCGCAATCTCGACGCGAAATATTTCGTAAGATTTGCGCTTCTCTGCACTTCAAAATGGCCTTAATGTTGAGCAAAATACAGCGCGTGGATAAATGTACCACGCGATTGTGCAGCATTTGCTACGAACAAAGTTAGTTCCGACTTTAAAGTCCCAATAGAACAGCATGGAGAAGCCCCAAATCTATCATTTACTTCGTTTTCTCCTATGTCCTCGTGAGCGCTTCTGCCGCGACTCTGGATTCTCTCCCCTTCTCTCTTAGGAGCTTTGATGTCATTTGAGGTACTCTAGGGCTAGCAATGTTTGGTGTGTTCGGCTCAGCTAATTTTTATAAACTGATATGAATATGATCTCCATTCAAGCAATGATCGCATTTATGGGGCATGGTAGTGTCGGTTTTACCATGCACCTGTTCTAGCAATTCCTTTGCGACGCTATGCATGGAATGCTTCCATGCTCCCTCTGTTCTTCTTCTTTCGTTCTCCTCTTTCTTATTCCGCTTCCTGTTTGTATGTCCAATAATGTTTGAACACCCATCTCAACGGAAAGCTTATATGAGCTGCTGCTCTAAAATCGAGAATTCTTTGATGAGTAATCGGACATCCGGTACATATCTAGGCGTCGTCGGCTTTTTCGAAATTATGAGCCGTTGCACAGATTTTAAATTGGTGTCTTCTCGAGCAACGTCGCATGATGTGTCCATTCTTCGAAGTTATGAGGTATATATGACATCTTCTATTATAAAATTTTGCGTGTGAGATTCCTCCCCGGTGTCTCTCACATTGACGCGAGCAGGTGAAAAAATGAGCGTCTCCTGCTCGAAAGCACTTTGCCTTGCGTTGCCCTTTTTATCGTTTCCGATGGGGTGCTCTAAAAACATAGATTTAATGTATGCCCCTCAAAATTGTCGCTCGTGCTGCGCTATGATTGATGTACTACTTTTTGTAGCCTCTTGAAGCTTCTTCTCCATACTAACAGATACACACGTAACTATTGGGTGTGCGGTGACGTAGTCGGAGGAGGCGCTGGCTCTCGCGTGCTCCCGATTACAAGTTCTTGGTTCGGATTTCCCGCTCAGGCCAACCAACTCTTTGATCTTTTCGATGCTGCTGAATTGGTATGGTAAGACTGTCTGGGAAGGATAAAGCATTGAATTTCCTTCACACTGACCACCGAAGGTGACTGATACGTCAAGTGCGCATTCAAATTGTTTCCTCGGTAACGGATTGAAGTAGAATGCGTGGCGCATCCAAAAAGAGCTCCTATGACGCCGTACTTAAAGTAGAGGTGGTTTAGAAGACTTCCACGAAATGCGTGACACTGCTAGTTTGAGCAGTGTACTCTTGACGACTTCTATTCACGTATCGTTTTCTTCCGCCTGCAAAGTGTCTTCTTTAGCGTCCACTTTTGGTGGAATTTTTTTCTATGGTAGTAGTAAATGTGCCTCGAGAAAGTTATGTGTTGGTCATCATCCAGGGATAAAATCCCTTTTCTGAAGGTGTGCAAAACCGACACGCTGCACCTTGTAAGTTCGGTAGTCCTGTCTTCTCTTCACGTAAGAAAAATATGAATTTCTCTCGGGAAGAGAGTGGAAAACAACTTTGCTAATTCGATTCGCAAGCATCTCCTTCGAGCAGGTAGCCTCTTTTCTGTATGTGTTGGTGAAAACCGAGAACAATAATTAGAAAGAAAGCCTATTGGAATAGCGAACCTGCAAAGTGTCTGGTGCCTGTAGCAACGGCTGGTCTTCGCAAATCGTTGCATACGCGTTCGAATACGCGTTCAAATTGCCTGCCGTTGAGAAAGAATGCGTGGCATATCCCAAAAAGGGATTCAGGGCCGTCCGTTATCCCTAATATGCATGTTTGCAACTGTGGACAACAAGCTAGTTAAGATTTGCTGCAATGCGCTAGTATTTCGTCACAATAAGTGTATCGTGTCTTCTGTATGTTATCTTGTCAGAGTGTTTTCTTCCTCCATATCTGTCGTAAACACGAAGATAAGCAGATGCGATGAAGGCTATAATTTCGCTGCGAAAGCCGATTTATCAACTTATCTGCTCTAGACGTCACAAGTCTTCTTCATGCCTAGCTTCGTTTCAGATTCTATTTCTCTGTAAAACTCTGGTGAGAGCAGTTCAGTTCACATTCAAAATCTATCTTAATTGAATCTCTAACTTGTGTAGCCTTGCAATTTGCAGGTTCGCTTCTCTTCCTCTCACTAGGGACGGGTTTCGACCTCCCATAAAACTTCAAACCGGGGTCAATACAAAGAGCTCGGAATGCTGGTTACGAATATCGGTGTCAAAATTGCAAAACAAAGCTTCTGAGAGAGTTGTGACCGAAGTTAGGTGGAGTGCAGGCTGCCCTGCGAAAGAGCTGGCGCGAGAGCGGTGAGGGACGGGAATTCCGTAAGAATGGGCTGCCAGCGATGTGAACATCTACAGTTCACAACTCCCTCAGGAGTTTCATTTTGCAATTTTTAAGCACATATTTGTAATCTGCATTCCGAGCTCTTTCTAATGACCGTGGTCGCCAGTTGAAAATCCATGAGAGGTCGAAACCCTTCCCTAGTTAGTAATTGTACTTGTGTAATGGGAAAAGCTCCTTACAAGGGAGGAATCAGAAGCTTAGGTTCGATCGTTGAAAGCAAATCATATAGTGTCCACCATTTATTTGCTAGTTGGTACAAAAATATATTTCGTTTTTGTCCAGTTCTTAAATTGAATAAGTAAAGGGCCCATAAAGTTTTGTGTAAAATGGCAGCGGCAGTGTCATACTATGGATACTGGTAAGTGTCCAACTGCCTATCAAAGCGTAAAACCATCACCCTGGAACAGAGGTAGAGGTCTAGCTTCGTGACAGCAGAGCCGGGGGTTCCATTTTGGAACGGTGGGATCATTTTGCATTTCTTCTGTTTGGTTGTCATTGAAGTGTGTCTGAATATTTAAACATTTTTAGGCGTCTGTCATGCTGTAAGCTGTTGGATATGTGTTTTCTGAGATGTTTTAATTTTAACTTCCGTGTCAGCGCAATCGGAGGAGGCGTCGCCTCCGGCTTGCATCCTGGTCAAGATCCTTGGTTCAAGTGCCGCCCAGGCCAACCAAGCTCCGAGCTTGGTGACCTAGTTATCAACTTGTCTGGGGATAACACTGACAGGTCCATCGGTTGAACACTACCATTCATTGCTCGAGGCAATAATCATTCCAACTGCCTCCACGACATCACATGGAAGTAGAGTGTTTGGCCCTTCCCACGAAGGGATTGACTAGCGCCGAGCTTTATGCTTCAATTTTTTACAACAACAATATTTGTAGATTTATTCCAAAGCACTCAGGTATAAAAGGTTTGCCGTATAGACTTAATGCGCCATGTGTTTGTCGAGAACACCCCAATATTTATTTCGTTGAAGAAAATTGAAATTGTGGGAAAGGTACTGGGAACAAACTGAACTTATGAGAACGCGCGTTATCAAGTAGAATGCGTGGCGCATCAGAGGGATTGAATACCTTTTTTATTCATTTATCCTTAAATGGCGGTTTTATAAAAATTTGATCTATCGTCGCATTTCCTTTATGACTAATCGTGTGTTTCTGGTGCAATATTTATGGTCTTCCCTGTATAGGCCTAATACGCATTCAAATCACCTTCTCGACATTCCATAGAAATACAATGTACGGCGCATCCCAAAGAGATTGACTGATGCGGCCTTTCATATTTATCATGCGCCACATTGTAGAAAAAATAAGCAGTCACATGCACATGCATACAATCATCTGCTTTAGACTCAATCGAATATTCCCACTTGAATCTATAGCTCTTTCCACAGAAGTTGTATTTATTTATTTATTTATTTATTTATTTATTTATTTATTTATTTATTTATTTATTTATTTATAGCGGGATATGAACCACATAAGAGCGCGTCTCAGGTTTCATCGAGTAAGTAGCAGTTAATATAAATGCACGCAATCAAAATTGCAAAACATTAAACTATGTTGAACTCTCAAGAACAACAGTGTTAAAAACAGGGTCAAGAAAGAAAAAAGCAAAGCACTGATTGCAACTTCAGTGGTCCTTGAAATACGAAAGTAAGCATTCTTCTGGTTTTTTTACAGAAACTGTTCAACAGAAGCACCCCGCAGAGCACGCGAGGAAGACAGCAAACTCTGATATATGATAACTGTAACGATATCGAAAACGAGTAGGTTAAGGCAATCGTGATAAAGAAAAGATGCCAGAAAAAGTAGGAAGACGAGCAGAAATATCAAATATATCGATATCGAACAATAAAAAAGCCGGTTTGATGCAGGAGCTTTCTTCAATAGATACCCGAATGATAGTAGGGTGTGAGAGTGGTTGGTAGGTATTTGCAGCGTCCACAGTTCATAGAACGGATGGAAATTAGAAGCCCCTATTAACGTCGTGAAGCCTTTATCAGACCCAGAGTACGTTCTTTTTCTCATGGCCTTCATTCAAGATGTGGGAGTGTTTTAACGCCTTCTGTCCCACATTCATACAGCGATGCTTGCGGATTAGCACAGTACATCTCGTCGAGCGTCAATCAGCAATGCATGAAATAATGCGCTGCTTATCTTTGGCCACCCTCACGCCTACCTCTTCTGCTAGCGTTTGTATCCTCGTCGAAGACGTGAGCAGCTCATCTTCTGGGGCGCTGAGGCCCTTTTTATCGCACCATGCACTGCACTTTCCCCGAAAACAGCAATGGAAAGGAATGGAAATTTCATACCACTCGACTGAACCGCTTCACAACAACAACGCGCTTTCGGTTATCTTTCCTTCAAACCAGGGATGTGCCTAAATGGAAAACAAAAGCCTTGGGTTGGCGGGAGAGTTTGCCGCCACTTGTTCTGCACCCTGCCATGTTTTGATGCCTTTCATCTAAAACAATTATAAAGTTTGCCCAGTACTCTGCACATGCCCAAATTTTGTTAGTATTCCGCCGCGATTATGGCTGGGGTCTTTTGTGGCCTTACAAGTTCGACTGCTCGTGTTTTATGCATTCAGAGAGCACAGCATCGTAAGCGATACAGTAAGGAGCATTCGTTACGGTGGGCCCGTCAACTGTCTCATACGTCAGGCAGTTTGGTTCCGGAAATTTGGAACATGGACTTTGACCTCGAAGAACAACCACGGTTTGGAAGACCAGTTGCAGTGGATGAGGAGCGCCTTCTGGAGCTGATTGAAGAGAATATCCGGTGTGACACCCGTGAGCTGGCAGAGGAACTCTGTGCCATCGTGACACAATAGCTGCTCATCTGCATCACTTTTAAAAAGCATGGAGATGCGCATGCGGAAATTTTTAAAATTTTCCCAGAAGGCAGAAAATCGCGTTCGTCAGAAAACTGAAAAGCCAAAAACGCCAGAAAACGAAAAAATCCGAAATTATCATCTCAGCTGTCTCTTGTATCCAAAGATGCATTTTTCCATTAGCAATTGCTTTCATGCGACTAGAAATGCTGTCTTAGGCGTCGTGCATGTTTCCCGTCGCCGCGATTCCATCGCGGCGATAAGTTTTGCAGCGTGACGCGAAAGAATTTGAACTTCTCAGTGCTCCTCGCATCGCTCATCGTTCTGCAAGGGAGCGCGACTGGGATCCGTCCAGGACCAACGCTAAACATCGTGTGTGGCGCGAAAAAGTATGCCATGCCCGGGCGCGATGGCATCGCGGTGATCAAAGTATGCTTCCGGCCTTAAACAACGTTAGGCGGCTAGTGTTTATATAAAATCCATTACTTCAAAATTCACTACAATTAAGAATCTTGTAGGGATTCTAGGGGATCTTGATATTTGAAGCATGCAATATTACTCACCAGCATGTTTATTTCTATATTTATATTTATTTTTTCTATATTTATATTTATTTCTAATAGCTATTGCCCTAAATGTTACATCAGTGACCGCAATACTACGGATCCTACTTATCACGTTCAGATTGAAGTGGGTGGATCAACGATCAATGAATGGGTGTACAATTTAGGTATGGTTACAAATAAGACGATCCATTAGATTAATTGTCCCACAAATGAGAAACTGACCTTCTAGCGCTACTAAACGCAAGGAGACTCATTCGCCGCTGACCGCATGTTTCAGCTCATTTCGCCCAGTTGTGCGAGTTCACTCTCGCAGGGTGTTGCAGAGTATTGCTTGTTTCACCAAAGCTTATATTCCTGCTTTCTCACTTTTGCAAAGTGACTCTACAAATAAATGGCCTCGCCTTGCTAAAAATCTCTAGAACAACAAACAAATCTTCTTCTTTTTTAACCTAGGTGCAACGAGATCCCTAGCAAACCAAAAATGATATATACTCACCTGTTACTGTTCATCCGACAATACAAGATTTGTGGAGCGCATGGCGTATCTCTGATTCCATTCTGGATCCAAAGAAACGAATATGACATCAATGTAGCATCAGTATGGCTTGGCGGGCCTTGGAGTGATCTATAATGCGCCTACATATGTTGCCGAACTTTTTTTCCCTTTATAAACAACCTTGTCTGCGGAGAATGCTTGTGATTGCTCATTAATTAAATGTTACGTAAGCACCAGCTTTGCAACATTAACACAAAGCTTTGTACGAGGTCTTAGATAGCCTGCACTATTGATGAAATTGGAAAGACGGCGAAGCAAAATCATAAAAGGCGTGAAATGTGCTAGGAAAGAACCCTGCGTCAATATAGTATTTACACCATCAAAGAACTAAACGAAACAGTATACCCGGTGAGTGCATGGCGCAGTCTCTACTAGTAGACACCCATAACGCCACACTCTTGTAACTTTGGATACCTAGATGCATTTATTTGTCATGACACTAACGATTTTATGGTATTTTTGGAATTCTATTATTAGATTGCTATGAGAACATTTTATTCACAGCTTTATTTTCTGTTTTCTGACCAATTTTTCGGCCAATTTCCCAGAAAGCAGAAAACAGAAAAATTGCCAGAAATGGCCAGAAAATCAGAAAACAGAAATTCCGTCCATCCCAACAACTTCAAGTGCGGGGAAAGGGGTGCATAAACTTTTCAATTTTCCGTCAGAATTTCGCGGGATTCAACAACTTCGTTACTGCTGACACAAAAAGGGTTCTTTATGTAAATCACACACAGAAGCACCAGTGGCTTATGCCACGGTGCTTCCGTGTGTCTTCTTTTTCTTCTTCTTCTTCTCCTGAGCGTTTAGTCCCGCGCAGTCGCAGGGTCCGCTGTTCTTGTGATGTGTCGCCACCTCATCCTATCAAGGGCGTCATCTGCCGTGGCGCCGACTTCGCCGACATCTCTCTTGATGACGTCCTTCCACCTTTTCCTTAAGGCTTCTCTCGGACGCTTTCCGGGTGCCTCGAAATCTAGGGCCAACCTTACGGGGTGATTCTCTGGCCTTCTGAGGACGTGTCCGTACCACCTTAGGCGCTGCTCCCTCATCTTCAGCTGGATCGGGGCTGTCTTCATCTCTGCCCTAACATCCTTGTTTCGCACGCTGTCCCGACGGTTCATGTAAATCACACACGGTGCTTCCGTGTGTGATTTACATGAAATCAGAAGGCAATGCTAGGTACTTGGTGGAACTGCAAAGGAATCATTCAATGGGAGTTGCTTCCAACAAACTCTACTCCTATAGTCGAATCCTGCTGTAAGCATTTGGATGGCGTCGTTGTGGCTCTACATTGAGAGCAGGACAAGCTCTTCTTTCTCCACGACAACCGTCACGCACACGTTGGAAGAAGAACCAGAAAATACTCTAAAGCGGGATGGTATGTACTGCCTATCTACCGTTTTCAATGGACTTGGCGCTAGCAGACTATCGCTTGTTTCCTTCGCCATCGAACTATTTGCAGGACAGGAAGTGTGGCGATGTGAAACAACTGAAAAATGCATCACCGACTTTTTCTCTTCAATTCACCAGGATTTCTAAGGTGTCCAAAAGTTACATGATAAATGGTAATATATTTTTGTTGATGATTGTTCATAACGGATAAAGGATAAATGATGGCGTCACTCAATCCTTTTTGGGATGTGCCATGCATTCTACTTCTACGGGATGTCATGGAGGCGGTTTGAATGCGTATTTGGCCAGAGTGGTTCATATTTTGGATGATTATTGATTGAAGTGAAGGAGAAAAATGAGCCTGAAAAAAAGGTGAAAATGGCGGGAAGCTCTTCCGCCAACTTAAAATAACCCTGCTGGAAACCGTAGCTCAAGTGCATCGCCGAATGACGCTTCAAACATTTCTGTTCTAACACCCATTCTTATGGTCTTTGAACGTCGTCATGGTCCTCTCGAAGCTCGCTTGAGCTTGACTTGTGAGACTGTGAAGTCATTTCAAGCTTGCGTGCTTGAAGCTACATATGAACATCAGTTTACCATTTTAGTGATTGCGTCTCCTGATAAGCCATACAGAAAGAACCGGCTAGCATATCCTACTACATCTCCATACTAATCGTCATGGGCAGGAAAATTCAATCATAAAGTGGTGTGATGGACAAGTAATTCCCTTGATGAATCAGGCTATAAGGTATTTATTAACTGTAAACAACGTGTTTTCCCTCAGGAACAACTACTACTTTGCCCAGGACAGTACATACCATATCACGGTTACTGTATTGTATTAGGTTGTCCCATAAGTCCTTGCAGTTTTTTCAACGATTCACTGCAGATTTTGCCGGCGATCTCTTGCATAGCGCTGCATAGCTTTCGAAAGAAAATGATTTGCTCTATCAGATAATGTATTGCATTTCTTTCTTCATCGTGAATTTTGTCAATTTTTAGGTCGTTGAAGTGAAAAGTGAATAAGTGAAAAAGTAGCCATTTGCGCACATGTTCTTAGATTCGGAATTTTTTGCGAAAAAAATTCCGCTTAGATTCGGAATTTTTTGCACATTTTTTATAGCATTGCAAGACAATGTTCTGTGCTACAAGAATAGCTGTGTTAGTGCTATTTGCTCATTTTTCCTTTATTGATTTTTAGATCATCAAATAGGGACGTCCGGAGGAGGATGGTTATTTTTGTCGACAGCTCCTGCTCTGTGGTTGGACTTTTCGGACTGGTGTTATATGTCATTCGAAAGAGAATGTCTTGCTCTATAAGAATATATGTCGCGTTTATTAGTTTCTCTTGAATATCAACAAAATGCCAAAAAGAGAAAAATCGTCTTCACCAACAACTCCTTCTCCTTGTTCAGTTGTTGATATTCGACAGAAATCTGCATGAGCCAATAAACGCGACACAAATTCTTACTGAGCAAGACATCCTCGTCCAAGCGACATATAACACCAAGCAAAAAAGTCCAGCCACAGAACCGGAGTTTTGGTAAAAATTCGGACGGGAAACTCGGAATTCCCAATTTGACGGCCTAAAAATCAATAAAGGGCAAATGAGCAAATAGGACCAGCACATATTCTTCTAGTACAGAACATTGTCTTCCAAATGCTCAAAAAACTGCGCAAAAACTTCCAAACCTAAGCGGAGAGAACAGGTGCGCAAATGGCTACTTTTTCACTTTTTCACTTTTCACTTCAACGACCTAAAAATTGACAAAATTTAATGAAAAAAGAAATGCAATACATGCTCTGGTAGAGTAAATCATTTTCTTTTGAAGGCTATGCAGTGCTATGCAAGAGACCGCCGGCGAAATGTGCAGTGAACCGTTGAAAAAAAACGGCGGGGACTTATGGGACAACCTAATATTTTGCCTTTTCCTTTATACAAGTTGATAATGCTTCGTGCAGTGCTCTCATTGACACCAGCAATCTGAGAAGCTTCGTGTGTGTTCCTTCCGTCGACGAACACCAACTTGACCAAGATCTTCTGATTCCGAAACACTCGGCTGTATCAGCCGCGACGCTGGCTTTGTTGAACGTCTTGTCATTGGGCGATTTGCCATGTTGCCTGCAGACATGGCAAATCGCCCAATGACAAGAAAAAGTGGAGGGGTTTGTTTATATGATACGGAGGAAGACTCTAGAAGAACGTTGAATGTGTTTTGAAAAACGTTGAATTTGATTTGAAAAACGTTGAATTTCATCTGAAAATGGTATATAGAGCTGAAGGGCTTCTTGATGGCCCTGTAGAGAGGTCCTGTGGCCGTACTCATTAACCGCTTGCCGTCCTTTAACGGTGAAAATACCGCCAGAACCAACGATGCTCTGATAGAGCAAATCATTTTCTTTGCAGCAGCACTATGCAAGAGACCGCCGGCGAAATCTGCAGTGAATCGTTGAAAAAAACTGCAAGGACTTATGGGATGACCCCCTAGTTTGAGGTGAACCGGCGACGGAAAGGGCGGGGCCCATGTTCCTTTTTTCTATTTCTTATTCCTGTATAAAAGTACCATTTTCAACTCGAAAAAAATCAAGTAGCTATAGAACGAAGATGATGACTGCATCGCTAGTTTTTATTTACGAATCCCGTCCCAGCAGTGTTTAGAGAAATCTTAGTTTTGGTTTAGCAGCCCCCCCCCCCCTTGTTCGATTACGTCATCGTTTACTAAACTTTGTTTCGACGTCTCAAGCCAAACACTTGTTTAGTTTTAGGATCTATCACCAGAGGTAGGTACTTACTTACTTACCTCTTACTTGTAAGATACCTAGACGGCTCGTCCTCACTGGTCGCCAACACAATCGCCATTCATTCCTTTCTCTCGCAATCGTCATCCATGATGTTCGTACACCTCAATTGGAATACCGACCACTACCGTCAACCGATTCTGGAATATTTGTTAACGAGCGCTGCCTTTCGATGGCTCCGACGAACTCGTCTGACCATCTCGTTTGAGGTCTTCCTCGAGGACGCTTGCACCCTCTTGGAAGGCACTCCGCTGTTCTTCTTGTCCAGCGGCCGTCTGCGCTTCGCATGATATGGCCGGCCCACCGTTTCTTCATCTTCGATATGTATTCCGCCTTTCTTCCTTTCTTCGCCATTTCTTTTAGTCGTGATATCTTGCGTAAGTCGGAACTCTGAAGACCAGCTCAGTGTTGTGATAACCTGCTGAACTTGAGAAGACATCTTTCGAGCGCTCTGTGAGTAGTGCGTAAGGACTTTGACGCAGTGCCAGCCCACGTTTCGGCTGCGTAGCCGAGCGCTGAGAGGATGATTGAATCGAACAGGTGGGCGCGTAGATCGGGATCCGAGAGTTGGTCGGTGGCCTCTTTAAGAGACTCATAGGCCGACCCCGCAGCTTTCCTCCTTCCTAATAGTTCCTCCTTCTTATCGTTGTGCATATTGATGGAACGGCCCAGGTAGACGTATGATGTCGTTTCCTCAAAGAAGAGCCATCAATGTTGATCTGGTCTCCTTCGCACCAGGCATCCTTCATGAACTGTGTCTTCTTTCGTTTATTCGCAGTCCGATTTTCATCCCTGCTGCTTGAGTTTTTTCACCATTGCCTCCGCTTCAGCGATAGTCATCGAGAAGATGACGATGTCGTAGGGAAAACCAAGATTCGAAAGGAACTTTCCATCCGCAGAAATGCCCTTCTCGTCCCAGTCGAGCGACTTCATAGCACTGGGTGCGTGACAGCGCAGTCGGAGGAGGCGAGATTGTCGCGTGCACCCGATACCCGGTTCCTGGTTCGGATTTCCCACCCAGGCCAACCAAACCTTCCATCCCTCCGGGGTCGGTGAATTGGTACCAGACTTGCCTGTGAAGGATAAAACACTGAGCTGTCCAACGGCTAAGTGTGCATTCAAACCGATTCCACGATCCCCTAGAACTAAAGTACGTGGCGCATGCCGCAAAGGGATTGACTAAACGGGAGAAATGGTGGTTACGATTTTCTAGGAGAGTTTTTGTCACAACAACTATTCTAGCAATTTTCTGACAAAGCAGAATCAGGTGCGGATGAGTCCATAGCTTCGCAGCGCTGTTGTTTCTCCACCCGTCGAAATTCACCATCATCATGCTTCCTTATGAAGAGATTAAGTACTCTTTGAAACTTCCGTAAACATTCTATACGTAGTATACATTGGATCCAAACTAATCATTTTCGGATATCCGGTTTGGATATCCTGATCCGATACATCCAATAATCCGGGTCCGTGAAATTGCCATTATCCGAGTCGTCCAATTATTCCAAAAATTTCCGATCGGATCCAATGTATGATGCGTAGGAATTCTTAACATGACTAAATAGCCGACATTCAACAACATAGATTTTAATCCGGGCCTGCAAAAGGAGCTTTAAAAGGAATCTTCACTTTAAAAGGAAAAAGGAATCTTTTCAGAACTGTCTATAAACTTACTGTCAGCAGGGTAATAAAGTACATAGTTCCACTGCTCAATGAAATAACTAATGAGATCTTCCTGCACCTGTCACATAATTCTTTCAAAAAGAGGGTTAGTAAAATTGCTTTTACAGAGGTGTCCAAAGTTTTTAGTCCGGCCTGTAATCATAGTTTTATTCTTTTATTCTCTATCATTTTTTGTGTTTCGGTTCTTGATTGTGGCTGTTTTGTCTGGACTTGGTGTTCTTGTTGTCTCTGTACCACGTAGAGTTCGACCTACGTCATAAATAAATAAATAAATAAATAAATGTAGCATACCGCGCTTCACACACAAAAGCGAGCAAAAAGTTTTATCATGACGAGAAAACAAGGTTACAACAGCACAAGGAAAATGAGAAAATATGAGGGTCACAACACCGAAAAACTGAGCGCGAGTGCGTGGCTTCAGACTGGACATCTATACTCTGGCTCCGAGCGTTAGTAGTGTGCCAAACCAGGTTTTCATGGTGAATCTTCTTTATTTATTTGTGGCCCAACGCTTCGACGTCACCGTCGTCTTCAGAGGCGATTCGATCCACCAAAACTACCGATGTCACTCTGCGTTAGTGGGATGAAGGCGAAATGAAGAGATTTTATTCACCAAATGAGTCGGAAAAACCATCGTAGGTGCTCATCCAGTTCATCGCGAATTCATAGTAATCTGCTTGGGACCATCCCGGCCTCTCCACAGTGTGTTTTGGTCTGTAGGTCCCCTGCGTCTACAGTAGCGCTCGACGTCTAAATGGGGTCGAGGGCCTTTAGCTGACAGTTACTTTCCAAGATTCTCTTCAATAAATGCAAATCGACAGTATTCAGCTCAACTGTGATCCTCTGAAATATGCGCGGCCATTGTGCACCCCGTTTTTCGTGCTCCTTCAAGACACAGTTTATCTCAGAAGCGCTACCTCTGCCAGTATTATTAGTCCGTAAGAAATAAGCTCGAAAGTTTCGTTCAGCTGCGACGCCAGAGCACATGGAACGATCTTCTAACCACAGACTGAATGCGCTAATCGCTAGTTCTGCTGTTTTGCGTGTATCAGCAGGAAGAGAGATTGTCTGGAATTGCATATTCAAATGGTGGCAGGTCTAAAAATAAGTGATTTTGTCATTGCTGCAGCTCCTCTGCTTAGTGAGAAGTGGACTCTCATTTGAGGCAACCGACTACCTTTAAAGGCTCTCCTTCCTCTCTAAGCTTCTACCAACACTTCAAAAGTTGACTTACGGACGAAAAAGGTCTGTTTCACGAAGAAAAGAGACAGGAAAGACAGTTCACGAAAGTCCAATCATTGAGCGAAGGAAAATCCGCCGCGCTCTCACCTCTTCTGACCAGCAAATGATGACAGCTTTCCTACTTTTCCAGTTGATGTGTCTGACTGATTTCGCTTCATCCAATCCATCTGATTGAAAATCGATATCACCGCTCAAAAGATCGATAATATCGATCCATGTTGATTCTCTGGTTGAATCATTCCCAGCTGTGGAAAAC
Organism: Heligmosomoides polygyrus polygyrus; assembly: GCA_947396885.1. Classification (NCBI taxonomy): domain Eukaryota; kingdom Metazoa; phylum Nematoda; class Chromadorea; order Rhabditida; family Heligmosomidae; genus Heligmosomoides; species Heligmosomoides polygyrus. Next base: position 82,401,020 of record OX377203.1, on the reverse strand, counting down.
TTCCGTCGGGGACTATAATCACTCAGCTCCCACCGCGATCAATAATACCTGAGAGAAAACAGATATCATCGCTCAAAATATCGATAATGTCTATCGATATTGATTGCCTCGGGCGCGTGTAGCGCAGTCGGAGGAGGCGCGACTGTCGCGTGCACCCGATACCAGGTTCCTGGTTCCGATTTCACGCTCAGGCCAACCAAGCCTTCCATCCCTCCGGGGTCGGTGAATTGGTACAAGACTTGTCTGGGAAGGATAAAGCACTGACTTGTTCATCGGCTGGCCACCGCAAGTCATTGTATGGCCAAATACGCATTCACGTCGCCTCCACGACATAGAAGTAGAAGTAGAATGCGCTGGCGCATCCCAGAAGGGATTGAGTAACGCCGTCCTTTATCCTTTATTATCCTTTATTGATTGCCTCATCAACAATAATCCTGCTTCCTTTTATTGGACATCATAATCACGCAGCTTTCACCCCGATCGGTTAACTGTGCGTATTTTTGAGTATTTTTTCCACTAATTTCCCGGACTTTTTGCTAAATTTGCTTATTATACAAAATGGCTAATTTCTGCAGCGGCGCCGATCGCTAGCACATACGCGTTATTGAATAGTATGATACTGCTTCTGTAAGATCAATAATCCAAATGGTGTTTCAAACTGCATCAAATTTGGTCAATTCTAGCCGTTTTCAAACGACCATGTTTTGCTGCAGTATTTATGGGCTACCCCGTGGTCGTGCCCGCCTTCAGTCTACCAGCCGTGGGCGGGTGATGGCGTGTTTGCCCTCCAAACGGAACCCAATGCGAGGCCGCTGCTCCATAATCGCCTTTGCACTTTGTAACTCAATCCAATTATCGTTTATGCATAGAACGAGGCTCGCCTTTCATTCTCGAGACCGCAGCAGCTCCTGGATTCATTGGCACATGTTTCAGCTAGACATTTTCCGATTTTTATTGGTACTGATGCGGCATTGAAGGAACCCGATTTCTTTAAAAATTCATAGGTACATACATACATACATACATACATACATACATACATACGGACGTACATCCACACATATATACGTACATACATACATACACACATACATACATATGAATACATACATACCCACATACATGCATACATACATACATTGACAAATATATATGTACATATATACATACATACTTATTAGGTTGTCCCATAAGTCCTTGCAGTTTTTTTCAACGATTCACTGCAGATTTCGCCGGCGGTTCGAAAGAGAATGATTTGCTCTATCAGATCTTGTATTGCATTTCTTTTTTCATCATGAATTTTGTCAATTTTTAGGTCGTTGAAGTGGAAAGTGAAAAGTGAAAAAGTAGCCATTTGCGCACTTGTTCTCTCCGTTTAGGTTTGTAATTTTTTGCGCAGTTTTTTATAGCATTTGAAAGACAATGCTCTGTACTACAAGAATATGTGTTGGTCCTATTTCTCACTTGTCTTTTATTGATTTTTAGGCCATCAAATTGGGAATTCCGACTTTTCCGTCCGAATTTTTACCAAAACTCCGGTTCTGTGGTTGGACTTTTTTGCTTGGTGTTATATGTCGTTTAGAAGAGGATGTCTCGATGTCTTGCTAAGAATTTGTGTCGCGTTTATTGGCTCACGCTGATTTCTGTCGAATATCAACAACTGAAGAAGGAGAAGGAGTTGTTGGTGGAGACGATTTTTCCCTTTTTGGCATTTTGTTGATATTCAAGAGAAACTAATAAACGCGACATATATTCTTAAAGAGCAAGACATTCTCTTTCGAATGACATATAACACCAGCCCGAAAAGTCCAGCCACAGGGCAGGAAGCTGTCGGCAAAAATAACCATCCTCCTTCGGACGTCCCAATTTGATGGACTAAAAATCAATAAAGGGCAAGTGAGAAAATAGGACCAGCACATATTCTTGTAGTACAGAACATTGTCTTCCAAATGCTCAAAAAACTGCGCAAAAATTTCCAAACCTAAGCGGAGAGAACAAGTGCGCATATGGCTACTTTTTCACTTTTTCACTTTTCACTTCAACGACCTAAAAATTGACAAAATTCATGATGAAAAAAGGAATGCAATACATGTGCTGATAGAGCAAGTTATTCTCTTTCGAAAGCTATGCAGCGCTATGCAGGAGACCGCCGGCGAAAGCTGCAATGAGTCGTTGAAAAAAAAACGACAAGGACTTATGGGACAACCTAATGCATACATACATACATGATGATTACAATGTTATCACAAATTGCTCAACTATATGCATACTATGAACGACTACTTGCGCTAAATATGTATAGGTTTGGCGCAAAGTTGTTGTGAAAATTAATCAGCGGATCTTTGTACAGTTAAAATCAATACATAATTGGACGCATGCTACCGCAGTCGGAGGAGGGGCTGACCATCGCGTGCACCTGATTCCAAGTTCTTGGCTCAGATTTCCGCCCAAGGCAACCAAGTCTTCCACCCCTCCTGTGCCGGTGAATTGGTACTGGACCTGTCTGGGAAAGAGAAAACGCTGACGTGTCCATTTTTCAGTGTGTTCTTCTGCCAACGAGGTTTTTAGGTGGAATCTTTACTATTCGCTTGGCGTTTCGACGCTGTCGTCGTCTTCAGAGCCGCAGCGTTCCAGCGTTCAGCGTTGGTATGCAGCGATTGCGCTACCACCCTAAGTCATTCAGTAACGAGTAGGCTACAGATTCCACCTAAAAAACTCGTTGGCAGAAGAACACACTGAAATATACATTACGAGAATGCCAAGGTTTCAAGATCAGAGAACTTACAACTACTACTAGAATCCTCTTTTAAATGGCTTCTTGCACCCAAAAAAAACTCCATTCTCTTATTACAGTTTGCTGACTTGTCCTTCGGCTAGCCACCGCAGGTATGGCCAAGTACGCATTCAAAACACTTCCACGACATCTCGTAGAGGTAGAATGCGTGGCGCGTCCCAAAAGGGATTGAGTAGCTTATGCCTTTACGCTATTCTATGTATAGGGGTATGCCTTTTAAAGAAGGGAACATTCCATGCAAGAAAGCGGTGGAAATTTTCGATCTGGATTGTAGTTGACCACTCTACTGAACTAAATACTTTGGTCTTTCACACATATTGTCATGTACAATGAATTGCAATGATCATGTGATTTTCTTCTCGGTCGTGGCTAGTAGAAGTTATCGAGCCGCTAAAAAAGGAAAAAGGACGGCGTTACTCAATCCTTTTTGGGATGCACCACGCTTATACTTCTACGTGACGTCGTGGAAGCGACTTGAATTCATATTTATCCATACGATGGCTTGCAGAGGCCAACCGATGAACAAATCTGCGCTTTGTGCTTTCCAGACAAGTCCGGGATCAATTCCCTGAGGGATGGAACGCTTAGTTGGCATGGGTGGAAAATCCGAACCAAGGACCTGGTATCGGGTGAATGCGACAGCCGGCACCTCTTCCGTCTGCGCTACACGTGCCTAATCGAGCCCTATGGGCGGAAAACTCAATGTCTCCGTTTCAATTGCTATGCACACCTCAATTAGCGACTCTAATTATGCGAAACTGTTTAGGGAGCAAAGTGCATCACCCAGAAGTAATGAGAAGAGCGCCTGTGGGCAGCTGGTAGGGGATGCTCCAGGAAATTTCCTCTAGAGTTCAAAAACCACAGCAATTTCATGTCGGACGAATTAGCTCCTACACTACAATTTCACCACTTTTTTAGAAGTGTCCACATATCTATTGCATAAAAATAGAGGATAAAGGTCGGCGCCATTCAACCGCTTTGCGGGATACGTCACGCATTCTACTTCTACGGGATTTAGTGGAATCAATTTATTCACTCTATTTAATTCATTAATGCGCATTTAGCCAAAGCAACGACGTGCGGTGGCCTGACGCTGGACAAGTCAGTGTTTCATTCTTCCCAGACAAGTCTTGTACCAATTCACCGACGCCGGAGAAATGCGAGGCTCGATTGGACTGGGCGAGACCTGCCTGAATCACCAATCTCGATTCGGGGCGTACGCGACAGCCGGCGCCTCAGGTCTATCCTTGTCGGAGGAGAGCATCGCCTGAGAAGTGCAACGAATGCAAACAATGTGGCCGCTTTCGGCGAGAAAATATCAATGAAAGGTCCTCTCACCTAGGCCAGTTCATGGTGTTGTCTTCATAAATCAGTTCGCTTTCAATTTGAAATGAGCCAGCCACCCCACCCCCTCCCGTAGGACAGATCTGTTGCCTCCTCCGACTAGGTTACAGTGCGCCCTCTACTTTTCAATAGGGAAATTTAATTACTTTTAATGCATTGGGATTGTACCTGGTCCACGGCGTGTTTGATCGTTCGTGACAGAACTTCATGAAATCTTTCTTGTTAGATTCAAATAGATGTACACTTAGGCTATCGCTCTATTCCATGTTAAGAACCTTATAAAGATCTAATTCTAGGCTTAAATGCTCCAATCTTTGTGTTTATTTCTCTTTTTTGTGTATTTATTTTTACGCTAATTTCACCGTCGCATTTCACATCACAAGGGATTGTTTAGTTTTTTTCCTTTCTATTCCTTCCTTCTGTGCGTTCCGTGATTAGGTCTATAACGCAGTTTTTCATGGTTTAAGCCATGTGCGCACCAGACACTTGAGTAATTCGTAAGAGGGATGAGCATGCGATCAGCGGGGGCTCGATGAAGCGGATTGCAGAAGGCGGTGCTTGAAATCACGGCTAGTTTCTAAGCAACAGGCGAGATGCCTAACAAAATTCAAGCTTAGGTGGTAGCGCTCGTCCCTATCGTCTGTGCGAAGTGAGCGATTGCACCTCGTCGCCACGTTTCCCTTGTTAATGCATAGCTTTCCCTGACGGTAATGCCCTCCATACTTCCCACTTATGGGAGCGTGTAGGGCAGTCGGAGGAGGTGCTGGCCCTGTTCCCTGTATTGCCCTTATTAGCGATATGCCCTGTATTCGCGATATTAGGTTCGTGATCGGATTCTCCGCCCAGGCCAATCGAGCCTCCATCCCCGAGGTCGGTGAATTTGGACCAGACTTGGCTTGGAAGGATAAAGCGCGCTGACTTGCTCGTCGGCTGCCCACCGCAAGGTATTTCCAAATATACGCATTCAAATCGCTCAACGAGATCCTGTAGAAGGCATCCCGCATCTCAAAAGGGATTAAGCAGCGCCGTTCTTTATCCTTTTATCCCTTATAATCTTTATCTATTCCTCACCTATCACCTGTCGTTCTGTTGGTCATTCGTGTCAGTTTCTCCAGTAACTTCTCCATCTATCCCCGTCGCATGCCAGAGTGGCACAGTGGCTCCTCCCCGCTCAAAAATATCGGAAAGCGTCGTATCGTTCGTCCAGGGCTTGACAAGAAAGTCCAACCAACCCTTTGGTGGCCTGCATGGTACATCGTCTCTGTAAAGTTCAGCTGCGGTCCGCTGATGGTTTCACATACATGACCGTGGGCGACCAGCGCTCCGCCTGTCTAATGCTCGGCGTTATGAGCACGATGTCATCAGCGAGGCGTGGATGGTGCAACGTCGACCTCCACAATGCTTGAAGCAATTTTCAATGTGCCCACACACATGGAACACCCACCATCATCAAGAATTCTTCGAGCCGGTATTGTATTCAGAGGTTGTGAGGCCCACTATGTCCTCATAGTCCGAAGGAAAACGATCATCTCATGCGTATCATTTTTCATTCATCATTAAATTTCTGTTCTCCGTGATTCTGAATTTTATTGAATTTTATGTCACCTTTACGCATAGATTTAAGTTACATGCCCATCCAATTGAGTGGCAAGATTTGAGGAAGCGACGAAAGGCGCTGAAATGAAACGTAAGTCCCATGTCCTGTTTACTTACAAAGAAAATCAGTTCGGCAGCCACTATCACCGACACATGTGATTTTATTTACTCGCAAAATTTTAAAATTTTAGTTCAGCTTCACTGCGACATTTTTGCTGGCAAAAATCGAAACGTTCAACGGCATATTGTTATAGTTTTCCAGCCGTGAGTGTGTTGGCATGCACTGTACGACACATGTGATACTCCTTGACTTTGGATTCTGATACTCTTTGATTTTTGATGGTACTCTTTGATTTTTTGGCTTTACGACAAATAACAAATATTGACCAAGTATAATTATCGATTGGTTTCATCAGTATCATTATCGTTTTTGATTTTTGCGCGGAATTGATGTTTCGAGGTGGGAGTCACGTGGGTATGCTAGCCTTCAGATAGGTTTCACTACGACTGAACAATACTCATTGGATAGTTATCGACTGCTTTTATCAATTTTTGTGGGTAATTGACCATGTGAGGTAAGTGTCCCGTGAGTACGTTGGCCCGTAAACAGGCTTTACAAAACGTAAACAATATCGACCAGATGGCCATAATCCTTTCGCAAGTAACAATACCCGTTGGATGGTTATCGATCGACTTTATTGACTTTGTGGGTAATTGACCATGTGAGGTTGGGAGCCACATAGGTGGTTTTCACAATAATTAAACAATACATTGGTCGGCTTCACCGAATTTTGTGGGTAATTCATCGTGCGAAATGAATTTCCGGTGAGTATGTTGGTTGGTTTTGCGGAAAGGCTATCAACCTTTCGCAAAAGAAGATACCTGTTGGATGGCTATCGATTGATTTTATTGATTTTTGTGAGTATTTGACCGATTCTCCATGAGTGCGTTGATGGGTGAACACACTTCACGGAGAAAGCAAGCAATATCGACCAGATGGCCATCATCCTTTCGCAAGAAATCAACGCCCGTTAGATGGCTATCGATCGACTTTATTGATTTTTGTGGGTTATTGGCCGTGAGAGCTGGGAGTCACGTGAGTGGAACTGTCTTTACTGCAAATAAACAGTGCCAATAAGGTGACCGTTATCGATTGATTTTACCTGTTCTGCGAACGTTTTAAGTGGGGGTAACGTAAATGCGTGAGCAGGTGAAAAACTTGGGAAAGATCGATGTTAATCGCACTGTTTGGAACGCGCCACGCATTCTACTTCTACGAGATGTCGCGGAGACCACTTGAATGCGTATTTCGCCTATCGTTGCGCCATGGGCAAGTGAGCGAAACGTTTAATCCTTCTCAGGCAAGACCACTATCCGTCCCCTCTCTCCCCCCCCCCCCGTTGGAAATAAGCACCCTTAGCAAAGCATCCCCTGGCGATTTAATTCTTTTTGGCCTAGCGATAAGCTCTATGTGTTTGCTGAAGTCTGCGTTCAATTTCTGCTCTTTCCCTGCGATGTCTCCGCAGCAAATGAGGCTGCGACCAGACGAGTGCAATGGAAGCTGTTTTTTTCAAAAAGGACAGGCAATAAATGTGCTAATAATGACCAAAACTAGAACGTTCCGGTGAAAAGAGTTCTATTCTCGAAAATTCGCTCAAAAAAGTAGCAATGGCGTATTCGTCCCACTCTCATCCGCTCTTTTAGTGCACTCTACTTAACCCTACTTGTTTTGAAATGGGAAAAGTACAATACTAGACGTCGCGTCATCAAGTTCGATCTCAATAATGACGTTCCCGCCGTTCGTGAGATCCCCTGGGTATGAAGGGTAATGAGGGTCCACTGTTTTGCTTACGCTCACGCTCGGATAAACAATGTGGTTCCGAACCTGCAACGAACTAGTAGTTAGATGACAACTGAAGCTGGAATTGTCGCCTCAATTCGTTCAAGCAAACCTCATGCTGGACTACTCCGCATGCTGTTCCTCGTACAGCGTTCCGCTGATCCTTTTCAAGATGAATCAGATTAGCCGCCTTGTAGACTACAGACACCAGACAGATCGGGCGATAGTTGCCAATGTCGTGCACGTCTCCCTTCTTGTACAGCAAAACGGTCTTGCTGGTCTTCCACTGAGATGGAACCTTGCATTCGGACAGGTAGCGTGTGAAGAGCCGCGCCAAGGTGTTGATGAGTGCTGCTGGGAAGCTTGTCAGGTGTTCGGGTGTGATCCTGTCGGGACCGAGTGCTGTACGCTTCTTCACCGACGATGTGGCGTGTCGGATCTCGGAAAGAGAACAGAGGAGACGACGCATCTATCGTGCGGAGGATGGACATGACTGACGAAGAGATCGGAATAGAAATCGTAGATGATCTTCTCCGTGGTCCCCTGGAAGAGTTGAGAACATCGGAGAGCGGTCGTCTTGGTCTTGAAGTGGCGAAGTTCCGGCGGGCATTGCGGATGCTCAAACCTGCCTCTGCAGCTTCAGCCAACACTTCCGCCCTACTCTCCTTGAGATCTTCCTTTACCGCCGCTCTGCATAGCGTCGCAAGCTCGGACGTCAGTTGGTAGTTGCCTGACGCTGCTCCACGCTGGCGTAACAGCTCGAGAGTTTCCGGAGACAGGCGTCTCTTGGTGGTCTTCAAGCTCTCGGCTCCCTTAGCACTATCGCGGAAATGGTGCACGAACTGGTCGTATTCCTCGTCGATGTTGTCCATAACGGTATCTTCCCAAAGGCCGGCAAGAGAGGTGTCAGGTCCCAGTTGATGGTCGTTCTGGGACTCCTCTTCTTGAACTTCGCGGCCTTCTCTCCTTGACGCAAAAAGCGGAACATGTGGGCAGGAGGCGGTGGTCCGATTCCGTGCAGAATTTGGGGACAACGGAGACGTCCGCCAGCAGTACTTGCGGTTAGAGATGATGTGGTCGATCTCGATGTGGAACTGACCAGCGGGGAATCCCCAGTTTACGCTGCACTCATGGCTTGTAAAAAAATGCAAAATGGGAGCGATTGTAGCGCAAGGCCCAAGTGGGTAGGCCGGCTGATGGACGAAAGATCTCTACAAACCATTGTGAAAGGTGGCCAATGAATTAGTGCGAAATCTAGGAATCAGGATTTTTTCCTCTTTTTTTTTTTGAAATGATTGAGGAGTGCAATGTTTTTGCAATACAGGACGTTAGAAATTCTCAGCTTCCTAAACCACTTTTCTGTCGTCGATACAGGTATTATTCCACACGATTTCTTCATCGCACAACACTGGAGAGCAAACGAACACTTCTAGGATGGTTGAAGTCATTTCCTGTTCCCGTGAATGGAGAAATCGCTTCGTGGCAGTCTTGGTAGACTAGATTGTTTTCGCGATAGGCAAGCCGTCGTGGCGCCTTGCAGCAATAGCAGCTCTGAATCAAAGGAAACTCTGATTTTTTCAGAAAATGGAGTTTTCGACTGTGTATTAGAAAATCTGACTCGATCTTCGGCTTAGGGTGTGCACTCTTATGGCGATGGCTTTTCTGCAGTTTGTTACCTTAGTAGAGTTAAGTATTCTGGCAAAATACTAGTGTTTGAATAGGCCACACCTAGAAAAGCGTAATGGCGTGGTAGACATTGGAGGATCCATCATTTTTTTCAAACCCTGGATAGAAGGATTGTGTGAATGATAGATTTTTGAAAAAAAAAACATGGATCCTAGAAAGATTCGAATAAGGGAGATTTTCACCAGATAGGATTCTCAGGAAATTCAGATGACTGATTTTGACCAGAAATCTGAAGTATTATCCGATGCGAGATGCGAAGATATCATACGAAAATCCTTTTTGTTAAAGCTTCTGAATCATCCCAACATCCGGGTCTTTTCAAAAACGTCTTTATTCGTCTTATCATTTTAATTCGGTTTGAAAAAATGACAAATTCGAATTATCCGAATTGGTGTCGGATCCAATGTCTAAAGTGTATCATGCCCATCATGGCTGTATGCTGGTGATGTCAATTCCGAGGAGGAACTACATTGCCTCTTCTCCCCCCCCCCCCTCCTCTCCTAACTTGCGGTGGATGGAACTCGAACCCGCACCCTCTGCTCTCCGTGCAGAACATTGTATGCGGTCAAACAGCACCGGCATATAAGGCGAAACTTCCTGCCCGGAGAGCAAAGCGTGACGGTTCAAGTCCCGCCTGGCGCAAGGGTTTTGATCGTAGCAAAACATCCTGTAGCAGCATACAGGCTCTCTACCACCCCCTCCAGGCTTGAACAAATGGGTTAAACCTAGAAAAATTTTGTAGAAGTGTGAAGTAGAAGGTACGGTGCTGTCATTGCAAACCGCCTACCCGCAATCTTTTATACGATACGATTAGCAAAAATAAAGCAGCTATTTTGCAATTTTATGTTTCCTTTAATTGAATTAAGTTGACAATATCCTAAAATACCTGAGAAATCAAAGAAGACCTGTTCACCTGGGAAAACACAGCTTATTAAGTTCTTCCGAGCATCCTTTCACCAACAGGACGAGCAGCCTATTTTGTATTCAAATCAGTTTCCTTAAGTCTCATGTGGCTGGTATCGAGGTTGAAAGCTGTCATAACGAAGTCTTGTTGCGGTCAAAACCTCTAGCGCAAGGATCAATCAGCGCCGGTGGTGTAGTGGCGCAGAGCATTCCCGCCCGGTTAGAGGGAGGTGCGGGTTCGAGTCCCGCCTGGCGCTAGAGGTTTTGATCGCAATATGACATCGTTATGACAGCATATTTTGTATGTCAGATGGTTCCCTACATAATGCCATGTTGTTGCGTAGACCTTGCAAACATCCTGTAGTAAACTAGCATCGTATTAAGGAAACGACACAAAAATTTTGAGACATCTCCGGGCGGCACTCAGGGCTTCGAAAGTAGAGTGCGTGGCGCATCCAAAAGCAGTTGATTAGCATCACCCTTTATGCTGTGATTCCCTATTCCTTTCCTTCGAAAATAGTTTGCTTCCTTCCTTTATTTGACATGTTCTAAGCTTGCAGTCAAAGGAGAGTGGTAGTGTAGTCTGAGGAGGCGACCGCTGTTACGTGTACTTCGATTCAACGCTCTCGATTCCGTTTTGACTTTGCCCAGTTCATGCAAGCGTTCCGTCCCTCCGCAGTCGGCGAATTAGTGCCAGTCTTGTCTCTGAAAGGTGAGGTACTCGTATCTTCCTAGGGCGGTCCACCGCAAGTCATGTGTAGGCCAAACATGGCCAACATCTTCTCCACATCCAGTAGGAGTACAATGCGTGGCGCATCCTAAAAAGAAATGACTACTACCGTCCTGCCGTCTATCCTTCTACTCCCTGATCGGCGATTACTGTAGCATCTACACTACTCGACTATTTACTGCTTGTGTCTGAATAACTTAGCTATAAAATATACAGGGTGCTCATTAATTATGGGTCTCGACGCGAATTTGCAGAATTGAACCGCGAGTAACACCTTTTAAATTTAAGTGCTATTATTTTGTGTTTTGTTTAAATTATGCTTCCCGGAAAGTTTTATTTACGTCCTTCGTATACTGCTTCGACTACTGCTAAGCTCATCCGAAGAGCGACGCCATCAGATCTGCACCAGGAAGATCATGAGTCGAAGAAATTTGGTCATCTTCTACCTCTTGCTCAGCGATTGGTACAAACAACGATTGAACTGTTCAGGGAGCTTGAAAGTACATAAGACAGGAGAGGACGAGGTATAAAGGCTTCTATCGCAACTTCTGGTACCATAAAAAGGATTCGTGGGAAAATGCGGCGGAATCGATGAGGAAGTTGGCGAGGGAGAAAGGCATCAGCGCTACCTCTGTGAGAAACATGGCCAGAGCGAACCTAGGACTATGTTATTAACCCATTGACGACCGCGCGGAAAATCGCGTGTCTGCCGCGTGGGACCGCGCGCTGGGACCGCACGGACGCTGCAATCTCGCGAAAACACTAATTCACGATATTCCGAATGAAGCCCCCTCTCCAAAACCTCCCTCTCATATTGGAGAAGGCCGGAACAGGTTTGAAGCAAAACTTAGAAGATGAATTTGCTCTTGTAAGAAGGCCTACGAAGAAAAAGGACGCACGTTTGCCGTGAATCGTGCAAATAAGGTGACTACATGTTGTAGCAGGTGTTTGACATATTTTTGTCTAAACTGTTTTCAAAATTTTTACAAGAAATATGACTAGCTATTCTCTGCATGACTATTTTTACAAGATGTGAGTAGCTGTTTGTGAATAGTGCCGATCTTTGTGCAGCTTGAATAGTGTGTGGTGCTTATTATTTGATTTTATCAGTGCTTAGAAGTAAAGAACTGCCGGACCACAGCACAGTAGCATTGTTAGGATCCAAAATATCTAAAGATTACTCGTAAACTACGGCAAAAGCGAGAAACGTACCGAACAGTTTTATAACCGCGGGCCAAAATCGGCCCGCGCGGTCCCACGCGACAGAAAAACTGCGGGTCGAAAATGGCCCGCGCGGTCGTCAATGGGTTAACGACGACCGACGGAACATTTCCTCTCGGCTCAAATGAAGAATGTGTGCCTGAAGAGATGCAGGAGACTTCTGAAGCGCTTTGCAGATCACAAGATCATCAGATTTGCACCGAAGCATCGTTTTCAGTGACGAGAAAATTTTCACAATAGAACCTGACCTTGCATAACCTTAGATGGGAAGACGCTGAAGATGTACGTCGATGCTGGAGTGAAGATCAAAAAGGAAATATACCTGAAATCGGTCCTGGAGAAAGCTTTGAAGCCATTGCCCATTTCTTTCCTCGGGACAAGCCATAGTGCTTTCAGCAAGATTCGGCTCCTGCGCACAAGTGGAGTGTCGTCCAGCAGTGGTTCCATCGCCCAAGAAGAATTCACCAGATCTGAGACCACTCGACTTTTCGTCTGGTCAGTTTCAGAACACAAGATCTCAGCCACGAGATACAACAACTTGGATTCGCTCGAAGCCGCACTCACGAACGCGTGGAATGATCTCGATGAAGACCATCTGCGTGCTTCCTGCTACGCCTTCGTAACTCTCTGAGAAGCTGCATACGCGCAAGAGGAGAGAATTTTGAATGAAGATTGCAGTTTTTGACTGGTAAGGACCAGGATTGCAAAGTGTTTTTCTTCATTTGGAATTGCTTTTTTACTATGGCATTTCGATTATTTGAGGCCCATAATTAATGCGTACCCTGTACACGTATAGCCGAGTGGTTACGATGTAACAAATCTGCATGCGAAATTCGTCTACATTAGCTACAATGAAGTCGTAGCAGAACGTTTCGACAACTGGCGAGTTTATCCGACTTTTGAGCTATTTCTCAACCAATTCAGAATAAGCTGCTAATATCGAATACATCGCCGAAGCTGCCATTTCCTCGGTTTTCAGCTGCTACGTCATTAATCGGCGCATTTTCTGCTTTCACCTGGTCTTATCAAATGAGATCTTGATACGAAGACACTTACTTTGGCCAGGCCAAACACAAATGCTTCACCTGATACCGCACAACTTCGTCTCTAAATTTACATTCTGAAGTTGCAGCTCTTCTTTTGATTTTTTTAATTTGAAGGTGTCCTTTTCTCGTAGTGCACTCGAGGCTTCAGTGATCACTTTTTGTCCTGGATTTTTTGGTTTGTTCAACAGAGAATTGTACTAATAGCAGCGGTGTCCATTTAGAAGACCGCAGAAGCTCTAAGAAACAGAGGCCCACAAGGAAGCGTAAATGAATGCAGACGCGCTCCACCTACTAAGAAATTCTCGGAAGTGGCAGTGACTCTAGGAGGTTTCAAATCCTGCAAAATATGTCAACATCAATTCCAGGGAGTGGAGCTTCGGATATCCATCGTAGCGTATGTCCAGAAGACGGCGTCAACTCGACGCGGAATCAAACAGCAGCTCAATTCAGGCGTTTCCTGTTTTTCAGCGCAATTAATAGGGAGCGTAATTGAGACCGAGTTCATCACACGACGCCGAACAATTCGAAATGCCGAATGCCGCCGTTGCGTCGCGACGTCGCCTCTCCGCATCATATCTCCTTCCTCCTCGAGCCTGTTCTTTGTCTAACAGACGGCAGCTTGCTTGAATCTCGAACGCAGGGCTTTTCCACACATCAAAGATGACGAAATGGTAAAAGACGGCGTTACTCGTTGTCAGTCCCTTTTGGGATACGCCACGCATTCAACCTCTACGAGGTGTTGTTTGAATGCGTGTTTGGCCATACAATGACCTGCGATGGCCAGCCGATTGACGACAGTTCAGTAACTTACTCTTCCTAGACAAGTCTAGTATCAAATAGTCGAACCCGCAAGTATGAAAAGTCTTCATATTTATAAGGAGCTCCAGCGATGTAGACGCTTCTGTTAAAACATTTATTTATTTATTTATTTATTTATTTATTTATTTATTTATTTATTTATTTATTTATTTATTTATTTATATTCTTATTATGCATTGACGAGAATAGCATTTCGTGGCAGAAAGCCGCGTGGAAAACCTACCCTAACCTACCGTAATCGGCCGAGATTTCGGAAACGGATGTTAGGTTTGCACCCCAAACAACATCCAAAGGCAAAGCTTGAGTGAAATCGCCACAGCCTTACTCATCCACTGCCTACCGTAAGCTACCGTAGTCGGTCAAAAATTTGAAAAGGGATGTCATGTTCGTGATCAACACCCCAACAACCCCACGGAAAATCCCCGAAAAAGATTGACTTCAACTGATTTGATTGTAGAATTAATCTCCTTTATAGTAAAATTTTTTAATTGGATGTAGCCTAGAGCAGCGAAATTTTTCTTACTTGTTCACGTTAGAGATTTTTATATTACATATGAAGAGAACAGAAAAAAAATATATAAAAATATATATGTAAACCGGCAGCAGCAGTACAAAAAAAATTGCTAGGCAAACTATGAGCCACATAAGCCACCGGTGCTTCATATTGAACCACGAGGGCGAACGCGTGTGAGCCACAGGTACCTCATATCGTCGTCAATGTTTTAACGATAAAGGACGGTGTCTTCGATCTTGCGGATTGCGCCACGCATTCCAAAGGACACCATAGAGACAACTCAAATGCGTATTTGGCCATACCCTTTTATGCTTTACCCTTCCCAGACAGGTCTAGCACCAAATACCAAACTATAAATACCAAACTCGGCGGTAAGTCAGAATAAAGAACCTAGAATAGGGTGCACGCCACACTCGACACTTCCTGGTACTGTGCTACCACTCGCTCTAGTACTTCGTACTGCTTACTAATCTGGAAGTTACCGTGCTCTGAGCCTTGTCGAATGGTGGGAAGGATGAAGGAGTAGGTGGCGAGAGTATTTTTTTAACTTTCGTTCATATGAGGACGATTATGTTCTCATCTTTTCTTATAATTGTTCCTCTCCTCCTTCCTTCCTTTCATCTCGTTCTCTCAAGTATTGCACAATTTCCGACTCCTTCTTTATCAACGATTTCCGCTCTTCCTTGTTCTCAATTCTTCAGTTTTCTTTATTGCCGTTCCTCTTTTTCTTCAACGCTTAATTTTTTACTTCATCCTTTTTCGTTTTTCCTCCTTCTTTCTTTTCCATTTTTACCCATTGCTTTTATGCGTAGATCAGTTTTTTCCTTTCTTTTTTCCTTTCTTTTTTCTTTTCTGTGCTTTTTTAAACTTTCCTCTCTTTTCTCCATTCTTTTCTCCCATTATTTCTGTTTTTCCTTTCTGCTTCGGAGTCTGTCAACGCCACTCTTCCTTCTTCTTCTATTTCCTCTTTTATTTTCCTATGTGTTTCTTCTCTCCTTCACTTTCCTCTTTTAATTCGCACCCAACCTCATCTTTCTCCTTATCATTTCTCCATCATATCGGTTTTATATTCGATCATTTTTCTTCCTCTTGTTCTTACTCCATCACCTTTCTACCATTTTTGGCGGCGCAGTAGAGAGTGCCAGCGGTTGTCGCGCAAAGCCCTGACCGAGGTTCTATTGTCGGGTACCGCCCAGGCCAACTAATAACTCCATTTCTCCGATGCCAGTGATTGGTACCGAGCTTGGGAAGAACAAAACACTGACATGTCCATTGGTTGTCAACCGCAAGTCATTGTACCGGCCCAAACACCTCAGTAGAAAGCGTGGCGCACCTCGCAAAAGTGTTTGACGAAAGCCTACCTTTGTCCTCTCTCTTTCCTGTTTTTCATCCCCTCCTTTCTTCTCATTAGCTTTGCTTCTACCTTCTTGTTTTACTGCCACTCTGCTTCAACTCCTCATTTCCCCTTTTCTGTACTTCTTTTTTTTCTGTTCCAACTCTCTGACATGTCCATCGGCTGGCGACCAGCGATCATGTCCTGCCTTCAACCTCTTGATTTTCTACCCAATTCGCCTTCACTTCCCTTTTTCATTTCTGCGTATTCTCCCGCTTTTTCGTCTTTCTCTTCATTTTGATATGTTCATTTTCTCATCCTTCATTATCATTGGATCCATGTTGCGAACATGGACAGCATTGGACAGCATTTGGAGGTAGGAAAGGGCCAGCCTTGACTTATACCCCATCTCTCGGAAAGGCACGCCATTTCGAAGAGGACTGATTGGCTGGTGCGTTTTCGTCTCTCAGCGCTGCCCACAGGATACATTTTTGTTTCTACTTTTCCTTTTCTTACTCCCTTTTGTTAGCCTTTTTTCACTCCAGTACATTTCTATTTTTCTTATTCTATGGCAGCTTTTTTCCCTATTTTTTCTTTTACTTTGCACTGCTTCTTTACGACGCATATCCTTTACGTTTTTCAGGTTCCTCTCTTTCTTCTTTCAAGTTCGTCATCCATTCCTCCTGTTTTGCTTTCTCTTTGCATTTAATCAAGGTTATCTTTACTTCCAGACCTTTTCATCCCGTACAATTCTTTTTTCTCTCCTTGATCCTTAAGGCTCTGGATTGCTTCGTGCAGAAGTGATAATGAAGCTGCAGCTGTATCTAGGTCGAAGATCGAATAAGATGAAGTCATAAGATTGAGCTACGAGTAGCCTTGATGTTTTCTGTTCATTTAAATGCCACAGGTTCTTTTAAGAGTTCAACGTTTACATTTCCCAGGACAAATTAATGAATGCGTTCAACCCTTATTTCAACTAAGTGCACGAGGTATCAATTTTCAACGTCACGCGTTAAGAGAAGAAGTTGTCTGCTAAAAAAGGCCCATCATTTCCGCCGGCAACTAGTCATACGTCATCTCCGTTAGTTTGAAGCCACATTCGGATGAGATGAACGACCCCTGTATTTAAGTGTCTTAAACAAGACCCCGTTCCAAAGTAACGCCCTAATGTGCGGTAGGCCCTCTAGGGCTACTTTTGAAAAACGCTCTTCATAGGTTAGCAGCAGAAAGAGGAGTGACGGGAGGACCGACGTTGTCCGGAAGACCCTTCATCGGCCGCTTCGTCCCTCCCCCTTTTCCCGGACTCGGCTGACTCCCGGCAGTGGCCGGGGAAAAGAGGACGGCCCCGACACCCGTGACAATCATTGAAATCGTCTTGCCTCGTGTTCACCCTGCTTCAATTACCCGTTCAGATTTAGCAGTACCGTAGCTCGACGACAAGACCCGACAACGAGTTGCCTTGGACCGCAAGCAATTTCCTCTAAGCTGTCCGGCTTTTCTCGTGTACTCGTCCAGACACTACTTGTCTCTCTCTATCTTGGCAACAGTACTGCTGTCCGGCCGTGCTTCGACGTCATGAAGTTCTTCAATGGCGCTGGAATTCTAATTATCTGGTGCTTTTCTTTCTCGGGAGTGCACTTCAGACGTCAGCTTTTTCTGACTGGTGGTCCTAACTCCGTCGTCTGAGTGCCGCCACTTCCAAGCACATTTCCGCCCTCACTCGCATTCACCAAGGGTTGGAGATCTGCTGTCCTATGGCAGGTGGCCCGTATTCCTCCTAGAATTACTTGGCACTAACTAGTACAACGACGTTGGTTGTGATGGTAGCTCTAGCGACCCTCGAACCCACGCCCTCTGCTTAAAGAACAGGATGCTACGCCATTAAACCACCGGTCCTGTTTGATTGGATTGATAGCTGGATTAGCCTGCTAGAATATTCGGTACAAGTCGCGTAGGTGAGCAGCGGAGCGGGGGTGCGGTAACGGCAGAGCACCGACCGTACTCACGCACTGTACCGTAATCACTCCAGCCAATCAAACCCGAAACGAACACGCCCCTTCTATGGCACTGCGGGGCTCATCCGCACAGGCAGAGCCCGTGAGGTGTCGACCAACGGTCAGCTGTTAGGTTGGAGAGGGGGTTGAGACGAGGCATGCGGAGGAACTCCGCCACGCGGTCCATCTAAGCTAAACGTGATGAAATGGCCTACAACCCGGAGTTCCCTCCCTTGCCAAAGCCGTGCCCGAAGGGCATGTCTGCGTCCATCTGGGAAGTTCAACAAGCTCGCCACGGATGTCACTCAACCTACACGTGCTGAAATGGCCCACAACCCGGAGTTCCTTCCCTTGCCAAAGCCGTGCCCGAAGGGCACGTCTGCGTTCACCTGGGAAGTTCAACCAGCCCCGCCACGGGGACCACCTAAACTACATGTGTTAAAATGGCCCACCTGGTCACTACCAACCTCGAAGGCAGTACCTCGCAGAGGAGGCGCATTCGATCGATGCCGTGGCTGCCGCGATTACGGTAGAAGTAACGACGAGTTCGCCGCACCCTCGCGGCCGCTACCGCACCCCGCCGCCGTCACCGCACCCTCCGCTGCTCACCTCCGCGACATGTACCGAATATTCTTCCTGGCCCTCCTACAGAACAAGCACTCTCGAAGGGGCGATTGAGGAAATTCGAAGGGCTGATTTCGGTTCGATTCCGAATTTGTGTTTGAGATTCTTCTACTAGCTAATAACACAAGGAGCCGCGAACAGTTACCTGTATATGGAGTTCAACTTTACGTGTAAGAACTCTTGCGTGGATTCACCATTTCATCTGCTATACAGATTTGCTATTTTCTAACGCTATTTATGAAGCCCTGGAGCGCAGTTGGTGCCTAGGTGCCTGCTGTGGCGTGCACCCGATTCGAGGCTCTTAGTTGGGATTTCCCGCCAGGACAACCAAGCCTTCTTCCGAAGTCGGCGTTTTGGTAGCAGGCGTGTCTGGAAAAGGCACTAAATATGCATTCAAATTGCCCACGATACCCTGTACAAGTATAAAGCGTGGCGCATCCTAAATGGGCTTGATTAAAGCCTGTATGACCTATCGTCCTGTTGACTACCAGCAGCGTCTCCATACGTTCCTGTCGTGTGGCAGAGAGCTCCAATGGATCCTCATCCTCCTTGCTTGAGGGACAGGAAGAGCGTTATATCGTTCATTCAGGGTGTCGGGTGTCTGCGAAGCGATAAAACTATTCCTTGAAAAGGATAAAGGTTAAAGGACGCGTTATTCAATTCCTTTGGTATGCGCCATGCGTTCTACAGTACCGCGCATGTCTTTTGGTCAATTCCCGAAAAAGCCGCTTTGGAGCGTTCCAAAGCGGCTTTTTTATATAACCTTCTCTAAAATCAAGCGCTTGTGAAAAGAAACATATATTTGAGCTCAGCAGACCGAGCTCTATCTTCTGTCATATAAACCAATAGAGTTGAGCAATGCATATAGGCCGGACATAATCAATCGAGTGGGCGCGAGAGCCTGTAGAGTGACCGTTTGGGGAGTTTTACAGAAATTTCCAGCCGCTCTACCTAGGAAATGCTCCTAGCCTGCCCAGCTTGCCTTTGGAGTGCGCCGTGAACAATGCATATAGAATCGAACCTATCAATCGAGTGGGCGCGAGAGCCTGTAGAGTGACCGTTTCAGGAGTTTTATCGGAAATTTCCAGCCGCCCTACTCAGAACTTGCCTGAGAACTGTAAAGCTTGCCTTTGGAGTGCGCCGTAAACAATGCATACAGAATCGAACCTATCAATCGAGTAGGCGCGACCACTCGCAAATTGCACGCGCGAGTGTGTTCGGAGCGCAATAACTCTGTTGAGATCGAATCGTTCCGGCTGCGGCTTGTGGGTTTTGTAGGCAGTAGAAAGCTTTAGTAGTAAAAAAGTGCAGCGTTATAGCTTTAAAAAAAACGAAATTATAGCGGCGCGAAAATGCAGGTTAGCCGTGTGGGACACGATTTTTTCCGACTTCAGTTGACCCCTGCAGGAAGACGCGGCGTGCTAACGGCATGCAAACGCGGATGCTAGCAAAACACTGAAGGCACTTTACGATGACATGCTCACCACTCCTCAGCTGCCTGAACTGCCTTCTCCTCATCTGCCAGTTTAGCGGTTAGAGTTTCTTGCGCTCTTACTCACCCAGATTTGAGCTTTCGAATCTCACAATGGTACCGTTATCTTCAGCTCGAATAGCTCTATTGAAAGGTGGTACTCTCGACCAGTTTCGGAAAAATGGATTTTTCGACGATTTCCTGTCGACGACGTGGGCGCCCGATCCGAGCCTGCGCGGGCGATGACGTCATAGAAAATCGATATCTTAGAATTGGGCCATGCTAGATACCATTCGGTCCAGCTTTTCATGCCGAATTGAATGGTGTTATTGGGAGTAGGAAAAACTGTAATCTGGGCGAGTAAGAGCGAGGAGCACATGGACCGTTGTTGTATTGCATTGCACGCGCGGCCGTGTTCTGAGCGCGATAACTCTGTCATGTGTGAACCTGTCCGGTTGCAGCTTGTAGGTTTTGTAGGCAGTAAAATGTTCGAATAGTGCGCTGAAACAGAGCAATGTAGCTTATGATTGGACTAAGTTACGGCGCTGCGAAAATGCAGGTGAGCCTTGTGTGACACAATTTCTTCCAATTTCAGTCGACCACTACGACAAGATCCAATGAGCAAACGGCCTACAAATGCATGGGCGAGCAGAACACTTGAGGTACTTTACGACGACATGCTCACAACTCCTCAGCTGCCTAAACCGCCTTAGCCCCAGCTGCCATTTCAGGGCGGTGAACTTACCGTTGAACTCTCCTGCGCTCTTACTCGCCCATATTTGAGTTTTCGACACTTGCAATAACACCGTTAGCTTCAGCACGAAAAGCTCTATCGAATGGTGTCACTCTCGACCAATTCTGGAGAAAGCGATTTTTTGACAATTTCCAGTCGAGGACGTGGGCCGAGCCTGTGCGGACGATGAGTCATCGAAAATCGATATTTTCGAAATTGGCCAGATTTTCTCGTTCAAAATCATCTAGTGGTTATTTTCTGCGCTGATTACGAAACCGACGTCCGTTTTTGAAAATTCGCCGATTTCGGTAAGTTTTGGATTTTCTTCTGGATAACTGAGGGTGGTCGTGTCAGGGTCACCAATTTTGCTCAAACTTCATCTAAGGGCAGGGGTTATTCGGAATGTCTAACACGATGAAGAAGTCCATCTGGCTGATTATAGCAGAAGACACCTATACTGATGACTGAAGGTGATCGGTGATCCTGACACGACCACCCTCAGTTATCCAGAAGAAAATCCAAAACTTACCAAAATCGGCGAATTTTTCAAAAAACGGACGTCGAATTCGTAATCAGCGCACAAAATAACCACTAGATGATTTTGAACGAGAAAATTTGGCCAATTTCGAAAATATCGATTTTCCATGACGTCATCGTCCGCGCAGGCTCGGCCCACGTCCTCGATGAGAAATTGTCAAAAAATCGCTTTTTTCCAGAATTGGACGAAAATAGCACCATTCGATAGAGCTTTTCGTGCTGAAGCTAAAGGTGTTATTGCGAGTGTCGAAAACTCAAATATGGGAGAGTAAGAGCGCAGGAAACTTCAACGCTAAGTCCACTGCCCTGAAATGGCAGCTGGGACTAAGGCGGTTTAGGCAGCTGAGGAGTGGTGAGCATGTCTTCGTAAAGTACCTCAAGCGTTCTGCTCGCCCATGCATTTGTAGGCCGTTTGCTCGCTGGATCTTCCCGTAGTGGTCGACTGAAATTGGAAGAAATTGTGTCACACAAGGCTCACCTGCATTTTCGCAGCGCCGTAACTTAGTCCTATCATAAGCTACATTGCTCTGTTTCAGCGCACTATTCGAACATTTTACTGCCTACAAAACCTACAAGCTGCAGCCGGAAAGGTTCACAAGAGACAGAGTTATCG
This sequence comes from Heligmosomoides polygyrus polygyrus, assembly GCA_947396885.1. NCBI lineage: Eukaryota > Metazoa > Nematoda > Chromadorea > Rhabditida > Heligmosomidae > Heligmosomoides > Heligmosomoides polygyrus. The sequence goes on along the minus strand of OX377203.1, from coordinate 82,379,222 downwards.
CGCTCAGAACACGGCCGCGCGTGCAATGCAATACAACAACGGTCCATGTTCTCCTCGCTCTTACTCGCCCAGATTACAGTTTTTCCTACTCGCAATAACACCATTCAATTCAGCATGAAAAGCTGGACCGAATGGTACCTAGCATGGCCCAATAGTAAGATATCGATTTTCTATGACGTCATCGTCCGCGCAGGCTCGGCTCGGGCGCCCACGTCCTCGATGGGAAATCGTCGAAAAATCCATTTTTCCGAAATTGGTCGGCAGTACTACCGTTCGATAGAGCTCTTCGAGCTGAAGATAACGGTATTATTGTAAGATTCGAAAGCTCAAATCTGGGTGAGTAAGAGCGCAAGAAACTCTAACCGCTTTCTTACGCCGCTCTAAACTGGCAGATGAGGACAAGGCAGTTCAGGCAGCTGAGGAGTGGTGAGCATGTCATCGTAAAGTGTCTTCAATGTTTTGCTAGCATCCGCGTTTGCATGCCGTTAGCACGCCGCGTCTTCCTGCAGGGGTCAACTGAAGTCGGAAAAAATCGTGTCCCACACGGCTAACCTGCATTTTCGCGCCGCTATAATTTCGCTTCTTTAAAAGCTATAACGCCGCATTTTCGCGTACTACTAAAGCTTTCTACTGCCTACAAAACCCACAAGCCGCAGCCGGAACGATTCGATCTCGACAGAGTTATTGCGCATTGAACACACTCGCGCGTGCAATTTGCGAGTGGTCGCGCCTACTCGATTGATAGGTTCGATCCTGCATGCATTGTTTACGGCGCACTTCAAAGGCAAGGTTTACAGTCCTAAGGCAATTTCTGAGTAGGGCGGCTGGGAATTTCCGATAAAACTCCCGAAACGGTCACTCTACAGGCTCTCGCGCCCACTTGATTGATAGGTTCGACTCTATATGCATTGTTCACGGCGAACTCCCAAGGCAAGCTGGACAGGCTTAAAACATTTGCTAAGTAGGACGGCTGGGAATTTCGATAAAACTTCCCAAACGGTCACTCTACAGGCTCTCGCGCTTACTCGACCTCACTCTGCGAGTGGGCGCGCCCACTCGATTGATAGGTTCGATTCTATATGCATTGTTCACGGCGCACTCCAAAGGCAAGCTGGACAGTCTTAAGGCAATTTCTGAGTAGGGCGGCTGGGAATTTCAATAAAATTCCCCAAACTGTCACTCTACAGGCTCTCGCGTCCACTCGATTGATTATGTCCGGCCTACATGCATTGTTCAACTCTACTGATTTATATGTCAAAAGATAGAGCTTGGCCTGCTGAGCTCAAATGTATGTTTTTTTCACAAGTGCTTGATTTTAAAGAAAGTTATATAAAAAAGCCGCTTTGGAACGCTCCAAAGCGGCTTTTTCGGGAATTGACCAAAAGACATGCGCGGTACTGTACTTCTGCGGGTTGTCAAGGAGAGTAATAGAATGGGCGACTTCTATGTATTCAGATACTTGCGCTGGCCAGCCGATGAACAACTCAGCGCTTTATCCTTCCCATATATCTCTGGCACCAATTCACCGACCCCGGAGGGATGGAGGACTTGGTTGGCCTGAGAGGCAATCCAAACCAAGACCTTGGTATCGGGTGCACTTGAAAGTTCGTCCGAATACGCTACATGCCCTCCCTTCCTTTATCAATTTATTTTTTATTCTGTTTTTATTGCTTCTAGGATAATACTTAGCTTTTTTATCCATTGTTAAGCATACGTCAATGTGGAATCAATTGAACTAACAAAAATAGAGCAAAATTAAAAGCTTCATCTAAACATCATCATCTTGAGGCTTAAAAACAGAACAGGTCCAAGCCGCCGACATATTATGTCACGCATTCTATCACTCACAGGCATTCCACTTCCACTCGACAGTAACTGCTTGCATTGCCAGGAGTTCCTTTACCGCAGCAGAGCAGTTTCGTGAGCATCTTTCTCGATGATTGGCTCACCAAACCTTCGCCATGCTCTTAAAAGTATTACGAGTTGTAATAGAGAATCATTCTGTCCTTCACAAGGATTGCCCTCAAGCCAATATTTAGAATCACTCGTACAAATAGCACTGATGAATAAGTCAAGGATTGCAGCCCTAGAAAAAGCGCCAGTACCACCCGGCCATGGATCTAAGTATCCGCTTTTTCCGCTGTTCAACCGGAGATTATGCTTCGGTAAGAGCCTTTCACCAAGTGACAGCACGTAACAAGCGCTGCTTGGTGCTGCCTGCGCGGGAAGGTGACTATGATGCACAAAGGCATTACCAGCAAAGGTAAAGATATTTGTTTTTCTATTCTAGTTTTCCATTATTGATAAAGAATAAGTCTAGGGATTGGATGCGTTACTCAATCCTTCCTGGGATGCGCCAGGCATTCTACTCCTACAGGATGTCGTGGAGCCGATTTGAATGCGTGTTTGGCCACATACGGTGGGTGGCCAGCCGATGTACAAGTCAGCGCCTTATCCTTCCCCAGACAGCTCTGCTAACAATTCACCGATCCCAGAGGGATGGAAGGCTTGGTTGGCCTGCACTGGAAATTCGAACCAGGAACCTGGTATCGGGTGCACGCGAGGACAGGTACCTCCTCCGACTGCGCTACATGCGCCCCATTTCCCATTACAGTTCTCTAAACTTTATTATTCTTTGGATGTCGCAAATGTATGGTGAATGCGTGGCGCATCATGCAAAGTGATTGATTCTAACCAGTATTCATTTTAGTTATTCTTCCATTCTTTGCGATAGGTTTTTTCCTCGCTAAGCTCGAGGCTGATGCGCGGTGGAGCAGCCGAAGTACGCGCTGGCTGTGTAGCACCCAGAGTAGAGGTTGCTTGGTTAGGTCCTGCCCAGCGCAACCGCGCCTTCTATTCCTTTGAGCTTGATGAACTGGTGCATAGCTTGTCTGCGCGGGACATGTCACCGTTAGACATTGCATAGAATAAATACGATTTTAAATGCACTCCACGAGATCCCATAGAAGCAGAATGTTTTTTCTACAACCTTTTTTGGGATGGTTTCCACGAAAACACATCCCACAAAAAGTTATCGTTTATCCTTCATGCTTTAACTATCGATTTTGGCTCACTTCGGTTCAGTTCACATTTTTAAGGCAGAGTTTTCGAAGTTGTAACGATTCATCTGTATTAATCCAACTTTAGTATATGTCCAAGAATGTAATTGGGGGCGCGTAGCGCGGTCGGGCGAGGTGCCTTCTGTGGTCGAGTGCACCCGATACCAGATGCTTGGGTCGGATTTCCTGCCCAGGCCAACCAAGCCTTCCATTCCTCCCGGGTCGATGAATTGGGACCAGACTTGTCTGGGAAAGAAAAAATACTGTTTATAATTTATTGTCATTTTAAATTGCAAATAATATGTAAATAAATAAAACTATGTTACAAATTATAAAAGATATAAAAAGGTTTGTTTTGCTACTGTCTTTGTATTATGCTCTTCCCGTGGATCCTAGTTTTGTTTCGCTTTATTTGTATACCTGCATATAGTAAAAAAAACTTTCTTTTCACACAACGGCTTACGCTTCAGAAGCAATCTGCAGCCCTTGTAACCCTTCGATGTCCGCAACCTGGTAACAGACTTTTCTGGGAATAAAATTCAGTTATACATTGGCTGGCTTCAGCAAGTCATTATGTAGGCCAGTAACTCATATTCAGATTACCTCCACGATATCGCGTAGAAGTAAAATGTGTGGAGCGTTTCGTAAGGAAATTCACTATCTCCACCCTTATCGTCTACTTAAGGTAGGGAAAGCGACAGGTGAGTCGCACATGTCTGAACTTCACGCCGTATACTTATGTAGGATTTCAAGAAGTCGTTTGCATTCTGTGGCAGATGGAAAGCGACTTATTGGAGACCTTAAATGTTCGACCTTTCCACTCCGTTAAGGATGGAAACTGCGTCTACGGTACAGAGTTAATGAGTTCAAGTACACCAGACGTCATGTCGGCACTGGACTGAAAGCACTCGCCGTTCGGCTCCATTACCGTAGTGATGAGGTAGAGCCACGAACGAATGGCTTCGACACGTGATTCTTCGGTGACTTCGCTTAGCTACTGTTCTTCGGACCTTATTACACGGGAATATATGATGACTGTGACCTTTAGTCCGAAGAAAACGACTCCCTTCTAAGCGACTTTCCGCTTTTCTTTCTATCCCTTCTCTCATGGTCGCCTTCTCGAAGCAGAGAGAAGGCTTGCTATTTCTATTAATGTTTTGCTATTGCAGTTTATTGTCGCATGAAAGTTATTTCCATCGCAGAGTTAATTGCTCAACAACAAGTAGTAATAATAATGTGAGCTGATTGGATGAGTCGTTTGTCATACTTCAGCGTCTGCAGTGAATGTTGTCCAGAGCAGTTGAATGCTGGCTGTCCGTTTTCTATAGCGAGCGCCTTCATAGCTGCATTTCTGTCATCTTAGCAAGCAGTTAGAATTGGACAACAATCGACAGTTTAACTATCCAAAATTAAGGTTTATGCCAACTTGTGTGTAAATGAAAAGAAATAACCTCATCGAAGGAAAGGGTTAGCTTTAATTATTAAATACAGTGGCCTAAATATTACCTGTTTCTTGTATAGAGCTGGTAGTGCATACGTAAAGCTTACAGAAAAATATGTCAATAGCTATCGTTTGATATAAAGCAAATTAACGGTTCGTTGGCAAAACACTAATTAAATACGACCCTTCTCGAGACAAGTCAGCATTTGTTCTTTCTTAGTAGCTGCAAATGTGATAATAAATAAATAAAAACAAAGGATAAAGGACGACGTTATTCGCTTTGCACTCTATTAGGCTGTCGCAAAATTAATCGTTCCATCTTAAGGAAAGCCACATATACCACTTGGTAGGATTTTCCTGTTCTTCCGAAAGCATATGTGGACATCGCTCTAGATTTTCCAGCCGACCTTTTTCCAGGGCTCCGTAAAATCATGGACCGAAGACACTATCGAGCCGTCATGCATTACGAATTTAAATTGGGACATTCGGCGGCAGAGGCATCTCGTAACCTTAGCAGCGCTTTCTTTTCGACCTCGAAGAAAAACCGGGTCGTGGGCGCAGCTTGTCGCTTGACGATGAAGTTTTGAGGAGAGACATTGAAGCAAAACCGGACACGTACGTTAGCAGAGGTCCTTGACGTGCATCACAGTACGGTAGCAAGAGATTTGGTGAAAATGGGCCGGGTGAACAAGATGTCCAAGTGGGTGCCTCGAGAGCTGACCGATGAGCAGCGTCTGGCACGTTTTGACACTTGATGCTACCTGCTTGTTCGCTTCAAAAAAATTAGCCTTTCGTAAGGCTTATAACTTTCTATTGTTTTCAATTCGTTTTTCTACTGCAACGCAAGACGCGTAAGCCTTCTACCAGCTGAACTGTTCCAGGCGAAATCAGTGATCATTTTTAGGCGCAATTTAATGAGGTTAGATCTTCCGCACTTATTTAGAATCGAGCATTTTTGTTAACAATTAGGTTCTTATAGGCACCACACTTACAAAATGCATGATGACTGATGCTCCAGAGGACACTATTTGTTCATGGTCTTGACTGTCATTCGAAAGCAGGAAGAATAAAGCTCCGAATTTCATATGGGAGAAGAATACATGACAAAGATCTTAATTGCAAGGCTCTTGGCTTGATTGTTGTATGGTGCTTCTCGTTCCATCTCCTCACAAACAATAAGAATCGTAACTCGCAACAGAAGTTCTCGTTTCTCTCTTCAATGTTCCCTTTCTTGAGCTTATAATAATAATAATTCATTTTTTCAGATATGGTATCGGCACAGAAGCATTAACACATTACAACTTCATCATCCTCATCTCAATATCCTTATCATAATCTCTCCTCCAAAATTTCTTCACTCTGTTTTTTGCATTTGAGAACTTGTTTTGCTGCGAAGCTACGATTCATTGAATTTTTCATCGGAAACAAACATGGAATCGAGAAACACTCAAGTCCGTTAAATGTTTTTTTCGTTGATGTTCCTTTCTTGTATAGCGCACAAACATGTGCAGTAAATCAATAAATCAATAAATCAATAACTGTAGATAAATATGGGTATCTTACGATAACTGGAAGGGGCGTTTGTCTGGGTAGGTAAGGATATTCCTCCAAAATCCTATCTTAAACCCGAGCTTTACCCTTAAAAAGTTACGCTTACTTTGTGGTGGTGTGGTAGAGGTGCAATCTATTACAGCTTTCTGCAATCTGGTCAGACAGTCAGAGCAGAATCACACTGCTGTGATTTAGACCAAATTTAGTTGCAGTGCAGAAGTTGCAAAAATTGTGGCTGGGCAGTGGTGAATAGAGGAGGGCCACTTCTGTTGCACGACAACTCAAGGCCACATACCTCACAAAAATCGGCGAAAATTTACCCGTTTAGGTATCGAAGTACTCACTCACCCACCATATTCTTCCGACCTTCCCACCGACTATCACTTCTTTCGAACTCCAATTTCTTATTTGCGTCAGAAACAATTCACTAGGTTGGCCGATGTTGAATGTGGCCTCCTTAATTTCGGCAATTCCTCTGATACCAGTTTGAATTGTATAGGTTTCGATTCCTAACCTGTTCAGTGGCAAAAATGCATAAATTCCGGTGGTTTTACTACAGGCGATTACTTTTACGACAGCCTAATACTTTCTTTCGATCTCGTGGAGGCGATATGAAAGTGTCTTTGGCCTACTTGACCAACTAATGAACAAGTCATGCTTCCTCCTTTCCAGACCAGTCAGGTGCCATTTCACGACCCCGGAGGGATGAATGAAAAGTTTTGGTGGCCTGGGCGGGAAATTTGAGCCAGGATCCTGTCGGGTGTACGCGACAGCTGGCATCTCCTCCGACTGCGCTCACCCTAATAATGTAATGTAATAAATAAATACATAGAAATAAATAAAGTAAGAATTGATGACTTCGCATTTCCCGCATTTTCCTTCATTGGTTCCTCAGAGTCTAAAGACCCCTCTGAAACTGACCTCAGTTGGAGCAACCCTCGCTATCTACTGATACCTTTTAGACATAAGGGGAAATGAAAGCTCTTCGCCAGGAAATTAAGAGTTTATGAAGATTTTGGAGATTCTGGGACGAAACACCAAAAATGGAGCAGCACTATAGGTAGGATGGGGTCAGCACTCTAGGTACATAGGATGGGGTCAATAGACAAGGCTACACGATGACGTTGCAAAGGGAGCACAATAACATATCGCTGGATGATGCACTGCTTATGCGCTTGTCTCCAACTTTGCAAAACAATAGGGTATTTTTAAGCGCAATTGAGTCCCAGTTCTGTCTGGTTCATACGGTACTGGACATAGTTCTCAGCGCTCTCACTTCTACATTCATCGGCTTTTCTTCCCGTCTGCCTTTTACTTACGAGGAACTACTAGGCTTCTTTTAGTGCTAACTGAATTCAAAGGCTCTTACAATTTCTAGTGCGATTTCTGCCGCTCTTCAAACTCCTTCTGTTAGAGACGTGTCCGCTTCCATAAATATCGCGAACTCGCAGTGCCGGAATGTGGGAACGGGTCGTTGCTCCTACCATACATAATCACTGCAGCCAATAATGCGCCCTACCTGTGCGACTGAGCCGGTGTATGATGGGCCCCCCTTACGGTAGGAGCAACGAAGCGTCCCCGCACCCCCGCGATACGTCTTCGCGAAATGTACCTCTAGTTCTTACACTTTTAGATGTTAACTGAATGTTAGCTGTAGACTGTACCTTTCCCAGATTTTGAAGGACAGATATTTAGGAGTATAGGCGATCCATTCGCGATCCATTCGGGCCTCGAATTCTAGCGCCGAGTAAGTCCTGTTTCACTGACGCAAAGATTGGTACTCTTCCTACAGTCTTATTAGTCAGCTATCTTGTCCAGAAAAGCCGAGTAACATTTAACAACTATGTAGAGATGGAAGTGTTCGCTATCTTTCAAGTTCATTCGGAACAGATATGAGAAATTGTGAATGCGCAAGTGGCTTCCGCTGTCCACTGCGCTACACTCACCGTCTGAATTTCACCTTACTCCATCTTATTGTTTTCCTTTCAGATGGCCCACGAATGCTGCTCTTTTTTTAAACTTCTTCGTTTTTTTAACTGAATACTCATTAGAGACGCAATTCGTGCTTGGGATTCCTGTAGCGATACTGTAGTTTTTTTCAGTACTGCCCTCACCTACTTTTACGCGTCATTCAACTTAGGTTGTTTGCATTGGGAGTTCGATTCCTTCTTTTCGACCTTAGGCCGGATTCATCAACGAGTTACAGCAATTTAACAGAGAAATTACAGCTGAAATCCCTGATAGCGCGGCGAAATGTTTCACCATATTGCTTGATAAGCTTTATTCGATATTTTGTCATTCATTTATTTAGTATAAATTTTTATTTGTATGTTTCCTTCACCTGTATCACCTGTCGTCCCGTTGATCATCGACTTGTTCAAGCGGGCGCCAGCAGCGTCTCCATTCGTCCCTGTCGCGTGCCAGAGAGCTCCAATGGATCCTATTCGCTCGAGGGACACGAAGAGCGTCATATCGGTCGTTCAGGGCTTTAACGAAGAAGTCCGACCAACGCGTTGGTGGGCGTCCTGGTGTTCTCTTGACATCCCGCGGAATCCAGTCGGTGACGGCTCTCGTCCAGTGGGTGTCTGCGAATCGCATTACGTGGCCGGCCCACCTAATTTTCGACAACTTGGCCCACGCGACAGCGTCTCTGATCTTCGAGCGTCGACGAAGCTCGCAACTTCGGAGGCCTTCTAACACTTGCGTGAGTCGTGTCACTCCGAGCATCGTCCTCTCGATTCCACGCTGCGCGACGCTGATCGCGTGTTCATCCTGCTTTCGTATAGCCCAGGTCTCTGAGGGGTATGTTAGGGCAGGAAGAACAGTGGAGTCGAATAGGTGGGCACGGAATCGGCCGTTCTTCGTCTTCTTCTTCTATGTTCTATGTTTCCTTACTTTTATTTATTTACTTTATTTACCTATTTGTTCCTTGGGCCAGAAGCGTAGTATAGCCGTCGAAGGAAGTGTCGGCTGTTGCGTGCACCCCGAGTCGAGTTCTTAGTTATAGTCCTACTCAGGCCATGAGTTTCTCCGGATCGATGAATTGGTACCACACCTATCTGGAAACGATAAAACAGAAAAAACAGTTAACTAGCCACCCCAAGCCATTGCGTGGAATAAATACTCATTCAACCGCCTCCAGGACATTCTGTGGAAGTAAAAAGTGTGGCGCATTCCAAAACGTTTTGAGTAACACGATCGCTGCGCTTTGTCTCTTATCCTTTTCGCAGTTTTTTTGGTTTTTTGACCTTTCGCATTTTACTCATATACAAACTTACTCATCAACTATTTATTTATGTATTTAACTATATATTTATTTAATATGCTTGGAGATGTGTCATATAAATTCTCAGACGGCTTGCTCAAGCAAAAAAATCGCACTACGGGAATTAAACCAATTAGGGACGACGTTAATCAATCCTTTGTGGAGTGCGCCACACATTCTAATTTTGCAGGACTGCGTGGACGCTGCACAAATGCGTATTTGGCCGTACAACGACTTGCGGCGGCCAGCCGATGAATAATTCAGCGCTTTATCTTTCCCAGACAACTCATCAACCCCGGAAGGATGGAAAGCTTAGTTGGCTTCGGAGGGAAATCCGAACCAAAACGTGGTATCGTGTGCACGCGACAGCTGGCACCTCCTCTACTGCGCTACATGTGCCCAGCAGTCACAATGATGGTAGGGTAAATCGAGAGTATTAATTTTTAGTGGTAGCGAATGTCCTTAGTACGCTTTAGGTCTGTAGAAGACCAGTTGGTCATGTGTCGTCATACCCCAAGGTGTCATAGGTCACACAGGGTGTACCAAAGTTGAAGTCGAAATGTTTCAAAGAATTCAGCTTCAAAATTTTCTATTCCCCTCATTGCATTCTTTTCAGCAGTCACGGGTTCCCACTCTTCTACCCACACTGACACTGTCGTGTGTAGTTGATCTGGATCTCGTCGTCAAACTCTTCTGAGAAAAACCTCGCTCTCCGCCCCGTAAGCAGCTCATGACTATGCATATCCTGTCGTCTTGTTGACACTAGCGCTAATCGCGTTTCTTTCCTGCGTGGCCAGGAAGCTTCATGTCTTAGGCTTGGCTTCCTCGCACAGGAAACAAGTGTTTAGGAATCGGTCATGCACTCTACTCCAGTGACTGTGTCATCTACTTTTCGTCGTCTTTGATGCAGGATGCCCTAAACCTTGGTTTGTTCCACGAAATTTTTAGAAAGATGGCTTCTAATCTCGATTTTCTGGCGATCCTCATAGTTCTATTCTTTGCTGTTTTCTCCTGACTCTTAGATCTCTGTGAGACACAATGTCTCCCACGATGTACTGCAACAGTTGGAAAATTTCGTGAATATTATTTCTTGTGGGCGCGTGTAGCGCAGTCGGAGGAGGCGCGACTGTCGCGTGCAACCGATACCAGGTTCCTGGTTCGAATTTACCGCCCAGGCCAACCAAATCTTCCATGCCTCTGGTGTCGGAGAATTGGAATCACACTTATCTCGGAAGGATAGAGCGCTGACTTGTTCATCGGCTGGCCACCGCAAGTCATTGTATGGCCAAATACGCATTCATGTCGCCTCCACGACATCCCGTAGAAGTAGAATGCGCTGGCGCATCCCAGAAGGGATTGAGTAACGCCGTCCTTTATCCTTTACCCCTATCCTATTATTTCTTGCATTAAGCTTTCAAGTTTTCAAGCATTTGAGACACAATATACAGGGTGTTCCAAAATAACGTGATGAAGGTTTGACATTCTCCCAAGCGAATGTATTGATCTGCAGCATGGCGGCAATGGCGCCTTTTTTTGTGCGTATCTTTCTGCCGTTGCAATTTTTTAAGATATATTTTGTTCCGGCTACGGTTTTTCTCAAGTCAGACCATCGTCCTAATGTCCTAACTTACCCATACCACTAAGTGCCGTTCTCTTCAATAATAATTCCACAATTATTCTTCTACTGCAATTTTGGAGCTTCATCGAAAGCGACATCATTAGCCAACTCGGTCGACTGTCTCCACAGAACTCGTTGATGTAATGAGCTTACTCATGAAGGTGATCGTCCAGGACAAGGCAAAATCGCACTGTCAACACGCGGCAGATCCGGAAAATCATCGAAAAGCGAAAAATCCCTGATCCGATCGTCTTCTGAGAAAAATCGCACGTGATATCGGTGTCATTCTCAAAACAGTATACAGAATAGCCAGAAATAAACTTCTGCTCAAGCCCTACAAGTTCCTCAAAGTCCGGCTTTAGAAGGACAAGAATAAGCGCGAACGGCTCCATTGATGTCGACAGCTCAACATCCGGGCCGCAGATCACGGGTAGGAGCTAACACTTTTCAGGGATAAGAAGCTGTTTACCGTGAAGTGGGTTCACAACAGTCAAAACGGCAGGATCTGATTCAGCTTTGTTCTTTTTTTTCTTTCTTCTTTGGAGAGGTTTGAGCCACCTTTGTTATCGCCGAACATCGTCAGAATCCGCACGGGCTCATGGTTTGGAAAGAAATCTACACCAACGGAAAGAGCCCTTGACTTTGTGGAGTGAAAAAATCAAGATGTGTTCCGACGGGACAACTTCGAAGCTGTGGCACTCTTCCAGTCCCAACGGCACTTCAGCAATGCGCAGTGGACGTTGCACCAAGAGTCAGTCCCTGCACAGAGGGCGAAAAGCGCGCAAGCATGGTGCAAGGCCAACCTTCCGGACTTCATCATGTCTGCGGAATGGCCACTGCACTCCCCGGATCTGAATCCAACGGACTACAGCGCGTGGTCCATTTTGAAAACCAGTGCCACCACAGCCTGGAGGCCCAGAAGGAATCTCTGCGTCTGGAATGGGAACGACTGTCTCCAGATGACCTGCGGCCCATGGTCAAAAACTTCACCAAGCGTTTTGACTTCTGTATTTGGGCCAAGGAGAACCACTTTGCTCAGTTGTTTCGTAGTTCTAATCTAAAAACCTTCATCACGTTATTTTGGAGTACGCTGTGTATTATTTCACCATATTTGAACGCCAGCGAGCCATCTGAAATAGGCCGTGCCAGCACCAGACGACTTCTTTCAACTTTTTACTAGTTCGTGAATGTCTGCTCGAAGGAGATTGAACGAAGACTCGGTCTTTGAGAACACACTAGGTGCCTCTTCGTTATTTGTTTACTTATTTATCTTATAACTGGAAATCCATGCAAAATAGCAAAGAAACTAATAAGAGAACATAGTGAAGGTAGGAATAAGTATGGAAAAAGAGCACAGTGAACAATAGAAAGCGATAAACTCCCGAACCACGGCATGAGGATGCAAGTCGACAAGGCTTTTTTCACTCATACAGTGAGTTTGGTTAAGTGTATTTTTTGACAACTTCAAAAAAATTAATCAAAAATCTTTTATCAACTTATATGTTTATTTATTTATGTATTCATTTAGTTATTTAAAGCATGGATAAAGTCTTCATAAACAACGCAATGGGGGAAATTTCTTAGAAAAATGTAACGTATTCTCAATACTTAACATCCAACAGCTATTTCGAATAGGCATCTGAAGTGCCAAAAGCAAACAAACAAACATAACTGCGCGCTTGAGGATAGCAATTTCGTGGACGGCCATAAACATACCTCCGACATTCGTTTAGAGTAAATGGTATATTAAACTCCTTGTTGTTCAGAGACTGTAAAGTGCAGGCTATTCAAATAAAATAGAATTATATTTTAATTTAGAATTATAGTCTTTTCAATTCTTTTTTAATTTAGTTTTTGGAGAGAGGGAAAGAATAGCACAGGCTTTTAATCATAGATTTTTTTCTTCCTAGATCAAGACAGCTGGTATCTGAAACAAGTTCATTGTTTCGTTTCCAATTTTCTTTTGTTGAAGAACAGAACTCCGTTATTTTTAGTTCATACTGCTCGTTTTGGTTGCGTTTATTTAAATTTGTTTAATTTTTGCGTAGTTTGATGCTTTGTTTTGGCTGTAGATCTGCACCTTATTCTAGGTTTGTTGTCAGTAGAAGCGCACCGCAGTGTGCATAAATGAACAAGCGGAATTGAATGACGGTAATTGAAGAGGACGGGCGCCTGGTAGTGCAGTCGGAGAAGGCGCCGGTTGTCGCGTGCACCCGACTCCAGCTTTCTGGTTCGGATTTCCCACTCAGTCCATCCAAACCTTCCATCTGTCCATACAGTGACTTGCATATGAACTGACCACTGCAAGTCATTGTATGGGTCAAGTATGCATTCAAATTTCCTCCATGAGATCAAAAAAGGAAGAATGCGTGGCGCATCCTGAAAGGAAGTGATTGACACCGTCCTTTTCCCTTTACTTTCTCGATACGTTTTTTCATAATCGAGCGATTGCTATCCGTGGCTTCAAAATTCTTCCGATAAATGTCCAAAGACTGATGTCTCAACTTTGTACATGTCACGTCCTTCACCACTTCTTCCTCCTCTGACGTTCTCAGTCTGGTTTTCCTGTCCTTTGTCAGAATAATTCATTCATTCGGAGGGCTCCTCTGACTTCGACACGCATATGAACTTTGCCGAAATTTTGTTTCATAACTGAATTCATATGCCATTCGCCTGTCCTCATTAGCGTTGCTGTCGTTCGCAGAACCCCTTATCGTTCTTCGGACCGGCTTTTTACTGTATTTTTTATTCGTTCGCTAAGTGAATGCTTCTTTAGGCATTCGAACCACCACTTCTATTAAAAATACGGTCAGGTAAGGATTTTCACAATGGAACCCTATGGGGCGAATGCCACGAGCTACTCAGACGACGACGAGTTCCTTATGCCGTCGATGATCGACATGGTACGTTCTGTTATGATTGCGATCTTTTGGTAGAGTATAGTTCTTCAGCTACCTGGCAGTTCAGTATTCAATTGAATATTAAGTTGGCCAGGACGTCTTGAATTGATTTTGTAAAGGCTTCAGATTTCTCTATTCTTGCTCTGTTGCTATGATCTGTCTGAGTTGCAAGATCGGGGCTGTACACGTATCCCCACCCAACCTTTCTCCTCGATATTACGTCCTCTGACTAACGCCCATTTCTCTCCTTAATACAATCCTAGTAAGGAAAAAATTCTCCAGAATTGTAGGCGTTGAAACGGTGGTCAGTGATTTGTTTGAAAACTAAATATTTTCTACCTGAAGGTCCATTCACTAACGATGGTGATTATACCGTTCAGTGAATTCCTTGGACTCCATTCTCCCCAGTTCTGGGAGAAGCGAATTGTTGCCCTGCCCGTTAGGTGGCACACAGTAGTCACTAGCGATGGTGATTATACAGGGTGTTCCAAAATGAAATGATGTAGGTTTTTAGTTGTAACTATGAGGCCTCCACGATATCCCGTAGATTGAGTAAATGGCGCGTGTAGCGCAATCGAAGGCGCCGACTGTCGCTTGCACCAGATGCTAGGTTCCTGAATATAATTTTCCGCCCAGGCCAACCAAGCCTTACATCCCTCCGGGGTCGGTGAATTGATACCAGACTTGTCAGGGAATGGTAAAGCTCTGACTTGCTCAGGCCATCGCAAGTCATTGTATGGCCAAATACGCATTCAAATCGCTTCCACGACATCCCGCAGAAGTTAAATGCGTGGTGCATCCCAAAAGAGACTGAGTAACGTCGTCCTTTATCCTTTTATCCTTTTAACTACAAAGATCAGAGACGCTGTCGCGTGGGCCAAGTTTTCGAAAATTAGGTGGGCCGGCCACGTAATGCGCTTCATAGACCCGCTGGACGAGAGCCGTTACCGACTGGATTCCGCGGAATGTCAAGAGAACATCGGGACGCACACCAACGCGTTGGTCGGACTTCTTCGTGAAAGCCGTGAACGATCGCTATGACCCTCTTCGTGTCCCTCGAGCGAGGAGGATCCATTGGACCACTCTGGCACGCGACAGGGACGAATGGAGACGCTGCTGGCGCCCGCTCGAGCAAGTCGATGATCAACGGGACGACAGGTGACAGGTAACTACAAAGCAACTGACAACTTAACAGGGCAACGCATAAATAACAACAACATAGGCATTAGGCTACACTGTATTCGACCGGATTTGAAATGGCCCCTTGGCGAGAAAACAGAAGTCAAAACGCTTGGAGAAGTTTTCGGCGATGAGCCGCAGGTCATCTGGAGACAGCCGTTCCCACTCCCGACGCATAGATTCCTTCTGGGCCTCCAAGCAGTGGTGGCGCTTGGCACGGACCTTTGTTTTCAAAATCGGCCACGCGCTTTAATCCGTCGGATTCAGATACTGGGAGTGCGGTGGCTGTTCCACAGACAATCACCTATGCAACACCACTCACCCGTGATATCGGTATACTATTTGGTTGCTGCTCCGAATCATCAGTGGGAGAATTCGGCTCCCAATTTTAAGGTAGAATCACTTACATGGAATTGTGTAAGGAGGCAGCTTCTCTGTTCCTGTCCACAGAGCTTTCTTTTCAAGTTTTGTTCCTAAAGTTGTCCAGCAACGAGACAAAGACGTTTGGAAAGAGTCCACAAGCTCGGCCAGACAACAACCCATTCCTTCGGTTGAACATATTCCTTGGGCTCATGTTTCCTATGCTCTCACGCTTCTCATCGTCGGCGCCAAATGCCGAAACAACAGCGCCGGAAGCGAATTTTAATTCGTCGCGAGGAACTGCTGGAATCAATTGTTCTCCGCCGATTACGTCAGGGAGTCGTCGTCGGGTTGCTGAGTAATCCTTAGCCTAGGCCCTTCGGGGTCCGTTTACGGGTTATTGTGCATCACAAGGGACGCCGATATTTTTGCGTCGTCTTGATGACTGGCTTACTATTAATTGAGGTAGCCGACGCGGTGGGGAGGAGGAGGAGGAATGAGCATGTCGTCGTGCATAATCCGCACCTAATCCACGATTGAGAGCGTACCACCACCAACCACTGAAATGCGAGAGCGAGTTCTTCTCTGGGGCAAAGATGAAGCTCTGTTGCCTGCAAACGGAGACGCAAAACCTGGACAGCCAGCGCCCAGCTGCTGTTAACAGGCTGTGGTTATTCGGAAGAGGAAAAGGACCTGGGTGCCCTTTACATGTGTCATAGGAGCTTTATACACCGTAGCTTAGGTCTCTGAAGGCTACCTTAAATTGCTGCCATGGGGAATTCACTATCCAAATATCCTTTCTAGACAAGTCCGCTATTAATTCACTGACCCAAGGGATGCAACATGTAGTTGGCTTGAGCTGATAGTTTGCACCAAGAATCTAGAAACAAAGCGCGCGATAATCGGAACCTCTTCCAACTACCCTGTCACGCCCCCCCCCACTCTACCAGATCACCTATTGCTTCCTTCGACTTTGACGAGATAAATGCTTTTGTTTTCTGAAAAATCGGGATGTTTATTTTGTCGACTCCTCGAAGATGGAGCGTTAGTTTATACAACTGCGATGGTACAGACGAGATAACCGAGGATGGGTCTCTAATGCTTATTACCCAGCACACCTAAAAATGACCAGCTTCCCGAAATTTGAACAAAAATATGCGTTGAGGAAGGATCCTATGTTAATAATTAATCTTTGCGCTGAACGTGTTGTCCAAAGGAACACCGCTAAGATCCAAAGGCCTGAGCTCGGGACGTTGTTTGCTCCTTCTACTGTCATTCAGACAATGTCCCTCGAGAGACCGGATTAAGTGCTTGTTTAGAAGGAGCTGCTGAATCTTCCGTATAGACGAGCACCTAGACGGCCTGGGGACTCTCATCGTCAGATCCAGTCAATCATAAACTAACCATTTCAGTCAAAGTACACCTCGGTGCAGGACGTGCTGCCGCCGCCCAACAATGAAGACACGCACGTGGTCATCATGGCGGTTTCGTACCTGCTCCTCTTTCTGCTCGGTGAGTCTTCAAGCGCCTCTCCATCTCGCTGAAGACGGTGAGGGCCTCTTCAGGAACCTGTGGCAACGTAGCCGTGCTGACGACCATCTACCATGTGGTACGGTCAAGTCGAGCGGCGCTCGACAACACGCTCATCTATGTCATCGTGCTCTCCTGCGTCGACTTCGGCGTCTGCCTCAGCCTCCCGTTCACCGTCATTGACCAGGTAGAAGACACCTTCAGAATCCTCTACAGACGGCTTCTACAGTACCAGGCATTCAGATCCTGGGTTTTTGGATGTTCGGCACTGTCCCTTGCAAACTGCATGCGGTGTTCGAGAATTTTGGAAAGATCCTTTCGGCGTTGATACTCACGGCGATGTCTTTCGATCGCTACGCCGGTGTTTGTCATCCGCAGAAGCTCTTCCTCAGGTCCAGAAAACTCGCCATCGCCATTCTCATCGGTAGGTACATTTTTCAACATTTTTTGCTACTTGAAGTGAACAGAATTTCACCGGATTTTCGGCGTCAGTAACCATGTGACATGGAAAAAGTCTTCCAAAAATGTTTTTTATTCTTAATACGACTGTGGCTAATAGCCTCGCCGTCAGTGATGTCTAAACTTTAACAACTTGTAATCCGCTTGTCTATAGCTGGCTTTAGACGCAACACTTCGTTTCGAATGCAGTGATCAATGCATTTTAAGGCCGGTTCAAAACTATTTATGTAGCCACATCCGTGGTTAATTAATTATTTATTTAACAAAACCTGTCTATTTGTAAAACTGTGAACAAGAAAACAAGTTTGGTGCTTTCTTACATCACAAACATCAACAAGTCCCCTAGAAGTATTACTGGCACTATTAGCAATAACGGCTTCGTCCCGTCCTAAAAAAGTTTTTTTTATTTCTCGTTATTTAAAAAACATTTTCCTTCAAGTTTGATAGTTTTTAAACTAAATTAGACACCTTGCAAACAAAATTCGACACTTTTCAAGCCAAACTGGATACCTTTCAATTCAAATTAGGCACATTTCTGAACAAGTTGAAATCATACTGAACATCTTCCCAATCGAGACAGGCGTACCACAGACCGAATTAAAGACGCTTCAAAAAAGGTTAACATAATTTTTTCCAGAGAAACTCTAGTAAGACTTTCTTTGAAAATTTTCAACTTACCCATCCATTTCCTTTGTTAAAAACTGCTGTTTTAATGAGTGAACACTGGACTATAGGTCAGCACATTGATTGGAATTTTATGATATTTATGCTTTTTAATGAAAAATAATAGTTCACGGCCAATTTTAAACTATACGAAGGTGACAATTTTTAAATGCTAAAAACGGAGATTGCATCGCGCATCTGTCCAGAATGTCGCTACTTTCGTAAGATTGATGGAAAGAATTTTGCTTGCATGAAGTTATTTACACCCTTGTCAACGGTACAACAAAACGTAGAAAACACAGATATCTTCACTTGGTTGTTGCAGGTAAGCAGCATTCGCACCATCAGTCGATTTAAAACTGCGACGAGCTAGACGAGTGCATGTAGCTTACTGCTATCTTACTATGTTTAAAAAATTGCCGCTTTTTTACTTTATAAGTTTTAAACCACTATTTTTAAAAAAAAACTTAATTTTACAAAATTTTAAACAGTTCGTTCTTTTATTGAGTTGAAAAATGTAAAGAAAGTCATAAAAAATTTGTTGAAGACGCACTTTTATTTGGAAGCTGCTCAGTTTGATTTCGTATTCGTTGAGGTAGCATAGAAGACTATCCAACGTGATTTCAAACGTGTCAAATTTAGTCTGAAAAGTGTCCAATTTCTCTATTTATTTATTTATTTATTTATTTATTTATTTATTTATTTATTTATTTATTTATTTATTTATCTACGCTTCAAGGGTACGCACTGTACGTGAGAGCAATATAAACAAACAAGAACAGGCCCTGCAACAAAAAAGAAAACTATGTAACAATATAAGAAGCAGTTAAAGCAGGAATCTAGGCAACCATTTATTTGCGTTGCAAGAGCCTATCCTAAGGATGCCGAGATTCAAAAGTAGGTAAACGTTAAGTACTAAAACGAAATCCCCCGAAATTATATTTGAAAGGTGTCCAATTTTAGGTGAAAATTGAATATTTTTGAAACGAATGGCCTACATAACAGATAAAGGCGCGACAGGGCCGAAACTTTTTTTTTTGATATCACGCAATTCCGGAGTGTCTCCGATTTCTCCGATGACGTGCTCTCTGATGTCCATTAATCGGATCGCTTTCTTCCAATCAAATTACCGCAGAGCATAATTTCAGGATTGGCTGCCTACGCTCTGATCACACTCTGTCCGCTGCTGTGGTCGTTCACCTCCAGGGAGATCATCATGTTCGCCCGAGAAACCGGTAGGCGATGGTGGTCCCGATGAGAATGGACGTGCCATATACAACTTCAGAGCAGAGTACAGTTGATTTCAGGCTACCGTAAGATCACTCGAATGAAGATCGAGAAGTGTACGGTAGATATCGATTCGCAGATGTTCACCGCGTTCACCATCTATCAGTTCGTGCTGTGCTACTGTACACCGTTGATACTGATCGCTTACTTCTACTCGAAACTCCTGAAGAAACTGCGCGAACACGCTCGGACATTCAAGGTTGGTGGTTAGAGTCTGACTTACGGAAAAATCAATCTCCTTCTCCTCAGAAAGTAGCCAATTTTAAATTGGAATATTCGGTTAAATCCAGGTTTTTTTTTTCAAAACGGCCACGCCGTTCATACAATTTCAAAGCAATTTAAACAATTTTTAAACAAGAATTTTTGAGCAAGCTCGACGCTTTTGAAATTAGACCGAACTTCTAAATTCGATCGAGCGTCTTCTAGGATGAAATACGAAATAAGGTGAAAGATTGGACAAGGAAAATTTGCTATAACTTTCTTTGAAAATTTTCAATTAATTTCACCCAAAAAGCGGTCATATCATATCAAATTTTGTTAAAGTTTACTTTCAGGAAAAAACATGTTGTAGTGTAATTTCAAATGCAGGAAGGTAGCAGTTTTTAGTAGTAAAGGAAAGATTGTGCCGTGCACTCACCCAGAACGTCGCGAATTTTCTTTGATTAATAGTAAATGTTCTGATCACATAGTGTTACACAATTGTCATCGGTGCAACGAAACCAACTGCAGAAAACACACCATTTAATTCGGTGTTCAAGAATACAGCATATGTAGCGCGATCTCTTCATTTAATGCACAAAAAAATGTTGCCTTCCTGCGTTTGAAACTATACTTTAAACCATTATTTTTGCTGAAAAAATGCAAATTTTATGAAATTCAAATGGGTTTTCATTTTTTTAGGCAGACAAATTAAAAACTTTCAAAAAAGTCACACTACGCTACTTTGAATCAACAATTATTTCTTATACTGAATTCCTTTGAACAAAAAATTAGCTTAACATTCTTAGACAATGTCCAGGCACGTAGTAGTCAAGGGGACGACGGCTATCGCTCCGATTCCAGATTCTTAGTTTGAATTTCCCGCCCAGGTCAATCAAGTTTTCCATACTTTCCTTAGCTTTCCCCTGAACTGGTATCAGACTCGTCAGGAAAGGATTAAATACTGACTTGCCCTTCGACTGACCGGGGCCGCAAGCCTTTCTTTGTGTAGGCCAAATACATGTTCAAATTGCCTTCATGACACAACCTAGAAGCAGAATACGTATCTCATCTCGCTAGAGGATTGACTAACGCCGACCTTTATTCCTTTATCCCTTATTAACATAAATGAACTAATATGAGCCACAACTGTAGATAAGGCTTGATAAGCTAGTGTTTTCCTTGCCAAATAAGTATCTTACCAATTCATCGACCTGAATGAATAGAAGACTGTGTCAGCCTGAATGAAGTGAGTCCCGAAGCCGATTCACCTAGCTCAGAAAGTTGCGTCTAAAACAAGAAACCTATTTCTTTTTATTGTTTAGGTATTTTAGGGCTCTGAAAAATTCCACGTTTCTGCACTTTCCCTCCAATTCGTGATCGCACTTTAATTAGATTCGTGTCTGAACCAGGCCAACAAGATGAGCCTACAGAGACTATGACATCATTCGCCTCTCGAAGGGGATTTGAAAAAAGAAGAAACCTAATTAGTCTTAAATCGACCATTGCCGTCCGTTCAAGGTTGGTAAACGAACAGAAACTAGAGCGTTGTACATGCAAACCTCATGGCACCTAGGATGCGGCTGTGAATGCTCATTCAAGATGCAAAAATTCATCTGGTGGGCTGTACAGAACATTCGCATCGCTCCGTAAAGTTCTGCTTTTGGCGATTCTAATGCGCGTGAAACACAACCAAAATAATTATGCATATTCACAATGTAGTAGTTTTATTGAGCTTTTACCCATTGTCGTTTCTGGTAAGTTTTTA
The DNA here is from genome assembly GCA_947396885.1 of Heligmosomoides polygyrus polygyrus. Classification (NCBI taxonomy): domain Eukaryota; kingdom Metazoa; phylum Nematoda; class Chromadorea; order Rhabditida; family Heligmosomidae; genus Heligmosomoides; species Heligmosomoides polygyrus. The sequence continues at coordinate 82,357,944 of OX377203.1, read as the reverse complement.
GCGAAACAAGTTCGGATAAACCTTCATCAAGGGCTCCATACCGTTTCTTCATCTGTTTTTATCTTTAACATTCTACGGAAGCACTAAGTTGAATGTGAACGTTATACAGAAACGATCATCAAAGTACCTGTTGCGTCGATTTGTATCACATGGTCGTATTAGAATTTTAGTACTTATTATCAAGGCCGTAGAAGCGTTTAGCGCAGTCGGAGGAGATGCCGGCTGTCGCGTTCACCCGAAACAGATTCCTGGTTTGGATTTCCCGCCCAGGCCAACTAAGCCTTCATCCCTATGGGGTCGGTGAATTGCTACCAGACTTGTCTGAGAAAGATAAAGCGCTGACTTGTTCACCGGCTGGCCACCGCAAGTCATTGTATGGCTAAGCACGCATTCAAATCGCCTCCACGACATCCCGTAGAAGCAGAATGTGTGACGCATCCCAAAACGGGTCGACTAATGCCATCCTTCATCTTTTATTGCTCATCCCTTATTATTTCTCTAGTCACAGGCACGTGGTAGTTGGAAGAGGGACGATGCCAACTGTGTTGCGTATTTGTTACGCATTCTTCTTCTCTCAACGTCATCTCGCAGGAGCAAATGCATGGCGAATACCCACGAAGGAATTCATTATCCATTATTATAAAGTTTCGAGGATCTTTTTTGGCTTGTGCCGTTAAAATTTGGAATGAACCCTCTGCGTCAATTCTTAATTCATCGCCAAAAACATTCAGCTCCGAGTTGAAATCCTATCTTTAACTGAAAAGACATTTGTGAAACAAGTTATCATTACTACTAATACTTTTTTCGCTTTTATTGTTCAAGAAAGACCAAACAGTACTTTTCTCGAACATATGTGAGCTCCTTCAGTAAATGAACTACTAAATTGCTTTTATAAAAGGCATTTTTCACTTAATGCAAATCGTGAAATGTGTTATTTTTTCTAATCTCGAAAACCCATCTTTGGCTGCAATCTTTTATGCTAAACTAATTTTACGTCACTTTTAGACTCAAATATTTATATATATTTAAATATATTATTAATATTGAAAAACAAAGGACGTTACTGAATCACTTTTGCGATACGCCACGCATTCTATTCCTACGGGAGTAGTGGAAGCGATTTGAATAACCTGCAGTGGCCAGCCGATGAACAAATCAGCGCTTACCCTTCACAGACGTCTTCCAGTTCGCCGACCCTGGAGAGATAGAAGGCTTTGATGGTCTGAACGAGAAATACGAACCTGGTAACGGGCATGGTAGCCGCCACCTCCTCCGACTGGGCTACACACCTCCTATTATTAGAATAAGGATAAAGGACGGCGTTATTCAATACCCTTTGAGATGCGCCACGCATTCTACTTCTATGGGATGTCGTGGAGGCGATTTGAATGCGTATTTGGCCACACAAGTGAGTTGCTGTAGCCACCCGATGAAAAAATCAGCGTTTTATCCTTCCCAGACAAGTCTGGCACCAATTCATCGACGCCAAGAAGGGGATGGAAGGCTTTGCTGGCCTGGGCGGGAAATCCGAACCAGGAACCTAGCATTGGATGCATGCGGCAGCCGGCACCTCCTCCGACTGAGCTACAGGCCTCCTATTATTATTATTTCTCATTATAGATATTTTCGATCTAGCAGGAGGAGGCAACTGTAAACAGTCAGATGCATTCGTCGTATTATAGTACACAACCACAACCCTGAATTTAAATAAAAGCCTTAGTATGGTAGGAGAGCATCTGAAGGTTTCGTAGAAACCCAAACAAGGGATTAGACATGAAATCACTGCATGCCCCCTCCGACTAGGATATGTTTGTATTCAGATATATTTAGATATTCTACAATCAGATATATTTAAATATTCTACAATATGTTCTATGTTCTATTATCGTTTATAACATTGGTTGGCCGTAAGAATGTCACCTCCCGAAAGGCGATGCTAGTAAACTCATTAGGGGCAAGGAAAGGTCGTAAGCTGCATTCCTTGACCGCACTCATTCAGGTAGGGAGTAACTGTCGAATTTCAGTCGTCGCACATTCCGCTGATGAGGATCTCGCTGTACACGCTGGCGGTGGCGTGCTTCTACTTCCTTTGCTGGACACCGTTCTGGATGGCGACCGTGTTCGCCGTCTACCTGGAGAACGCAGGCAAGTTCTCGTCCACCGGCTTGAAGGCGCTGTTGTCGTCTGTGGAATGGTTGTGCAGTGGGTCGACGCTCGGCCAATTAGTCGCGTCGCTAATCTCTCCAAGTAATGAAAGCGTTGAGCGGCGAGCAAGTAATGCGACGGGAACACGCCATAGCAAATTCCAGCCCTAAAGCCAGCGCCCAACGGGGGATAGCGCCTGGAAACTTCTTACACTTGTATGATCATACATCTAACAGGTAACACAGTGGTGGAGTTCGCTTTTGCTGGGGCCACTGTAGGTGGTCCAAAAAATGGCGAAAATTTTTCGCCTAGTAAACCCGTGCCGACTTGCAGCGGCCTAGGGAGGAATGGAGACCACCGACTCAACCAGTCTGCTAAAGAAGTTGTGACCCACATTTGGGTTAAAATTGAAATTAAAGTTGAAAAGCTTACCCGAATTAGGTTTAAAGTGAGTGAGGCAAAATGGCCAACACTAGCTACATGGGGTATGATACCTACCCTTGACTTCCCGTCCGCGAGTTACTACATAGACGACAATATTTTACCATTTTTGGGCCACCTAGTGGTCCGCTACAAAAACGAGCTCAATCCCTGTGCTCTTTGCTAGATGCCCTACAAGGCCATACTTATTAATTCATTCATTTACTTATAATATACGTGGATAATCACTCCACAAAATATAACAGCATTCAACACAACTGCAGTCCGGCGTAAAAGAAAATAAAATTATAAAAAAATGGAAGAGCAAGTAAAGGTTGGGCAATTTCTTTTTCATGGGAAATGTCAGAAATTCAATGCTGGCTCGACAAGTGAAGAACGAAGAGCCTACGTTTTTTCTTGCTGTGGGTATCTGCTGGATATTCTGCTGCACCCTTATGTTAGATGAAGAAATTGAATAAAACTCTTCTAGAGAAAGAATACCATTTAGTAACTTGCAAATCATGATTGGATCGTACTTACTTCGACGATAGCCATGACTGCGCAAATTGAAATTTTGGTTTCTCTCAACTGCAGATAGTATGGTGCATGGGTATAGATTTTATCTAATCGAGTTTGTTCCAATTGTAAGTTCACATACGTGCCTTGTAAGGAACGATCCAGAAAACTATTCTGCAGAAACGGTTTTTATTCATCGGCAAGTTTTCCGGGAGACATCGTCGGTGTGGCGTCATTGCCAATGCCACGAAAATTGAACTTTTGATTAGAAGCGACGAACAAAGTGGCATTTGCTGGATTATGGAATGGCCTCGAGCCTCTGCAGCATAACAGGCTCTGGCTCGATCAAGGCTCACAGGGAGACTGCCACATTGGGCTGTCTCTGTTACTTATTTCGTTTCAGGCGACACTGGTTCTCTGTATAGGCCTTCCTGATCTGTGATAGTCACTTTTCGGAAGAACGAGTCTATAAGCTGCTCCCTACCCTTAAAGGAAAAAGAACAAAGGATCCGCTTTGGGACGTGGCATGCATTCTACGGGATGTCGTGGAGGCGATTTGAAAGCGTACATACTTGGCCACACAACGGTGGCCAGCCGATGAAAAAATCAGCGTTTTATCCTTCCCAGACAAGTCTGGCACCAATTCATCGACGCCAAGAAGGGGATGGAAGGCTTTGCTGGCCTGGGCGGGAAATCCGAACCAGGAACCTAGCATTGGATGCATGCGGCAGCCGGCTTATCCTCCGACTGCAAAAAATCTTAAAAATGAATCGTACGATTTACGTAACATACGCAAAGCCGTCTATGCAGTCGTGAATTTAATAACCTAAAGAAAAGCGAAGGGCGCGTGTAGCGCAGTCGGAGGAGGCGCGACTGTCGCGTGCACCCGATACCAGGTTCCTGGTTCGGATTTCCCGCCCAGGCCAACCAAGCCTTCCATCCCTCCGGGGTCGGTGAATTGGTACCAGACTAGTCTGGGAAGGATAAAGCGCTGACTTGTTCATCGGCTGGCCACCGCAAGTCATTGTATGGCCAAATACGCATTCATGCCGCCTCCACGACATCCCGTAGAAGAAGAATGCGCTGGCCCAGAAGGGATTGAGTAACGCCGTCCTTTATTTATTATTATTAAAGAAAAGCGAAAATATTCAATGGACTAAAACTGCAAAAACTTTTGATCTTTCGATCTAATACTTTGAGTGGAAAATGCCACCATTTTTCTTCTGAGTGAAATGCAATCAGATGGGTTTAGAAAGGTCAAAAGCCGGCAGTCTTGTTCAACGTTTCTAAATTTTTGTCTCTTTTGCCTTTCGATGGTTTCATTCTCTTTTCACTCTTCCCTTCCTACAACCATCCCACCGATTTACTTATCCTCTAACAGTATCACAGTGCGTTTTTCTCTGAGCTCTTCCAAGAAAGTCAGAGGTGGAGCTTGCACTGTTGTACACTCCGGGTACAGGTCCTTGGTTCGGGCCTCATTCAGTCCAATTGTGGATTTCATCCGTTCGGGTCAATGAATCTGTACCAAGCGTGCCTTAGAACGATAAAACAATGACGTGTCCAGTGACAGGCCGCCTCAAGTCGTTATGTAGGCCAAATACGCATTCTAACATTAATTTCCATCATATTCCGTAGAAGTGCGATGCTTCCTGCAAGGAGATTGCTCGAGGACAAAATTCATCCCTTATCCTTACTCAATAAACTTTTGTTATTATCATCAGCTGAATTACTCTTACTCGGAGATCCATTGACGTTTTTCTACCGAGGGGAGCGAGTTCTCACCCTGGCGAGCTGGTGGCTCTTTCTGGACCGCTTCTAGCTTTTACAAAAAAGACAGCATTTGCAATGCTATGACGAGAGGGCGCGAAGAGGGAGGTGGTGATGACGAAGAAAGGGTGCGATCGACTAAAGAGCACCGAACACATCAGAATTCATGAGCGCATACATCCAGAAACCAATCGAGTGCTGTCTGAATGTGAAGGCTGATTTCCTGAGAGGCCTTTCGGGAATAATTGAAACGATGATTCCAACAACTGGTCATTTCTGGTTGGTGCGATGAGGTTGATCGTTGTTGCGTGGACGTTTGACTGTGTTCCATGCATTAGGGACCCCATCTAATTTTCTTAGAATTTACGGTAGGTCCCTTTATAAACATAAAGGATAAAGGGCGGCGTTACTCAAGCCTTTTTTGGGATGTACCACAGATTCTGTTTCTACGGCATGTCGTGGAGGCGATATGAATGTATATATGGCCATGGAATGATTTGCGGTGGTCAGCCGATGGACAATTCAGTGATCTATCCTTTCCAGAGAAGTCTGGCACCTATTCATCATGCTCGTAGGAATGAAACGCTTTGTTGGCTCAGCCAAGAACCTCGAATCCGGTCCACGCGACAACCGGCGACTACTCCGACTGCGCTGCCACGCTCTTTATGGGGATATCTTGGAGTCAATCAATTTCTGTACAGGATACGTCATGTGTCCTTTATATGAGATCACCTGTGTCACCTTTCGCCCCGCTAATCATCTGGAGGCTGGAGCGGGCGCCAGCAGCGCCTCTATTCGTCCCTGTCGCGTGCCAGAGTGCTCCAATAGATCCTTTTTCGCTCGAGGGACACGAAAAGCGTCATATCGGTCGTTCAGGGCTTTCACGAAGAAATCCGACCAACGCGATGGTGGGCGTCCTGGTGTTCTCTTGGCATCCCGCGGAATCCAGTCGGTGATGGCTCTCGTCCAGCGGATGTCTGCGAAGCGCATTACGTGGCCAGCCCACCTAATTTTCGACGACTTGGCCCCCGCGACAGCACCTCTGATCTTCGAACGTCGGCAAAGCTCGGAACTCCGGAGGCCCTCTCTATATGAGATTCTATGAGATACTGTGGAAAATTTTGAATTCGCTCGCATTTGGCGATCGATGCTCCACTGCCTTATCACTTGCAAACAAATCTGGTAGCAATTCACGGGTTTCAGAGAGAGGGAATAGTGCTTCGCCTGACAGGGACCCGAACCGTGGATCGATTCGCGATATACGCAGGACCCAACACCTCCGGTTGTTCAGCATCGTATACTCTATCAATGGGATACTTTAGTTGCATGCCTTAAATCCCTAACTTCCTTGTAACGAGAGCAAGGGTCGTATTTCTTGTTCTATTGTAGAAGAATTTCAAAGAGGGTACTGGTTCATGGTAAAAGAAGCTTCGGTAAGCTTCAACGAACTGATTGGAGGAGCTTCAAGAAGCTCCTTGTTCAATTTTACTTAACATTTCGTGCGCTGTGTGTTGAGGGACAAGGGACGTTCAAGGGGTTGAACAATGTGAAGATTTTTTTGAGAATGGGAATGAAGGTCTAACTCGTAATTTGGATTGCTCAAACAAACACATAAACTGAGAAGAGTTTAAAATTAAATCTTAATGTAGAGGAAAGAATGACAAGGGGCGTCTGTGAAGTCGCCCCTACGATTCTCAGCAGGACCTATATCTTGTAGGGCGTCTATCAAGGAGCACAGGGACGGAGTCCGTTTCTGTTAGTAGTCACTTGGGTGGTCCAAAAATTGCAAAAAAAATGTTGCCTAGTAAACACATTTCGACTTTTAGATCTAGAACTCCGGAGAATAGAAGGTTAAAGAAATGCTGGTCCACACTTGGGTTAAAATTGAAAGGTTTCCATGAATTCGGTTTAATGTGAGTGCGGTCAGCACTACATAGTAGCATGGGGAGGATGCGTACCCCCGAGCTCCCGTTCAGAAGTTACTAGGCGAAAATTTTTCGCCATTTTTGGACCACTCAGTGGCCGCAGCAAAAATGGACTTCATCGTTGTGCTCCTCGTTGGATGCCCTAGAAAACCATATAGGTCTCGTTGAGAATCGCCGGGGCAGTTTCACAGATGTCCCTTGTGAGCATCAAGGGTGCGAGAGGTAGACAATGAAAACAAAATAAATGAAAGGAAAGGGAAGAAAAGAAATACTTGCATGAAAACAAGAGAGGAGAGTAGACAAGAGCAAAGAAGACAAGAGAGACAAATTCACAAACTCGAGCAGTGGAAAGGGTCGCCACTTTCTTCAGACGAACCTCTGTTTTATGCTCCCCCCCCCCCGTGGCTCTTCAGTGAAAAAGAGGGGCATGTAATAAGGCATGGCTTAAGGGTTCGGAAACAGTGATTCGATATGCTCTTCTCCCACTCCTGATCAGGCATAACTACTTCTGCTCAAAAGGTGCGGATACTTTTCGGCTCTTTATGTCTCGCGAATTTTAGGAGATTCCGAAGGAACCGTTCCACCGCTATTCGTCTACATTATGTACTTCATTCATGCGCTGCCGTTCACGAACTCTGCCATAAACTGGATACTATACGGTACGTAAATTGCAACAGACAGCCCTCTGAATCGTCTGAATTCTTCAGACATTGACTCTGCAAAGATACTCCTTGTACAATTCAGGCGCCCTGAACAGCCAACTACAGCATCGGTACCGTAGAACACGATCGTTGAAAAGTTCGGGGACGTCGAAGCTGGCGCCGCCGAGCACCGCCAAGCAGACGCCAGCGGTGAGGTGCACGACTCCGTCCAGTCCCAGATGGCTTTCATAGCCGGTGTTGTTCTGCAGATGAACGGCTCGACGTCGCATCTGAACCAGACGGCGGCGGCAGACACGTCGCCACACCCGACCGCGGCGGCCCCAGCCGGCGCTGTCAGTGCGTCCGAAATGGTCGACGTTCGACTGCTAGCCGCCCATGAACCCACGTATCTCTAGCCGTTTCTCCTCCGCTAGACCTCTATCTCCATGACATTCTGTTGTTTTCAGTTGAAGCACGGGTAAATAAAGTATTAACGACTGTTCGGACTTCGTCGAATACGAATTGGTATCTTAGCCTAGACAGGTTGAAAAATTTCAGAGTTAAAAAGGGTAAATAAAAATAAGGATAAAGGATGGCGTCACTCAATCCCTTTTGGGATTCGCCATGCATTCCACTTGTACAGGATGTCACGTAGGCGATATGAATGCGTATTTGGCCATACAGTGGCTAGCCGATGAAAAAGTCAGCGCCTTATCCTTTCCAGACAAGCCTAGTATCAATTCGTCGACCCCGGAAGAATGCACGGCTTGGTTGACCTGGGCGGAAAATCCTAACCAGGAACCTGATATCGGGTGCATGCGACAGCCGGCGCCTCTTCCGGATGCGCTACACACGCCTCAGAAAATGTCAAGAAAGGTGTTGAAATAAGGTCATAAATAGAGCCGGTATACATCTATTTCTCGTCAAGTTGGGCACTCTTTCCAGCATGTTCAACGGTTTTGAAATCAAATCGAACGTCTTCTATGTACATCAGAACCAGCGTCTTCCAAATTAAAACAGAGACTCTGCAACAAGGTCAGAATAATTTCCTGCCTACGAAAAATTTGGAAAAACTTTTTTTGAAGTTTGTTACTTCACCTGCCTAAATAAGTGGTCACATTGCTTGAAATAAATTTTATACGATTTTTAGTTTTCATGGAACAATTATAGATTAAAACACTTGATCTAAAGTAAAAAAGGCAGCGATTTTTAAAGCGTACTAAGGAAGATATCGCACTTAGCACTCGTATAGCTCGTTGCGAATTTAGTTTGATTGATGGTGTAGATGCAACTTAATTAAACCAGCGAAGTGAAGATTTGTGTGTTTTTACAATTGTTTTTGTTCTTTTTGTTCTGTTGTTTTGTTTTTTTTTGTCAGACCGTTTGCAAATGTGTATCTCTACACAAAGAAAATTTATGCTATCAAGTGAGTAAAGTCGCAATAAAATCGGAGTAGTGCAAGCTCTTCTGTTAGCATTGTAAAACTGCTGCCTTCGTGCATTTTAAAATTAACTTTGATCCATAATTTTTTCCTCAGGAAAGCAAAAAATTTCTAATTTCAACCAATGTGTTCACTTACTGTGTAGGTGAATTTTAAAACCTCAAAGAAAATCATACTAAATTTTCATTCGGCAAAACATTATTCTAGCCATCTTAGAGAATCTGCAGTTTAATCTCAAAGATGCTCAACTTCATGTTGATTTCAAAGAAGTTCGCTTTGATTCTAAAGGCGTCAACCTTGCATAGATGGATGCTCAAATTTGATTTGAAAAGTGTCCAGTTCGACTTGAAAATGGTATGAAACTATCACCGCTTACAGAGTTTATGAATTAATCTGCTTGTGAAGAACTTCTTTCGAAATCATCCAGATATACGAAGCAAATAACTGCACACAAACTGCCAATCGGTGGCAAAAAAAATGTCAGAAGCTTGTGATTCAAGAAGAATTCAAAAAACTCTAGAAACTTCAGGATCCTTTAAGGGTCCACATGCTGCCTCAAAGAACGTAACCGATTACCAACTGTCATTTTTTAGATTTATCGGCTCTATCCTAGTCTGGAAGGGCAACCGTAAAGTACCGATTACGTACATCGTCCCATGCCACACAACCACATCCCCTGAATTTAAATGAAAGCACGTGCACCACAGGATAGCTACCGAAGTTCTCACAGAAACCCTCCGACTGCCCCCTCCGATTAGGATAGATCCTATTTATGTTCTTCCTCTTTAATTTGATGTTAGATTTATCAGACTTGGTTACCCTTGTTGTAAACGCACCCTTGCGTGCACAAATAGACAAACAAGCAGTCCATATGCTTGTCTGTGTCCCCGTTCGAACACGCAAAATTAATGGCCGCTCATTGGGCCTAATAGAAGGTGAAAAAGAACAGAAGCAACTCGTCAATATCGGTAAAAGGTGCGAATCGGAAGACCGCTGAATTTGCCTCGTGGCAAGTAAACGCATCGATCGCCTCATCAGTATCGATCAACACAATGGAGTTTTGGTTGGCGTACACCGCTTGAGAAGCTCAACCTGCGATTTCGGTGTGCATCGAACACGTTTCAGAACCAGTGAACACCAGAGCATAATCGATCGTCCTCGACATCGACCGCTATTATCGATTTTTCTACAGTGGGCTTAGCCCGTTAGGTCCTTAAGCTAGCTAGTTGAAGCGAATTTTCCTGTAAATTTTGAGCAACACTATTGGGAAAAGCTTTGGTCTAAAGGTCTGGCGTATATTATTATATAGAGAGTGTTTCCGGAAACAGTCATATTTTCAGCAAGTTTTCATGACAGAGCACCGACTCACCCTATCGTGCGGATAAAACGTTTATTACATGAAGGCTACACCTCTCACCTGAGACATCTGGAAAGAAGAAAAAGTACAGAACTCAGTAAAACAATCTAGAAGGGTATCTACTAACAACAGGTTCATCCGTAACTCCGGAAGGCCAACTGATCATCGAATCACTACAGTGGGAGTCGGCAACGTCTTCGTCCACCCCTTCCGTCTGCCAGAATGCTCCAATAGATGCTCCTCGTTCGAGGGATTCGGGGAACGTCAAACCTTTCTTTCACAGCCTTTACTATGAAGTCCCTTCAACGATTTGGTGCGCGTTCTGGTATTTTTCAGAATCCCATGGAATGCAGTCAGTCACTCAGAGGAACAGCTGAATTTGATTATAAAGGGACAAACCTGTGATAATAATGACCTTCCATCAACTGTGAATTAGATTGCTGTATGTGAAGTCAAATTTCGATGCTAGCCATACTCATTCCCAATAAAAAAGAACAAGGAGCTTACTGTCTGATTGTCGATGCACCACCTGAACAGCTTCTCAGTGCGGATGCAAGCGAAGCCCTCCTAACACTTTGGATCTTCACCGGAAAGTGAACAACAACTTAGAAATACATGATAGCCATATTAAGGCGTGTATATAAAAGAGAAACATTGATGGATCAGCTTCTTAGGACACAGATACACATATTACTGACATCGTTTTGTCTCAAACTTGGGTAACTAAACCCATAGTTATAAGATAGCAGATCAACAAGTACATGAGCAGCAACGAAGCATTCAGATGAGAAGTACTAAAGCTTCTATAAAGATACAATGAAATAAACTTCAAGTGGACAAAACACAAGAATGGTGAAAATTACACATCGACATTCTACAACTCCGCTCGCGTCGCACGGTCAAAAACGCGTTACGACGGATTAATCCGTCGCATGCTCATAGCTTCTTCAGATCAAGGTATTTGGAAAAAGCTGCACACCGTTCGATTTGTCTCTTTGAGGTCTACACGTAAATTATTACAGCTTTAGCGGACCACGATATTTTCGCCGTGTGTGGCCCGAAGGACTGGAGCAGGCTGCTTGCGATTGGAGCAGCTTCGTTACAGGAGACTCATGCTTCCACAACGCGTTCTATATCTGCACTACTGCACGCCATTAAACGTAAAAAATTGCATTCGGTTGCGTTTTCACTAGCTTTACTAATCTGTAGTCGAAGAAGGTGCCGGCTGTCGCGTGCACCGGATTCCATTTTGGTTCGGATTTCCGCCCAGGCCAATCAAGCCTTTCATCCGCCCGGTGCCCGTGAATTCGCTTCAGACTTGTGTAGGAAGTATAAAAGCTGACTTGTTCATTTGATTACCAGGTATGGCCAAGTACGCATTCAAATCGCGTCCACGACATGCCGTAGAAGTAGAATACGTGGCACAGCACAAAAAGAATTGAGTACCGCCGTCCTCTATCCTTTTTGTTGAATTTAATTGCCTTAATTAGTAAAAAATATTAATTTTACTCAAATGAATCCTTTCTATAGAATTGTTTTCTAAATTATGAATAATTATATAATGCACCATTGATGCAAATTTATAATTTCACCCTCCGATTTTCCACCAGAAGAACCTGCTGCCGAATTTCCGTGATGTTACCATAGTATTCCTCACTATCGAAAACCTCTATAGAAGACTTCATAAAAAACCTGATTAATCACAAAAGTACCTACAGCCAAAGTAAGACTAGTACTTCGTCATATCACCTTTGTTGTAAACAACACCGAAAATTCTATTTAGCATACTACTGATTAAGCTATCAATAATAGTTTGCTCAATATTGGTCCATGCATCAAGTGCGGCGTTCTTCAGATCAGAAACCGAAGCGAAGTGGTTCCATTTTTGTACACTTTGTGAACAGCAATGTTCTCTTTCGCGTCCAGATCTGGCGAACAACTAGGACACTCCAAAATTTGAATTCTATTGGAGTTAAGCCAATCTGTAATTGACTGTGATACGTGTATTGATTGATGCATTACCTTGCTGGAAAATAAGGTTGGACCTACGAAATCTTCTGAAATATGGCAGAAGGTGATCTCCGAGCAAATTATGGTAGTCTTGACTGTTCATCCTACACGATACGAACTCCAGGACAACAAGTCCGTTTCCAGAAAATGCAGCCCGAACCATGAGACCTCCACCCCAAAGTTGCGCCGAAGAATACTCGCTCCTCTTTCCTCAGATCTCTCTAGTAGTGTCTGTACACGCCCGTCCCATCAAGATTCCACTTGTTTTACGATGTTGTTTACAACAAAGGTGATATGACGAAGTACTAGTCTTACTTTGGCTGTAGGTACTTTTGTGACTAATCAGGTTTTTTATGAACTCTTCTATAGAGATTTCCGATAGTGGGGAATACAATGGTAACATCACTGAGATTCGGCAACAGATTCTTCTTGTACTAATGGACAAATCGGAGGGTGAACCTATAATTTTGCCCCGGGGTGTATACTATAGTTGTGTTCTCGCAAAATTTTCAAATATTCGAATGGTTTCAAATACCCGTAATTTTTGAGCATTCGAATTTCGAATACGTTCGAAAAACGCGATTTTTTAAACATTCGAGTTCGAATACATTCGAAAAACGCGATTTTTTGAACACTCGAAATCGAATACATTCGAAAAACGCGATTTTTTGAATAATCGAATTCGAATATTCAAATTCGAATGAAAATCATTCGAAAACCTATTCAAATAGGTCATTCGAGCACAACTATAGTGTATACGTTCATATACCGGGGTGTACAAGGGGTGAAATTCTTTACTGGAAAGGAATTTGTTGTCTAAGTATTTGTACTCGAAAAGTGGAGTTAAATCGGTAGTAATAGTTGGACATAAATAGGTACAAGTGCGGTAAGCAAAAGTGCCAGCCCATGTCTCCGAAGCTTCCGAAATTTAGAGGAGCTATCCAGAAACTATTTGTGACCTCTCAGCCTCGGTCAGCAGTGTTCTCACAATCATACTCTCAGGCAGTAGAAGGCCACCATGGTCCACATCACTCTTTGCTCTTTGCACTGTTTACGCAGAACACACCAGCCTCCTCAACATCACAACATGTCGACACATATTTCACCATCAGCGTTACTTTGAAGATGCTTTGTAAGATTAACAAGTCCTCTGGTAGGAGTCAATCGATGAACTTTGTACTGTACCAGTCGAATTTGTTGACGTGAAGTCAAACAAAAAAGCCCTTGTTATCAATTGATGAGTTTTGTTGGAGTCGTCACTTGCCGTCGCGTTGTCGGACATTTTTTGCTTTTCTACTCCGTCGGTTAACTGCCTGAAGTTGCACTAGCGAAAAAATTTCAATTTCCATCGAGTAGTGAGACTCCTGCCAAGCAACGGGACATGCTTTTTGCCAAGAAAGTCCATTAAGTATCGAGATCTCGAGAGGATGTCTGTTCAAAATCCTGTGGAAGATTTATCAAATGCTAATCATCAAAAATTGTTGTGAAAGGCGTTCTTTATTGTTAACATTGCTAAAGGTTGTTTCACCTCTCTTTTATTGATTTTGTCTTTTGTTTCCCTTCAAGTTCAAGTTTTTGATTCTTGTTTCACTTCGAACAAAAATTAGTTCTCTCACACTCTCCATGCTAGACATTTGTCCCGTCCTTGAGTAGGCAAACGAAATAAATAAATAAGTTTTCCGTTGTACATTTCGCTCGAAGGCATTAGAGTTCAAACGACCGAAAGCGCTTTAATAAATGGAAAAATGCTTTGTAAGTTGTACTCGGCAAAAAAGTTGAGATCGGCCATATCAACTATTTTAGAACTGCGCCAAGCCTTCTGCTTCCTCATGTTATGGCTGCATATGGCGGGATTTTTGCATGAATGCATTTTATTTATTTATTTATTTATTGTAAGGCGCAGATCACAGTCCAGCGTATGCGAACAAAAGGATATAAACAAGCAAACTTCTGTCTACAGAAACTGGTAATAATGACAGTTATGCAACCGTCAACAGAGAAAACGCCTTATCATATTCCTGGAGTTCGACCAGCAATAGGATTTTTAAAGGCTTCCATAGACAAAAAGCTTTTCCTGGTCTTCGTTCTTCACAAGCAAAACTAAATTCCTTGAGAATCCTGTAAGTCCGAAGGTTTATTTATTTATTTATTTATTTATTTTTTTATTTATTTATTGCACCTATAGGTGCGCTCTAATCGAACAAAACAAACATTAACAATAGCAGAAATACGGCATAGTGCTTCTCCATCCTAGCCGTCGAATTAGTAAAAAAAAGTTCATAAATTGAACGGAAAAAATAGACCCATAAGCCAACTGCCATAGACCGCCAGCTGATTAAATTGCTAAATTTTATTATTTTCTTCTAGCCTACAGGCAGTTGTCCTCGTACTTTACCTAGCTGCTGAGTGGGACCTTCCCCAGAAATCCTCAATAATCGATATAACTCATCCCTAGTGAAACCTGGTTGCGAGTAATCAAATTCGCTTGATTCTGGTCGTGGAGTCCTAGTCCTGTGCAAAGATCTTGAAGGTGAATGTAAGACGGTCGAGCTTAGAGTCATCAATTTTGAGTAGAAGAACGCATGAAAACATGTAGCAACAGATAGGCACTTTAGCCGTTTTATGCATATCTCGCGTCCATTTAGACACTTCTCACATCAAATTGAACACCCTTCAAGTCAAACTGTACACTCTTTAATGCAAAGCTTTTAACTCAAACTGGACAAGTTTCAAACTATAAGCAGCCTCTTCCAGGTTAAACTAGGGACCCCCGAGACGGCTACAATAATTTTTTTGCTCAATGAAAATTCAGAACTACTTTCACTGGAATTTTTTATCTCATGTGCCCCAATAGGCGGACACATTGTTTGAGATTTTATTTTACTTTTTTTAAGGAAAAATAACTGTTTAAAACTAATTATAGATAACAGAAAGGCAGCAATTTTTTATTATGCCAAAGGAAGGGATCACGCCTAGCATTCGTCTAGTCCACTGCGTCTTTAATGTAATTTGTAGGGTAAATGCAGATTACTTGAAACAGCAAACAAAAGGCATGCGTGTGTTTTAAAATTGTTTTGGATATGCCATTCACAAGTGTGTCATTCCACACAAAAAGAATTTTTCGCAATCAAACGAAAATCGCGACAACTTGGACGAGTGCACCACGCAATCTCTTCTTCTAGCACGAAAAAATTCTGCTCACTGCACTTTGAAGCAAGCTGAATCATTATTATTCATAAATAAATGAACATTTTATAACATTCCAACCAGTACCAGTGTATGTTCCTCATTGGAGCAGGCGAATTGGAATTCTAGACAAAGTCATACTAATCGTAAGTCTTTTTGGACAAGCAAAAATTATTCTAACCATGTCGAAGAGTCTCTAGCTTAATTTGAAAGACACCTGTTTTGATTTGGAAGAAGCTAAGTTTGATAAAATTGATTTTAAAAAAATTGATAAATTGATAAAATTGATAAAAAAATTTATATAAAATTCAACTCGCTTTTAAAAGTGTCTAGCTTTATCTGTACAGTTTACAATTAGACAAGAAAACAGAAGCGAAAAGGATAAAGGGATAAAGGATAAAGGACGGCGTTACTCAATCCCTTCTGGGATGCGCCAGCGCATTTTACTTCTACGGGATGTCGTGGAGGCGTCATGAATGCGTATTTGGCCATACAATGACTTGCGGTGGCCAGCCGATGAACAAGTCAGCGCTCTATCCTTCCCAGACAAGTCTGGTACCAATTCACCGACCCCGGAGGGATGGAAGACTTGGTTGGCCTGGGCGTATCCGAACCAGGAACCTGGTATCTGGTGCACACGACAGTCGCGCCTCCTCCGACTGCGCTACACGCGCCCGCTGCGCTACACGCGCCTAGAAGCGAAAAAGGATAAGCATATGTATATATTATATACTAGGACAAGTATGGCAAGGGCCTTGAGTAAAAAAAATGGAAAATGGTAAAATTTGGCCTCTATCCTTCTATTTTTCTTTTGAAAGCACGAAAGATGCAGCTCTTGAGCCTCGGCTCATTCAGGTGCAGTTGCTCCTCCGTTTTGAAACTCCACTCTTTCTTCTTATGTTTTAGTTCTGATTCACGACTCGTTAATTTGTTCAGAGTTATGAACGATCGAATAGCACCGTTCCTTGTCACAGCCTTGGTGGCCGTACTTTGGGCATTGTGCAAGGAACCAACGACGTTACTTCACGGACATGTTGATCGCGAGTTTGGGAAGGTTCGCGATCTGTTCAGGTAGGTCTCCTCTTTGGAGATTGGGAGAGTGTGGTAGAAGGCAGATGTCGTTACAGGATGTTTGGTTGCGATCAAAGCTACTGCGCCGGGCGGGACTCGAACATACACCTTCCGCTTTCCGGGCAACGATGCTACTCCTTACACCACTAGCGCTGTTTGACCGCACGTAACATCCGCGATATCCTCAAAGACAAAACATCCTGTAACAACATATAGCCCTACTATCAGCTAGTCCAGGCTCAAACGAAACACTGATAGAAGGGGTTTAGCGACATGATACAGCGAGACGACGAAGGTGCTTCCTTGGCCGTGCTTTATCAAGGGAAGCTATTCCTACACCTATATGGAGGATACGCTAATAGGTACACATTTTTCTTGATGTTGAAAATATTTATTGTTTTAATTGACTCAACTTTTCAATACATATAACCGGTTATTTTTGAGAAGCCTCAGAAGCCTCATTCCTCGAGAAAAAGGAAAGGAAAAAGTGTGTAGAGTTGGCGATTTTTCCTACATATAGGATAACGAATAAATCACGGAAATAATCACACCCTGTTTGGAAGGCGCCATGCATTCTACCTCTGCGCAGTGCCGTGGAGGCGACTTGAATGAATATTTGGCCACACAATGACTTGAGGTGGCCAGCCGATGGATCATTGAGCGTTTTGCAGCCCTGGGAGATACGTCCGGTACTAACTCACCGATCCCCGAGGGATGGTAGGCTCCGTTGACCTGGACGAGAAATCCGAACCAAGGACCTGGAATCAGATGCACACTCGGCACCTCCTCTGACTGCGTTTCTACGCGTCTTTTTCTTATTCATGAAATGTACAAACTATTTGAACTAAATCCTTCGCGAAGTTAACTTCAGAATAGCCGAGCTAGAAAAGGGAGCGCAACCTCCATTTTCTCGCACATCACTGTACTATGAGAACTATCAATTCGTTTTAGAAGGAAAGGTATAGCATGGAACAAGGACACTATGGCCGTCGCCTATTCTTCGACAAAGATCTGGGCAGGACTTACGGCGGCCATTATGGCTGGGAAAGGCTTGCTGAACTACACAGAAAAGGCAAGACATCAAAGAAATTATCTAAAGCGCCCCAAAAATCAACATCAATGTGGAACAAATCTTTAGGTGTCAACTTTCTGGCCGGAATACTCTAAAAATGGTAAAGAAAGTACAACCGCCAGAGATATTTTGGACCATCGGGTAATTGAAGAATTCTCCCTAAGTAAAAAAAGCTCATTGTACCACATTTTTTAGGCCGGCCTAATCACCTTCGGCAGAGACTTTACGCTCGATGAGGCTAAAGATCTTGACGGAGTTTCGACGCTTATTGAAGCGGTGAGATCATACTATGTCTTTCGGGTGTCACTGAAGGTAGCACGCGTAGAATAAAAAAAATTTCAAAGCTTAGAGGTTCCGAAGAAGACACAGGTGGGCTGCTGGGCAATTGTGCACTCTCTCTTCTTCGGATGACCTATGACATCACAATTTCAAGCCTATCTGAAAATTTGGTCTTAATCAACTTTCCTCAAATATTCTAATAGTTTTTTGTGTCATCATCAATCGTATAGTGGCCGGACGTCTCAGCAACACTTTTTCGGAAAACCAGACCATCTTTTCAAGCCATTTTCTGCCATTCTTTGCCGCTTCATAATTTACAAGTTTACTTGGAATAAAAGAACTTATATATAAAAGAAGAATATCAAAATAAAAAGAGCTTGCAGTTCCAACATTTAAATATAAGTATAAATAAAAAGCTAAATAACCAACCCATTACGAAGCAACTTATACACTTTAGACACTCTTCAGACCGAAATGGACACTCTTCTAAACACGCTTGACGCCTTTCAAAACAGACTGAACATCCTCCAAATTAAAACGAGCTTCCTCCACATTACAGTAGAGGCTGTCCAGGAAAGTCAGAATACTTTTGACTGAGAAAACTTTAGCATGACTTTTTTGAAATTTTTTAAAATCTACCTGTTCCAATAAATCTACACACTGTGAAATTTCATAAAATTTTTGTTTTAAGTAAAATAATGGGGTTCAATTTTGTTTTAAAGCACATAAAAACAGCAATAATTCACTGTATTAAAAGAAGAGATTGAGCTATGCATTCGATTAGCTCATCGCGATTTTTATTTGCTTGATAGAATTAATGCTGCTTACTTAAAACAGCGGGTGTGAAGATATGAATGTTTTTGTAGGTGTTCTCGTTGCACCGTTTGCATCCGTATTACTTTAGCTAAAGAGAATTCTTGCTAACAGTCGAATAGTAAACACAACGATCTGGCCGAGAGCATGGCACGATCTTTTCTTTTATTACAGGAAATCATTATAGCCTTTCTGCGCTTTAAAATGAAAGTTAATTCGTTATTCTTGCATTTAAAAAATTTAAAAAATTTTGTTTTTTAATAAGATTTCAAACAGTATTTGCTTACTGCGACAGGTGAAATACAATTTCAATGAAAGTTATAAGAAGTTTTTCTTTTAAAAAAATTGTTCTAACCGTGTTGCAGTGACAATCGCTTAACCTGGATGACGCTCGTTTTGATATGGATGGTGTTCATTTTGATTTCAAAACGCTCAAGCCTACGTAGAAGAGTGTAAAACTTGATTTGAAAAGTATCTAATTTGATGTGAAAATATTTAGTACACGTGTGACTTCATACTATAGTTGTGCTCTCGCAAAATTTTCGAATATTCGAATGGTTTCGAATACCCGCAATTTTCGAGCATTCGAATTTCGAATACATTCGAAAAACGTGATTTTTTGAACATTCGAATTCGAATACATTGGAAAAATGCGATTTTGTGAACATTCGAATTTGAATACATTCGAAAAACGCGATTTTTTGAACATTCGAATTCGAATACATTCGAAAAACGCGATTTTTTGAACATTCGAATTCGAATACATTCGAAAAACGCGATTTTTTGAACATTCGAATTCGAATATTGATTCGAATATTCTATTCGAATATTCGAATATTTTCGAATGGAACATTGGGTTACAGAAAGGAAAAAACATGGCTGGTGCTTTGGTGGCAATGACCAATAGACGGTTTACCCTGACGTAGTAGGAAATTTTTATATTCGTTTGCAAAGCGTTTAACAAAGTTTTAATGGATTGATCTTTCCACCGAATTCTTCTATGCCTGGAAGGATGAAATATGTTACTGGTCATCAAACCAATCAACACTTTCTTAAAAAGTTTAGTTCTTTTTCCTGGTCGACTGATAAAAAGATTCCAAAGGCCATACCTTACCTTAGCCCAATAAAGGGCCAGGTGATATAGCACGGGATATAGCTGGTGGAGCGCTTACCCTTTGGTTTGAATTACTGGGGTTACATATGTGCATCCACCTTTTCGGCTTACCATGGGACCCCTTACCATGGAACCCCTGGTAACTCTCAATGAAACTATTTGCTTCATCGGAGACCAAGGTCATCATGATGGAGATCTTCGAAACCGGAAGGTTCCATCTGCTTCATCTTTTTATTCACATTACCTAAGAAACATGAAGTGTACATAAGAAGGAGCTTAGAGTCATGCGTATCCCTGAGAAGTGCTTGAGTGATGTTTGTGCATTATTTTTGATGGCATAGGAGAGTGCGGAAAGGTCTAAATGATCTCCGTGATTGAGAAAAGTGGTCGTCGAATAGATGTGTATAATATAATAGCTGCCTTCTCTACAGTGCTAACCTAACGATTGTACGAGCCGAAAACTTGGCCACAGTTAACCCCACTTCCACAAAGTCAGACCCATAGTCAGCTCCGGCGTACGTTCCGACGAATAAAATAGCATGGCCTGTTTCTTTTAAGTTTCATTTAAGTTTCCTCAATGAGCGCCTCCGCGCAATTTCAGCACCACCCTTTTCATCGCCTACTTTAGTGCTTTTTGCGCCGCGTTTCAAAGTTTCAATACTTTACAATAGGAGCCATTTTCTTGCTCTACAGTCTGCACCATGCAACAGATTGGGTTTTGTACAGCTGATAGATCCCAGGAGCACATATGCTGCGCAAAAAGGGAAAGTTTGTTACAATTACCATACTATACAATAAACCGCTAAGAGCTATTGATCGGCGCCGCGCAGAAATTAGTCGAATAATAGGTGAGAAATCGGAGAAAGTTAGTCATAAAATAGCGAAAAATACCCAAAGGTCTTCTACGTGCTTGGGGATCCAGAAAACGTGCCGTACTCGTCACCCAATGTGCATGTGGATTCAGAAGACGTACCGAAGTCGTCGTTCAACGTGATTGGGGACTCACCATGGTCAGATATCGCCGACCATCACTTAACCGTCCGAAGATGGTGCCGATGTTGAGAAGAGTAGTGGCTGTGGGGGGGGGGGGGGAGGTTCTGGATGGCTTCATACCGTAAAACTACTCACGTGATCTTAAGGAAGGTAGAGCAAGTTTGGAACATAGCAAGGTTCTTAAATATTGCCTTTTGTACTGCTAAGGAGGAAAAAAGAATGAGCAGAGCAAGTGGCTTGATGTGATTGTCCTTACCTTAGTGATACTGACCTTAGTGATACTGCACCATCGCGCGAAGCGCGCAAGTGCGGGCACGCCCATAGGCGTGACGGATATATATTACAGGCACCAATATTTTTGCCATTACTTTACATCAAGAACTGAGGAATTGTGGTGCCGCTTTTTTGCTGTCCTGCCAATATTTGAACAACAACATACCTTATGTGCGACATAAGATGAAATAGACAAGTACTTTCGGGTTATAGACAGCCAATCCAAGACCAAGAAGAGCATTACCGAGAAACATTGAGTGACCTGACTTCTTCTTGTCGATGCCTAAGAACACCTGAACGAAGCAAGTGTGTTACTAACTAGGGAAGGGTTTCGACCTCCCATGGAACTTCAAGCTGAGACCAGTAGCCGTATTCATGAAACGGCGGTAGCGGGAAGGCCGGAGATGCCTTCCCGCTCCCGCCGCATCCCTCTCCCGTCTTCCCGCAACCCGGTCGCTATTCATGAACGACCGGGAAGCAGGAGCGACCGCGACGCGCGAGTTAGATTCGCAGCGGAGGCGGGAATTGCAAGATTTCAAAAACTAATTTCTCAAATTACAGGGTTTTCAACTGAATATTGAAGTATTTCTGGGTTTACCGGAATTCAAGGACATGGAATTGTGGCTCAGAAGCGCAGTGGACGGGAATAGGCTGCATTACAGTCAACACTAAGAACAACAACATTTCGAGATTTCCGTTTTCAGTCGGGAGTTTAGATTTACGGCTTTTTTTACGATTTACGACAATTTTTGAGTCGTAAATCGTAAATTTTCGTAAATGTGACCGGGCGCTCACATCTAACGCGCTCCAGTTTGTGTATTTTTTGCCTAATTTTGGACAATAGGCACCTCCTGCAGCCGTTCAGAATCTGTGCGTGGAGTGTTTGACGGTATTGCTTTATCAATTTTTTAGAGATTACATGAGTGGAACTGCAAATATATGCTCGAACAAGGTAGGGTTCAATTCCTTTGCCTCTACGAAGGTCTTCTTCAACGATCTCTAGGTAATTTAACGCCAGATTTGTGTACAACGAATAAAAGGCTAACATGATTTCGAGTGGTGCGAGAATGCATTACGCAGGCCGAAACGGCATTCAAATACCACCAGACTCAAATGCAGAAAAGTGAAAATTGCATAGTGCATCTCGGGTAGACGATCGCTACCTGTGATGAATCCGTGAAATTCTTCAACAAAGTCAGCTCTGATCCGCTCCAAATTTATTTGCGACTGGAAAGTATTACTCCATGATCAGCCAAGAATTCGCGTATAGCTTGCATGAAGCATAATTTCATCGTTCGTTACATAGATCGCTAATAATTTGTGATCCTTTACCGCGATCAAGCTCCGAGACGGCTTGAAAAAAACACGTTTCTATCAAAAAGTTGCAAATCTAGAGAATTTTTACTGTCTCATCAAAGCCCCATATGGTTCAACGTCTCGTAGCCAGCCATTGGAAGTTTGTTTTTTCTGCTTTTTAAAGTAGGCTATAAGACAGTGACGACATTTTCTGGGATACTCTGCATTTCTAGGTTAACATAGATTGCAGAGCATATTTTAGCTGCACTTCTCAGCAGCAAAACTTTTTGCTGTCCGGAACATTGAAGATTGTCATTCTTCGTTTTCTTCGTGCGGACTCTCGAGTTTTGATTCACCATGGCTAGTAGTGTCAAATATCGTCTAGTTTTATGCATTTTGAAGCACTTGCCTTTCAATTTATCTCTTTCCTAAATTAACAAGCAATTTATACTAACAAGTTGCGAAAGCGGCAATCGCACTTGATAGGAAGAGAATATCCACCCCTCACCCTCGAAGATGACCTAGGAAAACGTTACGTGACGAACGGCGAAGATAACTCCCCGTTAAGATGGCTTTCGATGCCAAAACAGCCATCGAAATCCTATTGCGTGCAATTACACACACCTCTTCATTGACAGCTTCCCGGTTTCCCGAACGGTTGAGTGCGGGTAGGCCGGGAGCCTCCCGCCATCGGCGCGGGAGGCTACCGTTGCTTCCCGCCAGGTTCATGAATACGAAATTTTCCTTCCCGCCCCGGTCGCTTCCCGCGGGAAGATTTGAACGTTCCCGGGAACGTTCATGAATACGGCCACAGGATCACTAGAAAGAGCTCGAAATGCTGATTGCGAACATGGGTGTCAAAATTGAAAAATGACACTCCTGAGCGAGTTGTGGCTTGCCGCAATCGGGGGACTCACCACAGGCTGGCTGTGCGACACACCGGGCGCGAGAGTGGTGAGTCGTCAGCCTCCGTAAGAAGAGTTCCCCAGCTGCAAGGGTAGTGCTCACACTCGTCGGGTACGACGTCGTTGGTTCGTTTCTCGTTTTTTTGCAAATCATAATTTATCTTCGAAAACGACCATACACGTTTGTAAAAATGCTTGCAGGCAAAAACTGCTATGGTGAAATTTCTATTTACTCTGGCACCCCAAATTCAGCGAGAAGAATGGTCTCCACCTTTGCTGGTGAAAAGGACATAGTGAGTGAAGAAAAAGCAGTAGATCAACGACATTTTGGGCTTCCACATCAATCGAAAGTGCAGTAGATCAGCGACATTTTGTCCTTCCTCATCATACATTTTACTTACCTTTTTGCTTCACACATTTTTTCTTTGTTCCACGAATCCCAAGGTTGTTAGGAACACCTCTAGTTATTCATTATAGTCACAATTTATCTTCGAAGTGACCTTTTATTCTGAATTGTGACACGTTTTCGCTGAATTTGGGGTGCCAGAGTAAATAAAAATGTCACCATAGCAGTTTTTGCCTGCAAGCATTTTTACAAACGTGTATGGTAGTTGTCGAAGATAAATTATGATTTGCAAAAAAACTTCAGCAACGGGAACCGAACCAACGACGTCGCGCCAGACGTGCGTGAGCACTCCCCCTGCGCCACCGCCGCAGCTGCCCGGCCCTTCTTACGGAGTCCCGATAACTCACCACTCTCGCGCCCTGGGCGTCACACAGCCAGCCTGTGGTGGGGCCCCTGACTTCGGCAGGCCATAATTCGCTCAGAAGTTTCATTTTGCAATTTTGACACCCATATTCGTAATCAGCATTCCAAACTCTTTCTAATGATCCTGGTCTCAACTTGAAGTTTCATGGGAGGTCGAAACCCTTCCCTAGTAAGTGATAATCAAAACCCAACAAACAGAAGCAGAGTTTCTTGAGGAAAACTTCGCGATTAGATGTTTCCATGCTTCTGCGCCTTATAGGATTGCAAGGAAGATTAATCTTGAACAGCCTAACCTCTCCCCTCCTTGTATTGGTAGTCCTAATAAGTCCCCTAAGAGTGTGTAGATCAGCGATTGAACTACTTGTTATAAGATTCAAGTTTCTAGTTACGCGTCTGAACAATAGCCGAAAAGCTCCAACCTATTAGGTGCTTGATGGATTAGTGTCCGAATCGTTGAGTAATTTTGAGGTGCAAAAACGATGATGGTCAGAATGTTAGGAAACTCAGTAAAGACTGATCAACGTTACGACCTCGTTCGGCACAGAAGCACATAAAAGAAACTACATCCTTTACATAAACATTCGCTCCATCCAAATTGGCAGAAAGGCAGACCTAAGAAACATTTTGCATGGACGTGTACACGGAAGGAAAAGGCAAGGCCTCACGGAAATGGTCCCGAGAAAGTTGCTCTTAATGATCACGCTGTCCATAAGTATTCACCTAGATGCAAAGGAGAGCGGTTCGAAAAGGAAGACCTACCCTTGTTTCGAAAAACCTTTTCATAGCGTTCTTTGTCTTTTATGAAGTCAGCACCTTTGATCGGACGTGTCTGAGCAGTTGTAAAATCCGGTTGCTGTAATTGATCTATCACCTAGAAATCTTATCACTAGCCCGCCTATATTATCGTCCCTACTGCACCCCAACTGTATGGTTTACTGCTCAGCTAGTAGAGAATGCAACTGCATCCCATAGCAATCCTGATCTGCCAACCCTCGGGCGGAAACCATACCATGGAAACAAAGCGGCCTCTGCACTTTAGGATTAAAAAGCAACTTGATTGAAAGGAAAGCTTAGAAAGGCTACGATAGACTCACAGGACCTCGCAGTGAAAATGGGAAATTTGGAGCGCGAAGATCAATACTTGGTGAACAAAATCCTTAGGCCTATGTTATACTTCGGCGACTGCGCGCACTGCGTAGCACCCGCTCAACACTGTCACCGACGTCGCCGACAACAGCGTCGCCGAAGTATAATATAGCCCTTAATGTTTTCGGATCTATACTAGAGGTCCCCATTATAGAACAAGAGATCAAGCAAAGCTCAATTGTGCAAAGATGAGGTCGAAAAACAAGATTAGTCGTAGGCAATGTAAAACAGAAAACTGGTTCCTGAGTTCCAATACGAAAAACGAAAACTGGCTCCTGAGGTCCAATAGGAAAAGTTCGAATACGAATGAAAATGTAAGTTCTTCTGTGAATAAAGCTGAAGGTTCAGCTTCTGATTCAGCCGTGCTCCTTGTTTCCTGTGTATTGTTGTGGAAGAGAGATTAGGATACTCATCATATATGGAGTGAAAGGGAGACGACGTGCTTACAATTTCTGGATTCTCAATGCAAAATATCCATGCATCGGCTTCGAAAAACAATGCAGATCCTAACTTGCCTATTCGAATGGCATCCATTGAACATTCGAATAATTGTGTGTTTTTGGCAATTCTCGAATATTCGAATGGATTCGAATACCCGCAATTTTCGAGCATTCGAATTTCGAATATATTCGAAAAACGCGATTTTTTGAACATTCGAATTCGAATACATTCGAAAAACGCGATTTTTTGAACATTCGAATTCGAATACATTCGAAAAACGCGATTTTTTGAACACTCGAATTCGAATACATTCGAAAAACGCGATTTTTTGAACATTCGAATTCGAATATTCAAATTCGAATGAAAATCATTCGAATACCTATTCGAATAGGTCATTCGAGCACAACTATACTTCATACAGATCAGTACTTTGATAACAATATTTTTCACGAATTCAACGAACGATTGCTATCTGTGAATAAATTTTGTTGCATTTTTTACCTAATTATTTCATTGGTCTCATGGTAGAAAAGTCGGAGGATGCGTCAGCAGTCGTGCGCTCCCGATACCAAGTTCTTGGTTCGGATTTCCCGCCCAGACCAGTCAAGCCTTCTCTCCCTCTAGGGTCGGTGAATTTGTAACACTTGTATAAAGGATAATAAGGATAAAGGACGGCGTTACTCAATCCCTTTTGGGATGCGCCAGCGCATTCTACTTCTACGGGATATCGCGGAGGCGACATGAATGCGTATTTGGCGATACAATGACTTGCGGTGGCCAGCCGATGAACAAGTCAGCGCTTTATCCTTCCCAGACAAATCTGGTACCAATTCACCGACCCCGGAGGGATGGAAGGCTTGGTTGGCCTGGGCGGGAAATCCGAACCAGGAACCTGGTATCGGGTGCACGCGACAGTCGCGCCTCCTCCGACTGCGCTACACGCGCCCAACACTTGTATGGAAAGGATAAAATGCTGACCTGTTCATCGAACGGCCACCACAAGTCATTCTCTTGTCCAAATACGCATTCAGATTGCTTCCACGATATATACCAGAAAAACAGAATGTGTGCCACAAAAGGGAGATACGCTATCCTTTATCCTTACCATTTCTGATATTTGATATTTATTGCATGGACACTCATATGCACGAAGGTTAAAAAACACAACCGCAATAAGAGCAACAAAACAACCACAACAAGCTAACAGACAAGCTATTCTGTTGCCTAGGCGTATCTTAGTCGTTGGTATTATTTCTTTTTTCATTTTCATTTTCAATTTTGCTTACCAAATTACAACTAGCTGCATATTATTTTACTTAATTTTACTTAGGCCTAATCCCGCGGGGTGGACCGCAGAAGGGCACGAATGGTGCCGGGACCCTACACCAGGCCACTCGTCGTCGCGGATGGCGAGTTGCGACGATTGGTCAGGTGTAGGATCCCGGCACGATTCTTGTCCGTCTGAGGACACTCTCCCCGGAAGTACACCTTAGGTCTTACTGAAGTGAATGATTTAAAGTTATGGAACAAAACCAGTCCGGTAAAGCAAAACTCCAACTACATCACCTCATATTTTTAAAAGCTTCACGCGTTCAGAGAAGAAGTAATGAATGATCAGCGGCGGAATCTGCAGTTTTTCTCTATGAATGCAAATATTGACTATGGTTACCAACAGAAGAGTAAGGAAGCCTTCTTTTTATCGTAAAGCACATTGAATTGATGAATGTGTTAACCCATCTCTGTTCTCACCCAATGTGCCACATATTCTACTTCTAAGACCAAATGAAGGGATAAAAAAGGTAAAGGACCGCGTTATTCAATCTTTTTGGGATGCGCCACACATTCTACTTCTATGGGATGTCGTGGAAGCGACTTAAATGCGTATTGGGCCAAACAGTGACTTGCGGTGGCCAGCCGATGAGCAAGTCAGCCCTTCCCAGACACATTGCTACTAATTCGCCGACTACGGAGTAAGGGAAGGTTAGGTTGGCTTGGGTGCGAAACCGAAACCAAGCTCATTGATTTGAGATGTGCATGCGACGGTCGGCGCTCCCCTGACTGCGCCACCACCTCCCCGTGTCTCTTGTAGTCAGTGAAACTACAATTCTTCGAAAAGATTTAAGGCGAACACAAAGCACTACCCTAGGCTACTCCTCACTGGGTTCCTGGAACAAGTCGCGGCTACCACGCGTTGACCTATGGATTCCTAGTCGACCAAATGATCAGACGACTGCATCCTCATCACTACACCGTCTCCCAGTTCTATCAGAAAGAAGTATGGAGGGAAGGTGGCTACCATACCTGTTACATAAAGTCACATAACCATAAAATCACATGTTACGCTTTTAGGGATCGCCTTCTCCATTGGCAGCGGAAACTTAAACCAAAGCCTGATTGCACACGTCTCCAATCCGTCTATTCTGCAATCGGTCGCAGCCCATGCTAAACGACCTCTCACGTATGTTGAATTTGGAGCGCTTCTTGTGCACCACGGTTAGAGTGGCCTCTCTATACTCGACTCACTGCAATAAAACCAGATACAAGGACTCAATTAGCGAGAGTGTGGTGAGCATCTACCATATCCAATGCGTTTATTTTCGGTGGCTGAAGAGCTTCGTCGCCCACATCACAGGAGGTGGACTCGCTATGACATCAGCCAGCTACCCACATTTTCTCGG
Organism: Heligmosomoides polygyrus polygyrus; assembly: GCA_947396885.1. NCBI lineage: Eukaryota > Metazoa > Nematoda > Chromadorea > Rhabditida > Heligmosomidae > Heligmosomoides > Heligmosomoides polygyrus. The sequence continues at coordinate 82,329,686 of OX377203.1, read as the reverse complement.
AATAATGAGAATGGTAATACCATTGTCCAAATTTGTCCCTTTTCTTCTCCAATAATGGACTCTCTGAACTTATCCCCAACGGTTCTCAACAAGACCTATATATGTGGTCTTGTAGGGCACTTAACTAGGAGCGTGAAGTTCGTTTTTGCTGTGAGCAATTCGGTGGTCCAAAAATATCAAAAACTGTCGTCTTATAAACTCGCTTCGACTTGAAGCGGACGCGAGAGGAATGGAGACCACCGAGTCAACCCGTCTGCTAAAGAAATTCTGGTCCACACTTGAGATAACATTGAAAAGCCTACAATAATTTGGCTTAAAAAGAGGTCCTGTAGGACTACAGTGTGTCCCAAAATTACGTTCTCGATATTCACCGTTATAAAAACGGGCGAAAAAGAGATTGGAACATGAATTTTTTTTACATACCTTAGTCAACGTATTTACAAACACAGTTACATGATCAGATCCCAAGACGACTCCTTCTGTCACGGGCCAGGCCTTCAGATGACGTGGCACGTACGTATTCCGTTAACATTTCTATCCACGCCTACCGCGGGATTTCTCTCAGCGAGTAGACTGAGTCAAGTTTTTTAAAGCAGGCTCAGTCTCCAAGTAGGACTGTACGGATGTCATTCTTCTGAACTGATAAAGTCAGGAAGCTTTTCGCAGCCCCAATCCTGCGCTATCCTCCACTTATGGGCAGGTGCCAAATCCTGCTGTAAGTAAGATGGACGCCTTGTCCTTGAGGGTCGTGCTGCTCCAGAGGAGCAAAGTCTTTTCCAAAACATCTTCCAAGTCGAATTTGGAGTCCATTTTCTCTCTGTTTTTGACGAAAAACAACGGCGACTTTTCCGCATAAGTGTGTCATCGGCTCAAACCATGACTGATTCCGGACGTCCGCAGCGTTCACAGATCCCTCCCCTTCATGGGCTTCGGCTACTGATTTGACAAGTACACAGTGGCTTTGGCGGTTCAGTGCTGCTTGGACAGTAGAAATTTTGGAGATGTTGCCCACCTATGCTCCGTTGATGTGCACTGTGGTGATGGAAACCCTCAGATGATGAGGAGGTGCCATTTTGTAGCCAGTCAACATTGCAGCTGGATATTTAGCATTTGAGATCTGGGTGAACATACCTATCGCGCCCAAACAGGACCCTACATGCTTCACCTGCAGGTCAAGAAAAATGAAAGGTCAAACTTGTGAGAACGCCGTTTTGGGACACCCTGTTCATAGGTATTGTTGAGAATCGTTCGGGTAAGTTCACAGAATTCCTTGTAAGAGTGCAGACTTGGAGCACTATATACAATTTTCACTTCAAAATGGGCATTTTTTAAATCAAATTGCATACTTCTCAAATTCAAAAGGACACCTTTCTAAATGAGCTTGACGCTTTTAAAATCAAACTGAACATCTTTTGATTCAAAACGAGCGTCTTGCACATTGAAATAGAGGCTCGAGGAATCATGCTAACTTTTCTTTGATCAAACAATTATTCCAAGAAGACAGTTGGAATAATTGTTTGATCAAAGAAAATTTTGCATGATTTTCTTTTAAAAAAATTGCTTTCACCTGCTCCTAATGAACAAACACAGTGCTTGAATTTTTGTGAAATTTTTATTTTTAGGGAACTAAAAGAATCAAATTATATTCCTGAACCTCGATTATTAAATAAAATAAACTAAACTAAATGAATCCAAGTTTTGAAAAATTGTTTCACCGCGCAGGAGAGCAGCAGGGATTTAATGTCTAAAAAGATGAAATCGTTCCATGCACTCAACCAGATCGACGCGACTTTCATCCATCGATGGTGTGAATGCTGTTTACTTGAAACGACGATATGTTTTTTTGCTTTTTTCGTTTTGTTTTTGTTTTTGTTGCGCCATTTACACCTGTTACTTCACGCAAAGAGAATTTATGTTATCAGTCAAATGAAAATCGTTCCGAGCTAGACAAATGTATAGTGCGATCTCTTCCTTTGAGACGCCAAATAAATAATCTCAGCCCTTCTGCAAATTAAAATAAGCTCTCAACCATTGTTTTCCTTGAAAATGTGCATTTTTGAAGTTTCAAACAATTCGTTCATTTTGGGAGAGGTGGATTTAAAAAAAAAACTTAAAGGAAGGTCGCACTAATCTTTACCGGACAAAAAGTTATTCTATTCTAAGGAAGGTCGCCAGGAGACCCTCATTTTTAACCCTTTCACGACATTGTCCGACGATGTCGTCGGACACTTTTTTGCCGCGCGGGACAATGTCCGTCGATGCCGTCGGACACCATTATAAAAATAGTTCCTGGAAAATTATCAAGCATTTAATAGTGTAATATTAATCAATGGGCCCGCTTATTCTACGGTCAAGAAGGTCCTTGGGAAACTTCAGTCGATACTGTTTTTCGTATTTAGCAAATAATAAAAATAAAATAATTCAATTAATCAGCGCGCGGGAAAAATGCGCGCTGTCCCACGTGGCAGTCACCCGAAACTCGCGTGTGTCGTGAAAGGGTTAATGTGGAACAAGCTCGTTTTTGATTTGCAAGATGTCCAGTTTGATTTCAGAGGCGTCAAAATTGCTTAGAAGTATTCATTGGATCCGAATGAATCATTTCCGGATATTAGATTCGGTCCTAATCATTCAAAAATTCTGGGCATACAAAATTGCCGCTATCCGAATCATCCAATCATCCGAAGACTTTCGATCGGATCTTATCGGATATAATCTTTCTATTTGTCCCGATTTTTTCAAAAAAAATCGCACTTTTTGACTAGGATGCTGTTCCATACAACGAGCCCGCCGTCAGAGAGTTACCTCTGGTGAGCTGTATGGGAATTGGGACCGCTGCTGGATTCGCTGAAGCCCTTCACCAAGTGGTATCGGTTAGTGGTGTTCACATCTCTAATCCGTAACCGAATTTAGAACGCTGAGAAAAACGAGACACTTGTGTATATCATTCAGAAGAAGATGATTCCCGACAGTCTATGTAAGAACATCAGTGAACCGACAGCAACGGAGGAGGATATCGTCCTCAACAAGAAAGTCTCATTCGGTCACGGCTTTCTTTACGCTCCTCATCCTGTGAGAAAGGGGGTGAGTCAGCATCTGCTATTTTCCATAACGTCTACGCATCGAACCTTTTCGCCTATAAAGAACCATAGGTACCTGAGAAATACTTCGGACATTTCAGGCTCTAGTCTGTCACAATTTCAGGAATGGATAATAAGGATACTTGGAAACGGTCTGCAAGCGGTTGAAATGGATTTCAAGGAGGACGTAAGTAAAGAGTAGCCTGACAGGAGTGAAACTACACTGAACCCCTGAGTCATGGATACTGACTTCGAGTTTAGCCGGGCGCAGGTCTCCTGTAGCCCTGCGACTGAACACCAGAATATTTTCTTCTTTCGGTCATAGGTTCCTAGATCTTTGTTCTCTTCTCCTTATCTTCATCGCCAGAATATCTAACAAGGCGAGGCTATTTTAGAGCGATTGAATAAGGCACTGGCTGTCGCATGCACTTAGAATTTACGTTCTTGGTTCAAGTCCTGCCAGGCCAACGAAGGCCTCCTCCCTTGGGCTTCGCTGAAACGGTTTTCCAAATATACCTGGGAAGAATAAAACACAGAGTTATTCCACGGCTGACTACTGCAGCTCATGGCATAGGTCAAATACGAATCCACTTCGTGTCGTCCCGCAAAAATGGAATGCGTGGCCCAACCCAAATAGGGACCTATTGACGCCTACCCTTGTCCATGCATTTATTCGGCCTCCACCACGACTTCTAGTGGCCAGCCACTAAATCATTGCTCTGTCGTTCATACCTGTGTCACCTGTACTCCCACTGTTCGAGTTGCTCAAGCGGGCGTCAGCCACGTCTACCTTCGTCTCTGTCGCGTGCCAGAGTGCTCCAATGGATCCTCCTCGCTCGAGGGATACGAGGGGCGTCATACCGTTCGTTCAGGGATTCCACGAAGAAGCACCATCGCACCAACGCGTTGGTGGGCGTCCTGGGCCGGTATGCATATCTCGCTCGGGGCCTCCTGCCGGGGAATAATTTAAAGGGCGGCGAAATCCAGCGATGCACATCTCCGGGGAGGTACCGTACTTCCCAGCCCCCTCGGGGTCGGGGGCCCCCTACTCGGACGTGCGGGGAATGAAGCAGACAGCCAAGCGATACACATGAATTGCGCGGAATTTCACCTGCGAAGTGAGGAGAAGGAGTATTTAGATGTGTTCTTCTATAATTTAGACTTACCTTTCACTATTCTCATTTTATTGAGCGCCATTCACATGTTTCTTTCGGTGCAGAATATTCATTACGTGAATTTTCGAGTTTTCGAGGCTTTAAAAGCAATCTTTGTTATTGTATTGCAAAACCAATTCATCAAACGCAATAGAGAACAGTAAAATGGCCCATTATATCACGCTACCGTGTAAGTAACTAAGCGATTATGTGTTCTCAAAATATAACTTCTCTAGGACTATATAGCGCGTTAGCAGCGTATCCCAAAATTTATTCAACACTGTCATTTCCAAGTTTTTCTAAGTGCTTCCAAAGCGAAAGCCTATTCAGACTATTTGGTGTCCCAAAACATTGATAGGATCATGATAAGAAAATTTCTTTGAAAGCATCATGGTATGAAAGTGCTTAAGGTATAGAATCTCGCCACGGAATATGAGTTTTAATAGAGTTTAGGTTCAAGAAATCGGAGCGTCTAAAAGTAGTACTGCCTAAAAGGAGACAAGAACCTTTACGAATTTCCGAAAAATCTACCTTTTCACATCTCCTCATGTCAAATTATGTTTTCTTTAACACGAAATAGCACACTGAGTGCTTGCAGCAATATTTCTCTTAAAATAAAATGAACAAATAAACGGATAAACTAAAACTCGCAAGCAAATGAATACGCGAATAGTTACGCAGAAGTAGACTGCATGTTACTAAAAATAAAAATAATACTAATGCTGCAACTTAATTTCCAGCTCACTGTGTCCCCTGTCTTCCTTTATCCCTCTTTTTTCATCAAACGCGCATGAGTGCGCAACACCGAACAGGTGATATTTCCGTCGAGAAATGAACAACCTAGTCCATGCCTACGCACGACGCGAATTACATACGGATCGGAAGTTCCCCGAGCGTGGTGGGAGCCACATGCATCGCGGGTTGGGAACCCCAAACACGCCGGGCAAGACCTGCGGATGGGGCGCCCCGCCACCCCGAGAAATGCATACGGGCCCTGGTGTTCTCTTGGAATCCCGCGGAATCCAGTCTGTGACGGCCCTCGTCCAGCGGGTGTCTGCGAATCGCATTACGTGGCCGGCCCACCTAATTTTCGACGACTTGGCCCATGCGACAGCGTCTCCGATCTTCGAACGTCGGCGAAGCTCGGAACTCCGGAGGCCTTCTCTCACTTGCGTGAGTCGTGTCACTCCGAGCATCGTCCTCTCGATTCTACCCTGCGCGACGCTGACTGCGTGTTCATCCCGCTTTCGTATAGCCCAGGTCTCTGAGGTGTATGCCGGCGCATGCCAGCAACAGTGGAGCGAATAGGTGGGCACGTAGCCGAACGTTTGTCTTCTTCACGACTTCTTCGACGCTTTTGGGAGCTCCCAAAGCCGCTGGTTTCCTCCTTCCCAGCTCCGGCACTAGGTCGCTGCCCATCCTTTCCATACAAGGATCGTACAAATTCAACGATCCGGAGGTATAGAACGACTGGTTAGCTCAGAAAGGTCCCTGTTTCGAATTTCCCGCCCAGGCCAACCAAGCGTTGCATAGTGAGTTGGTAGCAGACTTATTTAGGAAGGATAAAACGCTGACTTGTTGATCGACTGACCACTCTAAAGCACTGTATGGACCAAATAAAGGTTTCGAATGGATAACGGCGGGGTTACTTAATCTCTTTTGGGATGCGCCACGTATTCCACTTCTAGGGGATGTCGTGGAGGCGAGTTGAATGTGTATTAAGCCACACAATCATCCGATGAACAAGTCAGCGCTTTTTTCCTTCCCATACAATTCTGGCACCAACTCACGACCGCAAAGGGATGGAAGGCTTAGTTGGCCTGTGCGGGAAATCCGAACCAGAAACCTGGTATCGGGTGAACACGACACCTCCTTCAACTGCGCAACACGCCCCTATAGTAGATCAAATACGTATTCAAATTAAGTCCATGATACCCTGTAGAAGTGGAATGCTTGACGCAACCCAAAGGGGATTGACTAAGCCGTCCTTTATCGTTTTATACCATTTTCGCGTCGAATTGGACATTTTTCAATTCAAACTGGCCACTTTTCACGTCAAATCGGACACTCTTCTACGCTAGCCTAGGATATTTGAAATCAAAGCGAATTCTTCCAAATCGGAATGACCTTTCGGCAGCTAAACTACAGACTCACTAAAATAGTTGGAATATTTTTTTTTTGTTCAAGAAAAATTTCGTTGAACTTTCTGCGAAGTTTTTCAATTCACCTGTCCAAGATATAATTGAAAGCACATGAATTAAAAGATGTCATAATTTTATAAAAATTTTACTTTTTGAGAAAATAATAAATTTTGTTTTGAAGCACAGCAAGGCAGCAATCATATGGTGCATGAAAACACTGGATCGCGCTCAAAAATCAAGTCGCAATGTGTATTCGATTGATAGTGTAACTACTGCTTACAGACAGCGACAATTAGAATATGTGTGATTTTTCACAAATGCTTATGTTGCACCGTTTGCAGGTGTGACAACTGCATGCAAACAGAAATTTTGCTTTCAATCGAATAAAAATCACAGTTTCGGACGGGGGCATGTCGCAATCTGTTCTCGCAACAGAAAATGGCATCGTTCATGCTCTTTAAGACGAGCTTCAAACCATTTTCTCGGAAAATAAAATTTCTATAAAATTTCAAACAATCCGTTCACTTATTGGGTAGATGAATTACAATTTCAAAGAACGTTGTACTAAAATTTTCCTTGAATAAAAAATTATTCTAACATTTTTGGAGAGTTCCTAGCCTAATGTAGAAAAAGCTCATTCCAACTTTTAAGAGTTCACTTTGATTTCAAAAGTCTCAGGCTAGCTTAAAAGAGTGTCCAATTTAACGTGAAAATGGTGTATGCAGAGAACTCCGATTGGACAACTGCCTAAATTGCTTCTAGAAACATTCACTATGGCGTCACGTTTACACATTCCAGGTCATCATAGTCATGCTCAGGAATGGACTACGAGCTGGTGAAGATGGTGAGGACGACTACGAAGCCATATCCGAAGCTGTTCATCACACAGTGCATGACATCCAACGAAATAGTGGTCGCCTTCTTTAGTGAAATAAAACAATAAATACTGTTAACGTGAAAAATATACAGCTAGGCATGCAAGTAATCCACTAGACAAGAGTTATATGACAATGAAGTGCACTATGAATAACAAAGAAAGACGATTGAAGTGCTTCAGGTTGGCACCAAGTCGCAGCTGATTCTCCAGCAACGCTGCCAGTTTCCAATACCGGTGTGCTATTAAGACCTCTAGTATCTGCACATCCCCGTAAAGATCAACACACATAAGAGCACCGACGGAAATGTTTCACGGCACAGATGGGGTACGCATCCGGAATATGGATCACTCCTCAAATTTAGCTCGCTTAACACTGCATTCAAGGACATGCTCCGGCACAAAGAACTCAGTGAGATCCTTCGGATGAGCCGCTGGTAACTCGCACTTCATGTGAGTCTTCTCTGCGGAACGGAACGTCTCGCTAGACAGATTCACCTGAAATTTCGACGCAGTTGGCTCCGTGACTTGAACATTGACGTACAAAGGCATGCAGAAAACTCCTCACCTGGCCAAGCACGTCCAGTTTCCTTTGGATTAGCGGCCAGATCACATCGTCGGCCGTGTTTCTCGCCACCAGATATTGCACGAATACACTGTCCTTCTGACCTACTCTATGGGCGCGGTCCTCGGCCTAAAATCTCGGATCTTGAATTTCTCACCGTAGATAATCTGGAGTTCGGCAATCATTGTAAGGAGATCGCAGCTAAGGCGACTCGTAAGATCTGCAACCTCTCCAAATGCTTGGTTACCAGTAACGGGAGTATACTCAGAGTTTATAAAATGTATTCGTCCTATTCTAGAATACGGTACACCTGTCTTTGGCTCTACTGAAGTAAAGAATATAGAAGTCTTACCATTAAACAAAGTTCAAGACAGCTTTACTAGGAAGCTTCTATTTAGATCGGGGCAATTTGACTTTGACTCCTTCAATGCATGACAGCACTGAACGTGGTCAGATGCTTGCGTTGGAACCTCTTTCCATGCAAAGAAAAAATTGATTTCCTAATGGTGCATAAAAAACAGAATTGTTTTGCAACATTGCATAGAAAACAATCGAAATCTCACATTATAGGTCTCCATGAAGATAAAGATAGATCGAGTAACGGATATGCTAAAGCTCTTTCCTGCTCAGATAACTGCAAGAATACTGCTGACAAAATGGAGACAGAGCAACGCGCTCGCAGGCTCCTATGTATAGATCGATTCGTTCGACAGAAACCCAGAGGCGGGACTGAGCGGGACACTGGGGATAAAAGCAGCCCGCGCGGCGACTACGACTCATTTTCCTTACTGTTGGTTCCATCCGGCGTTTAGAGCTGCTAGGAGTGCGCCCTAGCTCGCTCTTCCTATGTGTTCGCCACGGAGACTGTCGGTGCGCCTGGGTACGCCTGCGCTGTGTGCATCGTCTCGTCCCGTTTCCTTTCAGTTTGGTGCTTTGGAACAAATTCAGCTAAGGCTAGGGCGGAAGACCAGTCTTCGTCTAAGCGGAGTCTACTCCACTACTGCCCGGGTGAAGCCTAGCTGGTCTACTCTTGGCGTTTTAGTTGGATACGACGGAGTGCTCGAGTTTGGAATTTTCGCTGAGGTTACATTTCGCAAATTTTGCTCACTGTCGTTGGTCTTGAATAATTTCCATCAAGACCTTGCTAAACTAAGCTTAGCTGCTTTCGTGATGGTATCAACTACCTCGTCCTGGATGTTGAGTCTGATCAAACAGCGCTGGTTCCATTTTTGAAATTTGGCCGATTACTGTAGGTTACGATAGGTGCAGGTGACTAAGGCCATGGTCACTGATTTCGTCCAAACTTCGTTTGTAGGGTTAATTGGGGTGCTTATCACGAATCTACCGTACTGCAGCGTAATACCAAAAACGGATGTCACATTCGTGATCAACAGCCTAATTAATCCCCCTGGGCGAGATTTGGGCGAAATCGGTGATTACGGCCTCCATGGCATTAGTCACTCGTTCCTACCGTAACCTACCGTACTCCAGCGCACTACGGAAAACTGGTGTCTGGTTCGTGATCAGCACCTTAGATAACCCATATAGACGAAGTTTGGGCTAAATCGGTGACCTTGACCTTAGTCACCATAACCTGCCGTAGCCTACCGTAATCGGCCGAAGTTTCAAAAAAGCATGTTAGATTTGTGATCAGCACCCTAATAATCGCCATGGGCGAAGTTTGTGCAAAAAAAATTTTTCGACCTTTCATCGACCTCTATAGCCGTGAAAGTACAATAGGCTAGGAAAAGCTTTCTAGGTAGTTAACTCTTTAATTCGTTCAAGGTTATCTAAAAATTTTAATCTTATAACTGTAGACATCCCTCAACGAAAAGCAGGCCAGTTTTCATACATGACTAATGATAAGATGTTTCCTTCTTTCACTAAGAACACCCGAACACCGAACGTTCACCTGAAGAAGTGTGCCAGGATTCCAGTGCAACTCTGCAAACACAACCACTGAAGCCGCTGTGAGCGTGATTCCAACGCCCGCGGCAGTCATGGACAAAATAGCGACTTCAACATCCGGATCTTCCTGAAACAGCGGCTGTTCTTAATGAAAAAGTAGTGTCAAGCGGTAGCTGACGGTCAAAAAATGGACACCTACCTGGAACGCTGCACAAAATTTGCCTCGATCTTTCGACGACGTCTGTCCATCTATTCGAATCGACTTCAAGTTCCGCTTTTGAACCTTGGTTTTCCTGATAGATTTGGCCGAAGGTGTTCGCAATTTCTTACAACCTCACCTCTACTTGGACGGTATCGAGGACAATCTGGTGGTGGGCAAAGATGAGCACCTTTTTCTTCGGAGCGTCGGGATAGAAGTAGTTGTCAAGTATATGCGAGCACACTGCTGCAGCCTGGATCCTCTTGTTAATTGAGAAAAGAACAGTGAGTGACTGGAAAGCTCGCCTACCTTCACCATACCAGTAAGACTGAAATATTCCAACAAGCACTCGTTGCCCTGTTTTCCATCTCCCTGGAAGAATCAGCTATGATGCGTTGCAGTGTAGCTAGAAGAGCTTTTCACAAACCCTGGCTTGTCCTGGATTGTTCATTTCGAAGGCTCTTTTCGCTTTTTGCAAGCTGTCCATTCGCGAGTCGATCTTGTCGCCGGACAGATAAACTACCTGAACGGGCTCCTTCAATAAATCTCATATACACCTTTTTCTCGTCGAACTGTACACTTCAAACCGAATTGGGAACTTCTTAAATCGAACTCTGGGCACTCTTCTGAGCACGCTTAATGCTTTCGAAAATCAGTTGAACATCTTCGAAATCACTTTGAGCTTCTTCTAAAAACACCTGCCTCAATTAGTGAGCACACTGTTTAAAGATTTACAAACAAAAAAATTTTCAGGAAAAATGATGGTTTTGAGGCTTATTCCGAAGCGCAGAAAAGCAGCAATATTTAGCGCATCAAAAGAAGCGATCGCGCCATGCACTCGTTAAGCTCGTCGCGATTTTCATTTTATTGATAGTGCAAGTGCTGTCTACTTCAATTAGCAAAGTGAAGATATGTGTGTATTTTACAAATATTTTTATCTGACCGCTGACAAATGTGCAACTCCAAGCAAGCAAAATGTTTGCTATCAATCAAAGGAAAATCGGGACGTCCTACAGGTGCATGGCGAAATCTCTTTGCTCAGCATTATAAAAAAGCTGCCTTCATGCACTGTAAAACAAGCCACAAAGCATTAGAGCAATTAAGAAACAATTTTTATAAAATTTCAAAGAGTGTGCCCGGTTATTGAGGCTGGTGAATTTTAAAAAAATCAAATACAGTCACATTAATCGTAAAGTTTAAAGCTTTCGTCTTACGAAAAATGATTCGAGCAATCTCGGAGAGTCTCAAGCTTAATCCGGAACATGCTTCTTTTGATTTGGGATAAGCTCAGAGTGATTTCAAATGCGTCAAACTTGCTTAGAAGAGTGTATATTTATTTATTTATTTATTTGTTTATTACGTGAACCAAAGCCGCATGTGAAAAAACAATGTTAGAACAAAATACCAATGAACTCAATCAAAAACAAATGAATGCAACTAAAGTCTTGAAACCATACAAGAATAGAGGTTGGATTTCTTGACTTGTAGAACACAAAATGTGGCTGCATTCCCTTAAGCTTCTGTAGGTGAAGAAGCTTGCTCAGGCTTGCGATCTTGCTATCGAAACATGAAGTATGAGCTGCCTCTTATGTTCGTTGTCAGTCTAGAGCCAAAAAAGTTGCACAGTTTCACAGAAACCCTACCTGCATAGGTTTGGTAATTATACAACTTGGTTCGAAAAGTGCTCAGTTTGACGTCTAATTGTATATATGGGCGGTACTAACCATAAGACGCAAGGTTACCTCTCTGCGTTTATCCGGCAGATCAGAAAGGACCTGACTCTTAAGACGACGAATCATCACCCGCTTAGAAAGAATGGCAGCCAACTCATCACTGTTAGTACACCCTTTCGCCTGAAATCGGAACAGCCCACTTCAAAGCAACAGCAAATGCAAGCCGAAGAAGAGGTAGTACCTCAAAACAAAAACGTCCTTGCTTTCCGTCGCAGTACCGAATGGCAAACTGCTGGAAATTTGGGAATAGTCGGTCGTTCACCAGGCGAACTTGTGAAAACAACTCCGCCGGCCTAGATAGAGCTGGAGTACCCGATAGAAGAATCACACGAGTTGCACGTTTCTGAAATACGAAGAAATAAATCCAGTTAGATAACCCCGAAACCAGCTTAAGATGCAACTTACTGCTAAAGACTGTGCCACCTGTGTCCGCTTGGCCTTGCCGTCCTTCAACAAGTGCGATTCGTCCTAGAAGTCACCAACAAAGATAATCACATTCTTTTTGAAGGACGAATTGTATAAAAATACCATGGATCTGAACGCCAATATTGCACTTACGAATATAATGACGCTGTAGCTGGCCTGCTCCAGATCCTTCCTCTTCAAGACCATTTGATCGTAGCTCATTATTGCGACCTGAAGACCAGACGTAAGTGAGAAACACATTCCAATTGCTTCGAATACTGTAGCAGGAAGACTCGTACGGCTTACAAAACGCTTCCAGAATCAATTATCAAAGAACCAAGAATTTGGTGAGCTGCTGCCGGACTTCCCCAGGAAGGACGAAACACTGACTTAATCATCGTGAGGCCCTCACCAGTTCATTGCTCATGATGGAAACGCATTCAAGCTGCCTTCGGAATATCACCTAAAGCTGTGTGGTGAATTCTGAAGCAACTAGCTCATTCTTTTGCTTACTACTGAACCTTTATTTGACCAGGAAACCAACGAAAATAATAATCGTCTCCTATTGCCCTCTCTCTCTCCTTAATGAACCAGTTTTTAGGGTCCCTTAAGTGATAGAACCATATTCCTTCACTCAAAACTCCATGAACTTCCACTCCTTTTTGATAAGGAGTAGGCTAAATGGCTCCCATAGGTGCAATGCTAATATTCTCCTTACGAACGTAAGCGAATTGTACCAAAATCCCTATAAGCACGACGCCTAGTATTCTACAATCCTTCTTCAGATATAGTTCTTACTCGAAATTACATGAAACTTGAACGAAAGTCAAAACCAGATACTCCCATGAAACCAGCATTACCGTATTTGATGTCCGTGCGGTTGGTAGAGGATCCGATCCCTTGTCAACCATGAAGATCTTCTGGATCACGGGAAGGAATTTATTGATTTGCTGCAAAGGCCTGCTATAAATTTAGAATCCACGCGAGAATTGTTAACAAAAAGCACGAACCACTTTCCAGGCAGTTTTCACTGAGGACGGGCAGATGATCAGCAATGGCCACTCTGCTCTGCAAAGCTCGTCTTTCAGTGGCTACTGCAGAAATAAATGCACAACGAGGACGAACTTATAGTATCGAGCTAACGTCAACGCTTGTACTGATTTTCCCAGGCCCATCTCATCCGCAAGGAGGATGCGTCCGCCTCTCTCGATACCAAATCTAAAAGGAGATTCAGATCCATTGGTGATATCATTACAAAACTAAATTATGCACATAATATTAATCAAGATTGACAAAGAAGAATTTAGAAACAACAACTCATTATATCTAAATACTTACGCTACTCCTAGCTTCTGGAAAGGGAACAGTTGCTGGACCAAGGCTGGATCCATGATCAGGGATATGTCGGAAGGCACAACGTGTTTCGTAAATGAATCATCGCTCAGTAACTTTAGCACGTTATCCGGAATAGGCTCCACCGAGACGTCTACTTCCTTAAATAAAGTAAGTCGTGAAGGCGAGCTTTGATTTAGGGAAATTAAACATGCAATAGCAAACTATCGAATGACTCTATAAAATAAGATAATGGGTGGCGTTACACGTCCCTCTTTGGGATGCGCCAACGCATTCTACTTTTAGGGGATGTCGAGGAGGCGATTTGAAAGCGTATTTGGCAGCACAATGAGTTGCGGTGGCTAGCCGATGCACAAGTCAGTGCTTTATCCTTCCCAGACAAGACCGGCACCAATTCACCGACCCCGGAGGGATAGAAGGCTTGGCTGGCCTGCGCGGAAAATCTGAACCAAGAACCTGTTATCGGGTGCACGCGACAGCCGACACCTCCTCCTCCTACACGCGCCCAACGACTCTATATGTCGCAACTTTTGACTTAAATCGAGACGTATATGAACCAAATAGTACTTATTCGCAATCTTAACTGGCTACCGCGCTTGCGTGTTGAGGCACAGTATTTCTGGCTACCCAGTTAGGAGGGATAAAACACTGACTGGACATCTCCTGAATTCAAAATATTGCATACGTTAATCACACGCTTAAACCGTCAGATCTATACTAGTCGAGAGGACATATGGTAAAACCGTATCTCCAAACCTTTTGAGTTTCTGCGAGAGCCTCAGCTGCTGCCTCATTACACATGGGCACTTAAATCCAGAGGATGTGGTTGTGCAGCATGAGATGGCTCACAGAAATGACGCCTTATAGTTGCCATCTTCCGGCAGGGATACATCCAAATTGCTCTACAATCCTCTCTAAGAAATAGAATACGACATTTATTTTAAATTTTAACCTTTATTTGGTCACAATGACTTGTGGTGGCCAACCAATAGAAAAACAACCAATAGTCTACTCCTCAAACTACTCTAGTACCAACGCAGACCATGAAGGGATGGAAGGTCGAACCTAGATCTAGTCGAGGTGAAAACTGCATACGCCACCTCCTTCTTCGATTACGTTAGGGGTAGACGGCATTATTCAGGGAGCAGAAATGTGACAACATTCCCTACAAAATTAATAGAAACGGTGGTCAAACACTAGCACAGCTCGTGAGAGGATAACATCAATAGCCAAGACGAAGACTGCTGAGCTTAGGTGGAGGAGCAAACCAATACGCGAGCATGAAGCTGAAGAAATGCAGTATATCGTCAGGTCAATACGAGGATGAGAATAGAGGTCGGCGTTAATTCATTCCTGACTGGGATGCGCCATGCATTCTAATTCTACGGGATATCGTGAGGGCAGCTTAAATCGGCACTTCGCCTAAGCAACGATTTGTCGTGACCCACGTAAAAACCAGTGACTTGTCCATCCCAATCAAGCCAGCAGCCCATTCACCGATATCGGAGGCACGGAAGGCTTGGTTGACATGGGCGGGAGCTAAACCAATACCCTCGATTCGGAGTGTAAGGCGACAGCCGGCGCCTCCTTCGACTGTGCTACCACACACGCAGATTAAATTCAGGGAATCAAAACCTCGCAGATCGACAATAGGCAGAGGATGTGCAAAAAGCTCCACTTCTATGTAAGATCAAGGAACGGTCTAACGAGTTGTTCTACATTGACTTGCAAGAGTAGACGACGAACAACGCAAGGTTTTACTTCCTAGACGAGTCTGGTATTAATCCATCGAACCCGGAGGGATGAAGGCTTAGTTGGCCTAGGCGGGAAACCCGAAACGGAAACATGGAATCGGGTGCACCCGCCAGCCAGCGCCTCCTCTGACTATGCTGCTACGCGCCTGAGCGAGAAGTATGTATGTAAAATGTATTCGGACGCAAAAATAGTACCTTCGAGATACTACCCTTAGAAGATAACCTGGCTAGAAGACCAAACATACCGTCAAGCTACTGAACATCTTCTGGCAAGTCTTCACATCCGATAGTGCTATACTCCAAGAACGATCGTTTGCATCGTAACTGCGTGATGGAATGGATTTAATCGCATCGAGTACTACGACGTGGTATGGAGTGAATCGCACCTAAACGTTTCGCAACGATGAATAAAAAGTGACGACAAAATCTCCCCTTAGCTAAAGCTGTACCTTAACCCTATCCTTTGTTAGCACACTCAGGGTGACATGAACGCAGGACCTGGGCAGCTTGGCAGGAGTGGGCGGTTTGAACTCTCTAACAGGCACATTGATGACCGCATTCTGAGGGTGCTTAACGAGAGTTATAAACATCGAGTACTTTGAAAGCACTTTCCAATATCACACAGCAATGCCCACGAGTAAACGTGAGAACAGAAACATCAGCTATTTTGAAAGGTGCAATGTAAGTAGACAGATCAGTAACGAAGTATAGACCGAAATTGGCACCTACCAGTGATGTACCTGGACGAGATAAATGATCGATTATGCTGCCCGGTTTCTGCAATAGATGAAATCGTATCGGGTAACGACTTCAAATTTGATACAATTAAAACAATGTCAGTACGAAGAAATCATTGGTGAGTCTCAGTCTGCCTTCCCTTTGTCTCTGCTTCAGAACCCGTGGAATGCTCTCTCAAATCTAATGCTCTTCTAGTATTTGGTTTTGCTTGCAAGATATTTCTACCTTCGCTTTCAATAACACTAATGAAACAGCAGGAAATGATATAGTGGAAATTCTGTTGAACAGAAGAACATAAGATGTCTTTAAAGGTCTTAGAAATGCGACAAAGATGAAGGAAGCAATGAAGAACGTCTAGAGAAGGGCGGAAGGATTCTGTTGAAGAGCTTTGTCTAACGAACACATTGACCACATTGGATTTCAATGCACAAGAAGATCTGCTCAAAATAGGAACCAACAAGCATGTGAAGAGTACTATTAGCCGTCTTCGAAAAACAATTATTGATCACGGCAGAATAATGCAGTGAAGCAGACGTGCAAAGGCAAACATTAAAATCTTATTAGATCAACGTTCCGGCGTGATTTCATTCTTCAGAGGCTAGAGAAGTAGGGAGAAATAGATAAACTGCCCACCCAGGATCCCTTCAAGTCACGTCAGATTCAAAAATTAATAGAAGAATAAAAGCATGTTTGAGTAAGACGGCCTGCCGACAGGAAAATCGCTGATCATCATATGACACCTGACCTATCCAAGTGACTCGACAGCTTCAAGTATACAGTACACACGAATCGCACAGAACACTAGAACATCTTTTGAAGTACAAGCGTCGAACTGAACATCTAGTCGTCTCGTCTTCGTGAGCCGTCGGAATGGGTGTAGAAGGTAATAAACCGCTAATTATATGCCGCTCTGGTTTACCAACCTCGGGGTAAGGTAGAAATTCTTCCGGGTTTTTATACCCAGGAGGGTGATCGAGTAGTCAGAGCAGCCAAGCAGTGAAACGAATAAAAGATTTAGGTGACGATTATGGACGAGGTGACTTAGGTAGACAAACAACATTTTTATTGAGAATTTCATTCCAAATGCCTGAACCCTTCTATACTTCCATTGCTCAAAAAGCGGTCGAGCTTACAAAGCTGCAGACGTCAAGATTTCTCTTAAAGTGATTTCTTAAAGAAACTTGGAAAAGTAGTGGAATAAAACATGGAATACTACAATAAAACTCACAGCTGGCACATGATTAAAGTTAACGTTAGAGACATTCTGCCGGAGCGCCTGTTGTGGGACGTTTGACAACTTCTGCAACAACAACAACAACAAACTAAACTCTGAAGGAAGAAACTGAGATAGAGCGTAATCGCATAGCATTTGGATGCAAAATCTACTCTATCTATCGCATCGCCATCTCACTATCGGAAAAATCTGATGCCAGAATGGTGTTTTTGAATACAGCGAGCTTCTATGCTCCCTAGCGCGAATAACAAGAATATAGCTACATGGAAGTAACTGAAGATTGAGCTTTACAAGGCCAGAATAAAGCAAAACATGGAAAAGCGGAAACCTACTGAAGAGATGTTAGGAACACCGGAACAACCAGGACGAGGCAACGATGGTGGAGCGTTCGCGAATCTCTGCAACAAGCATTTCATCATCAAAACAGTAGTGATAGTTCTGAGCTAAACGTCGATGAGATACAACAATGTGGAAAATTCAGCCTCACCAATGTTTAAGACTTTGCAAAATTAACAGATTAAGCATGGAAATTTAGAGTGAAATAGAAAGGAGATCAGTCCGAGTAAGTGGGGAGAAACAAAGGGAACTGGCAATTTGGTTCCTCATACCTCCTCCCATGAATTTGGTCTACAGCCTTTGGATCAATCGCCAGTAACTGAGCTACTAAGCAAATTCTAGAGAGGCAATGTTGGACCCAGACACCCCACATCCTTCCCTAACGTTGATTGATACTGAAAACGTTATGCGTATGTGGTAGAACTGTGCATTCCTAAGATGTTTTCCCAAGAGGAAAAAGAGCTTAGAAGCTCTATGTCTAAAGTTTTGAGGATTTCCAGATGTTACACAGACGTTGATGACAAACCTCAATTCTCACAAACTTCGCTAACAATGCTCCCTAAATAACACGATTTCTCCATAACGGCAGGTATTCCAGCAGGCTAGCTGGGGCCAATCTACGCATAGTCCTTAGTGAAAAAGCCACGAATCACGATTGTGACCGTGGACATCCATTTAGCCACGCAAGACTTCGAAATTTTTGTGCAACACTAGTTTGTGACACCAACCGCAACTAAGGCAACTGCTAGCTTCCCCTATGCCCCACCAACCTCATTTTCTAAACTTATTGACTCCTTTCACAACAAAGTTAATCACTGGACTACTGCGCAATTTAGCATAGGTGTAAGGCAATACACTACTTGGTTCTCCCCATCCCTTTCCCCTCAAACTAGGATTTCAGAAGATATGTGTTAGAATTGTTCATGGCACAATCCTAGCACAGGGCGAGTTCGTACTTCTGCTCTGAAATTATTAAATCGAAGCAAAACAAAGAAAAAACGCTAATGAGACTTGCTTGAAATACGCCACGCATTCCACCTTTAAGAGATTACTTGGAGTTGTAGTGTAATTTGTGAGCATATGGTCCATATAATCACTCGTGGTGGCCAGCCGATGAACCAGTGTTTTATCTTTCCAAGATAAATCTGGTGCCCATTTGCATACCCAGGAAGGACGGAAGGCCTGATTGCACTGGGCGGGACCCGAACCAAGGACCTTAATTCGAGGTGCATAAGACACCAGACCCTCTTCCGG
Organism: Heligmosomoides polygyrus polygyrus; assembly: GCA_947396885.1. Classification (NCBI taxonomy): domain Eukaryota; kingdom Metazoa; phylum Nematoda; class Chromadorea; order Rhabditida; family Heligmosomidae; genus Heligmosomoides; species Heligmosomoides polygyrus. The sequence goes on along the minus strand of OX377203.1, from coordinate 82,310,961 downwards.
CTGGGGGGGGGGGGGGGGGGGGTGTGGGTGGCACCCGTAGAAAAACGAAAACGAAGAGGGCACACACACAAGACGGTGCCCCAAGGAAATTGTAATGTGCTTCAGGTCAGTTTCTTTGAACCTTAAGTGGTTGGTATCGAAGTTGTGAACTGTTAGACAATGTTTTTTTTGCGATCAAAACTCTTGCGCCAAGCGGGACTCGAACCCGCATGTCCTACCGATCGGTCGTTAATGCTCTACGCCATTGCACCACGGCACCGTTTGATCGAACGCAAAAAAAGTGAAACGCTGCCCTCTCATAGGCTATATCATAATGTTGTCTCTATATAACAGCCTATGTAACAGTTTACCTTCAAGTTTTCCATTGTTGTCCCCACTACGACTGATCCGGTCCTTGTCTTCTCGTTCTTAACCACCTTTAGTCATGTTTTCGAACACATTTTGCTAATATGTCCACGGAAGTGTTTCATATGTTAGTTATTGTGGCTCGGGGTGGGTCAACTTGCATTCAGCGGTTATCTTCGCGGTTATCTTTTCGGTAAAGGCACATCTTCTTCTTCTTCTTCTTCTTCAGCGTCTGTCCCGCTTCGTAGCGGGGTCCGCTATTCTGGTGTCATGACGCCACCTTTCCCGATCCAGCGCTAGATCAGGGTGGACACCAGCCGCTTTCAAGTCCGTATGTAACGTATCAGCCCAGCGCTGCTTCGGGCGCCCTCTAGGCCGCTTTCCTATTACCTCGAAGTTAAGGCCTATCTTGCGGACGCTGTCTTCTTCTCCACGCAGAACGTGGCCGTACCATCGTAAGCGAGCTTCGCGCATCTTGTCAGCTATCGGCGCGACACCGAACTTCTGCCGAATAGCATCGTTTCGAATGCGGTCCATGCGCGTGATTCCTGCCGTCCAGCGCAGCATCTTCGTCTCCATGACGCTGAGGCGCGCTTCAACTTCCTTGGTCGCAGGCCAACACTCAGCGCCGTACATCGCTACTGGCCGGATGACTGCTCTATAGATCTTTGACTTAAAGCGCTCTGGTATCTTCTTGTCGCAGAGCACGCCAGTCAACGAGCGCCACTTGGACCAAGCTGCACTCACGCGTGAATTCACTTCGACCATCAGTTTGCCATCAGACGCGACTGCTGATCCCAGGTACTTAAAGACCGCAGTGCGTGGAAGCTCGATGCCGTTAACCTTGATGGAGCTGGACTCGGTAACGTCCGTCGTTAAATACTCGGTCTTCTTCACGTTCATTCTGAGCCCAAACCGCTCCAAGCGATCACACCAAGCTTGCAACTCTCGCTCAAGTTCTCCTTTATCTTCGCTAGCGAGCATCACATCATCGGCATAAAGCAACGTCCAAGGGACGGGCTTCTGAAGATCTCGTGTGATGGCATCCATGACGACAACAAAGAGGAGTGGGGAAAGCGCAGAACCCTGGTGTACCCCGACAGAGATGGGGAACTCCATTGAGGTTCCAGCTGCAGCTTGAACTCGACTCTTTGGACAAGAGTAGAGAATTCGCACCCACTCTATGAGCTCTTCGGGAACTCCATGTTGTCGCAAGGCGTACCATATCACTTCACGCGGTACGCGGTCAAAGGCCCTCTCCAAGTCGAGGAAGGCGATATGCACTGCCTTCTGTTTCTCGCGATGCTTCTCTATCAGGAGGCGAGTGGCGTGTATGGCATCAACGGTGCCACAGCCAGCCACGAAGCCGCACTGATTGCTGGACAGCTTGACGATGTCTCGAATTCGTCCATCGACAATTCGCTCAAAGATCTTCATGCTGTGCGAAAGCAAGCGAATCGGACGGTAATTGGAGCAGTCTGCAGGACTGCCCTTCTTCTTCCAAATCGGGATCGTCGTACTTTGGCGCCAACACTCAGGCACTTTCTTCTCCGCCACAACCTGATTAAAGAACTTCGCCAACCACCCAGCAGGGTACCAGTACTTGCACTTCCACAAATCAGCTGCCACGTCATCGGGCCCAGTCGCTTTGCCTGGCCTCATCTTCTTCAAAGCCGCTTCAATCTCCTCCACGGTGATCTTCTGAACGGGGCCGTGGGTTGGAGCCGTTGAAGGGATGGCTGGATGAGGGAACTCTACCGTAGAGATTTCCTCAAAATAATCGCGCCATCGCTTCAATGCCTTCTTGCGGTCCGTAAGAAGATGGCCGTTCTCATCATTGATGCCGAAGAAGTTCTCGATGTCCTCGGTCTGGCGATGGCGATTCTTTGCAAGTCGGTACAGATACCGCTCACCATCGCGAGACTCGAGCTTCTCGTTGACATCTCCATAATGAGTGGTTTTTGCAACAGCCACGGCCTTCTTTGCAGCTTTCTTCGCTTCTTGGTACTTCCGCCAGTTATCGGCTGTCTTTTCGCCGAGAAACACGTGATAGAGCGACTTCTTCTCTCGCACTTTTGCTTTCACGTCATCTGTCCACAGCCAGGCCTGCTTGTCGACCTTCCGTCGCCCAGGCTTCGTAATGCCGAGTTCCGACTGTGCAGCTTGACGAATCGCGTCGGTCGCCTTCTTCCAAGTTTCGTCGACAGTCGTGACTGTCGGTAACCGCACGCGAGAAATCACAGCTGCTTCCTTCTCTCTGATTCGCCACCACTTAATTCTAGCTGCACCGCATCGCTCAACCTGCTTCAGCCTCGGAGGGGCGATCTTCAAAGTGCAGATCAGCGGTCGATGCTGTGGGGCGACCGTCTCATACGGCACGATCTTCGCGTCTGTGACAAGACTCCGGTCGCGATCTCTCACAAGGACAAAGTCTATCTGAGTCTTGGTGCTCCCACTGTAGTATGAGATAAGGTGCGAGTCGCGTTTTCGGAAGACGGTGTTCACTATGGTGAGGTTATGCGATTCCGCGTAATCAAGAATGCGCTCACCATCGGCGTTACGTGATCCGTATCCGAACCCACCATGACAGCTGTACCCGTCTTTCGTAGCACCTACGTGCCCATTAAGGTCACCAGCGACTATGATGACATCTTTCGACGGTACCTCTGCTGTCTTCTCATCAAGCAGGCTCCAAAACTCTTCCTTGGCTTGATCCGAGCAGCCTGTCTGCGGAGCATACGCTGAGAAGAAGTGATAGAGTCGCTCACTAGCGGCGACAACGATCTTCATCAATCGATCGTCAAAGCGCTCGACGCTTACAATCGAGTCACGAAATCGTTCGGAGACGATTATTCCGACACCACTGGTGGTCCTGGGACTTCCACATAGAACAGCCTTAAAGCCACGTCCTATATCCCTTGACTTGCGGCAGGACCACCTCGTCTCCTGCACCGCACAGAAATCAACTCTTCTACGCTCCAGTGCTTCAACCAACTCGCACGAGCGGCCCGTCAACGTACCCACATTCAGCGTTGCCACGCGGGTCCTGCTTACGTTACGGGACTTTCGGACTAGCTCAGTTGCCCCCCGATGCCGTCCTCGCATCAGGGACCCTCGCATACTTCTCACACTCGCCGGGCTCTGCGAGTGCGCGTCGGCTCCCGCGGACGCCGTAGCACTATCTCGAAACACTTGAGCTGTCATAAACCATGTGATGTGACATGGGTCTTCGTAGGCCGGCCTGTCACAAGGGCCTGTCGCCTGCAATCGAGTGTCCGTGTTCGGCTTAACTCGCAGAGCGAGTAGTTTCCAGTGGCACCACGTGGAGGAACGGACATCGCCACCTCGGTAAAGGCACATAATGCCCGATTACATCAGGGCAGATTCATCAACCGTTTACCCCCCTATAACGGTGAAAATACAGCCAAACCCCTGATATGACATTCATTAGCATCAGGCTTTGGCAGTATTTTCACCGGTAGACGGCGGTAAGCGGTTGATGAATCTGGCCCCAGAAGTGGCCCAGCTCCGTTCACCATAGGGGTAGAACGGCTGCGGGACATTATGTACGAATGGTCGCCGCGGAAGCGGCGAACAGCGCGGCGAGCGCGGCAGAAGACGTCGCAATTGGGTGACTTCAGCGGCCAATATAACTTGCCCGGCATCAAAACTTGCACATCAATTGTTAGAAAGTGTATACAAAGTCAGTTTCACTGCGACAGTGTGTCATATTTTCAGCTTTTCCTGAAGAAGCACCATATAAAATTGAGCATTAGAACGTTCCTTAGTTTTGTAACTCGAACTCAATTTCTGAACAAGAGCATGTTTTCTCGTAGCTCCTGTAACAGCAGAAAGGGATATCAACAACTCAAACCTAGCGTCTGCAGCAGGTCATGAGGCACAGCTCACAAAACCGCAGCCGAGCTCATCGCGCACGCGGCAATCGCCATCGCGGGCGCGGTGACCAGTCGTACATAAAGACCGCCCCTCGGGTAGAACGCACCAGTACTGCATAAAGTTCTAAATTCATGGAGCACAAAATGCAGTATAGGGCTGCTTTACATGATTACCTCCCCTTTCCCGCGACCTTTACCTCCGTTACCAACAGCTGAATGAAATAAATAATAGGAACGACGGCCATACAAAAAGGACGCACCTGACCAGGAAGAGCACCACTGGTACCGGCAGCAGCAGCGGCGGCCGCAGCGAGGGCTTCTCTCTTCTTCCGCTCAGCGGCTCTCCGCAGAGCTTCAGCTTTGTTGGCGGCTATTCTCCTCTTCTCCTCATCTGTCAACGGTCTGCTCATAACCCTGTGACATTCATTATGGATGCACTGATCTCTCTTAGCAAGGAAGCGAGGAACGAAGAGTAGGAGACAGTTTGTTGCCGATTGCTCAAGCTATTCAGTCAGTCTTCAGCCTAGTGGATACCAAGCTGCAAGAAGGCCACCTAACTTCAATGTTTGGACACACTTAAGCAAAGGCTCCAAATTCAAGACAACCGCAGCTCGCGCCCTGTGGAGAATTCGCCGCGCGCGACGTCGCGAAGCGAAGCCCGAACACATGCCTGTTCTGGTTTTAGATTTTTGTTGTGAACTGGACACTAGGTTATGGAGAATACTGAGTTTTTCTCTCCTCGAGGAAGGTGAGAAATTTGATGGCGCATGGTAGCGCAGTCCAAGTGGGCGCACGCTGTTGCGTGTACCCCAATTTAAGCTTTTTGGTCGAGTCCTGCCAGGCTAGACAGGCCTTCCATCAATTGGGGTCGGCGAATTGGTACTAGTCTTGTCTGGAAGGATGAAACGCCGACTTCTTCATCGGCTTCCCACTGCAAGTCATTGTATAGGCCAAATGCGCATTCAAATGGCCTGAACGATATCAGTGCGGCAAAATGAGTCCAGTGGCAGCAAGCCTTCGCGTTGTTCTACATCTCTTTTAGAAGTTGAGGTTTCAAAGATATTTAAGAGCAGAGTTCCTCGCGACTAAATCGCCAAAGGTAGCAATGAGCTGTCCGTCAGGAATGAGGGGCGGTCTTTATGTACGAATGGTCACTGCGCCCGCGACGGCGACTGCCGCGTGCGCGATGAGCTCCGCTGCAGTCGTGTGAGCTGTGCCTCACGACCTGCTGCAGACGCTGGGTTTGAGTTGTTGATATCCCTTTCTGCTGTTGCAGGAGCTGCGGGAGAACATGCTCTGGTTCAGAAATTGAGTTCGAGTTATAAAACTAAACAACGTTCTAAGGCCCAATTTTATATGATGCTTCTTCAGGAAAAGCTGAAAATATGACACACTGTCGCAGTGAAACTGACTTTCTATACACTTTCTAACACTTGGTGTGCAAGTTTTGACGGAGGTCTAGATATCACTGGCAGCTGAAGCCACCCAATAGCGACCTCTTCTGCCGCGATCGCCGCGCTATTCGCCGCGTCCGCGGCGACCATTCGTACATAATGTCCCGCAGCCGTCAGGAATAGGACGATCTGTCTCACAGTGCCTAGGAGGTCGTTGTGGGACCGCTTGTTCCGTCTTCTCGTCAATAGGCAAAGCGCGCTTGGTGGTGAGACCATCGATAGAATTCTTCGTTTTTGTCTTTTTCAGCTTGAGCCGTTTTATCGCGCTCATTTTATGTTTCTTCCGTACTCCCTGTTTCTCGTGCTCCCAGTCGTACAAACCTTTTTTGTTTCTCCGCCGTTTCAGCGTTTCCTATGCCGTTCCGTCATTTCTTCGGCAGCTTCATGTTCTTGTAGAGCTGATTTTCGGTACTATTGTACTTTTGGTACCCCACTTAATCTTGTTTAAAATAGGTCTACTAGGGGTAGTCTGCCATGGGAGGAACGAATATCATAGTCGTTTATTGCGGAAATGTCTTATAAGCCCGCTACATTAAGTTGGAATCGCCCAAGGCCTTGCGAAATAGGGGAATTGCTAAATGGCCTAGAAGCAGATCGGAATAGACGCGTGACGTGAGAGCGCGCAATTGGTGTAGGGGAACAATTGTTCAACGCGAATGCACACGTGAGCTGCGTCAGCGACCACGTGGGCATCGATCGATGCGCAACGGTCACTTGTGTGCCCGCTGGTGGCCCAGCTGCCAGACGGATCGTGACGCAGTGGGTAGGAGGACGGGTTCAGGCGATGGAGGTCGGGGGTTAGGTTCCTATGTATGCTGGCGTTTTTGCATTTCATTCAACTGACTGGATGAGGTCCAGGGGTTTTAACATATACACAATTTTCAGGCGTTTTCTGCCCATTTTTCCAGCTGTATGCTTCTGCAGAACCCGGCTTTTTCCTGAGAGACGGAAGCAGTTTCCACACCAACATCTTGGATCGCACCCACCCTGGAGTCCCTTCCCTAGCCTGATTCTGCGCTCGAAGAGCGCAGAATCCAGCTGCGGACTCCCCCTGAGCGACGGAAGCAGTTTCCATATGAGGAGCTTGGATCGCACCCACCCTGGAGTCCCTTCCCTAGCCTGAATCTGCGCTCGAAGAGCGCAGAATCCAGCTGCGGACTCCCCCTGAGCGACGAAAGCAGTTTCCACACGACCAGCTTGAATCGCACCCACCCTGGAGTCCCTTCCCTAGCCTGAATCTGCGCTCGAAGAGCGCAGAATCCAGCTGTGGACTTCCCCTGAGCGACGAAAGCAGTTTCCACACGACCAGCTTGAATCGCACCCACCCTGGAGTCCCTTCCCTAGCCTGAATCTACGCTCGAAGAGCGCAGAATCCAGCTGTGGACTTCCCCTGAGCGACGGAAGCAGTTTCCATATGACCAGCTTGGATCCCACCCACCCTGGAGTCCCTTCCCTAGCCTGAATCTGCGCTCGAAGAGCGCAGAATCCAGCTGCGGACTCCCCCTGAGCGACGAACTCAGTTTCCATATGAGCAGCTTGGATCCCACCCACCCTGGAGTCCCTTCCCTAGCCTGAATCTGCGCTCGAAGCCCACCCCCCCCCTCCAATCCGTATCGCACCTTGAATGAACAAATATGGTTCGATGTTAAGCATTTGATTTACCACCACGCTTAAATAGAGCGTACACATTGATACGACCGTACTCGAATGTCAATGTTACGCCCTAGCGCAAAAATGTATTCCGATCTGCTTTTAGGCCGCATAGATCCACTCGCGAAATAGCGGGCGCTGGTAAGAGACGCAGAGACTCCGCCCCTACCAGCACGCATTCGCGGCCGTCTCGAGTGGGTGGGTGGGGGGGGGGGGAGGGGGGGTTACCATAGTATGCCGTGGCGCGCAGGCGTAGCGACTAGATACTCACAGCGAATTAAATGCAGTCTTATCTCCTCGTTTCGATTACAGATTCGGTCTTATTTTCTTCCGAATAGGGCAAGAGAGGGACCTCTAGGATGAACGCAATTTTAACACAGGTGTCCTAGTGGTCCCACACCCCGGAGTCCCTTCCCCTGTCTAATTATGTGCTCTCCTCCGCGTGAGCGAAAGGGAGCACACAACAGAGCTTTCAAGCCTTTTCGAGATTTCAAGGCTTATGCCCTGGCTAACCTCTGCTGCAGGCTAGGAATGGCGAAGTAGTGCGCATCGTTAGGAGGCGGAGTCTCTGCGTCTCTTATCAGCGCGCGCTATCTCGCAAGGCCTTAGGCAATTAGAGCTTAATATGACGGGCTTATAAGGCATTTCCGCAAAAAAACGACTATGATATTCGTTATTCCCGTGGCAGACTACCCCTAGTAGACCTATTTTGAACAAGATTAAGTGGGGTACCAAAAGTACAATAGTACCTGATTTTCTTGCAAGTTTCGTTCGTTACATTTTTCTTAATGTTTTTCACTAATTTGGACCAAATATCCTTCTCTTTATACCTGAGTAACGCGGACAAACAAAAAAGATATGCACGACTAAAAGACGATAAAACGGTTTAAACGGAGAAAAAACTAAAAATTCTATCGACGGTTTCACCACAGAGCGTGTCTTATCGACTGATGAGCTGACGGGACAGGTGAAAAAAACGACCGCCTGGGTACTGTGGTATAACTCGTCCAACTTTTGACGTACAACTCGTTGCTACCCTTGGCAATTTGGTCGCGAGTTGGGTAGCTAGGTTAGGTAGGTAGGTTGGCACAACCATACACAGTTTAAGGGAGGGGGGGGGGGGGGGAGGGGGGCACAATGCGAGTTTGGGGCCTAGCGGTCGCTAAGTCTGGCTTCTCTTAGGATTGGAGACAGGAAATGCTTACATGCATAGTTATTGCGAAGACCATTATTGCGTTATTATGTTCATCGATAAACGAACCAATCTTGGTTATCAGTTACGTTAATCTCATCCACACTCAACCCAGTCAGCACTTGTTCAAGTGCTCAAGTTGCTATTCCAGCTCATGAAGCGTTAGAGCTAACCTAGAGGAGATATTGTCGCGTAGGAAAAACGCACTTATCGGTTTAATTACCCAAGTTTGAGGTACCGCCTAGCCCTGTTTCAGCAGTCCCCCAGGCTTGGACAGAAATGTAAAGCATCGTATTTTCCTCATCGAAATGTTTATACTCGGACCCTCTCTCAGAATGCCCTAGAATCACTGAGACAATCACAACTATTGCAGCTGTGGTCTCTCCTTGAAATCAAAGCTAGATCCGCAGCCGGGCATGATTCACGATGAAGGGAGTGGAGAGGTGGGTTTATGTATTTGTTTTGTTAGCTGTATATTATATATATTATATATATGTAGGGCGCGTGTAGCGCAGTCGGAGGAGGCGCGACTGCCGCGTACACCCGATACCAGGTTCTTGGTTCGGATTTCCCGCCCAGGCCAACCAAGCCTTCCATCCCTCCGAGGTCGGTGAATTGGTACCAGACTTGTCTGGGAAGGATAGAGCGCTGACTTGTTCATCGGCTGGCCACCGCAAGTCATTGTGTGGCCAAATACGCATTCATGTCGCCTCCACGACATCCCGTAGAATTAGAATGCGCTGGCGCATTTCAGAAGTGATTGAGTAACGCCGTCCTTTATCCTTTATCCTTTATATTATATCTGTATAGCTTTTATTAGGTGTCTTTTATTAGTTGATTCATTAACGCACAGTCAGAGGAGGCGCCGACTGTGCAGATAAAGGTTTGTGGTTCCGGTCCCACCCTAGGGCCTGTTCATACTTCGCAACGAGAAACGGCTCGTCGCTCGTGCAAAGCATGCAAATCGATTAAAAGCGAGTGACGAAGAAATCTGTCCATACTCAAGGCTGACCCTGTCGCCCCAGTTGCCCTTCTCGCCCTTCTCGCTTTTGTCGTCTGTTCATACTTTCCAGGCGCTGCCATCGCTCTCGTCGCGAAGTATAAGCAAGGCACTGACTTGTTCACCACAAGTAAATGGTCAAGTACATTGGCCAAACACGTATACGTATAGACCAAAGTCGCGTTGTAGCGCTCTCGTTATAGGTGCCGGCTGTCGCTTGCACTCCAATTAACGGTTTTGGTCGCGTGTAGCGCAGGAGATGCCGGCTGCCGCATGCACCAGATACTAGGTTCCTTGTTCGGATTTCCCGCCCAGGCCAACCAAGCCTTCCATCCCCCGGAGGCGGTGAATTGGTAGCAGACTTCTCAGGGAAGGATAAGACGCTGACTTCCTCATCGACTGGTCACCGCAAATCATTGTATGGCCAAGTACGCATTCAATTTGCCTCCACGACATTCCGCAGAAGTAGAACGCGTGGCGCATTCTTTAATTGCACGTTACCAGCGTCAACAGTCGTAGAGACGCATAGAGCTGCTGCATTACATAAGTTACTTATTGTTATTAAGGTGATTTGGAAATTGTAAATATTTATCAGAACTTCGACCAAGTGCAGTTACTACCTGCAAAAGTTAATTAAGGCTTTGACTGGCCATAGTCGGTTGTGTATTTTATAAATTTCAGCTACTGTTTTCAGGAAGTGAAGCAATGTCCGTCATCTTCTGCACCAATAGTTGTGTGGATGCAGAGGAGTGAGATCTATGTGGAAAACGTTCGCAACGTGGTGCTACGAGTGAAGCATCCGTCGAAATTCGGCGAAAATGTTCAAGGTGTGTTCGATTTATGCACAGGCTTAATGCCTTCCCACACAGCGTTCATTTATTTAGAGTAACGTTTTCTGTACCGAAGTTACACTAACCCTTCGTGAAGTCCAATAGAAGTACCTACAGAGATGAATACGTAGGAGCAGACCTTTAGGCATTCCGAATTCTTCTGGAGAGTTGGTGGATGTACAGTGGAATTCTATCATGAACCTCCGCCCAACCATAGTGGAACTCACGGATTCAAGAAACCCTCTTCATCAGTTGACTGGAGTCCTTCGAACTGTTGGAGAGGACGAGGTAACACTCTCTCAATCTGAGTTCTCTCTATGAGGCATTATGATTTGGTTTTAGCAAAAAGATTTCTTGTCTCGGCTCAAGTTACTGTCTCTGGACACTACCGATGTCGACGTAGAAGATTTGCTTTTCATCTTACGAAGGTATGGATTCGTACAACGTATGTCGTGTTACCTTCTTTAATCCACAAAGGGATGCAGGCTACAACTGCTGGCCGCATTCTCGTTTTCCGACGTTCGGTTTGCGAAGAAGGATTGGGAGCTCTTACTCACCGAATTCAAGCGGCTCAATATTCGTGCTCTGGATATAAGCCGTGACGTGCTCGATAATGTGGTGGACAAGCTGGATGCGGAGCTGTTAAAACTCTCAGGCGGTCCTGGCATCAAGACAGAGGCTTTGAAGGTTTTTCATTCGAAATTTTGGTTTCTGCAGTGAAACTTTTCTGAATAGTCCATCAACGTCGGCGCTTCCCTCATGCTCTTTTGAAGAATCAGTTCTTCGAAAAATTCCGCCCTATTTAGAAATGTGCTGCGACATTTGTTACTGTGCGGACACTAATCGCCCAGGATCTCGACTATTCGTACGACAAGGATGCGGAGGAACTCGTTAACTGCATTGAGTCCAAGTGAGAACAATATCGAAAGAACGTTTTTCAAACTACAGAAATTTAGCAAGCATGTGCGGCTGCCAACAGATTTTTTAGTTGTATTTGTTCCCAAGGCCGTATAGACAGTTGAAGTTCATTCTCAACTCTCATTGGCTATCGATGTGCTATTCTTCACAGAATAGTGATATCTGGAAGCTGTCTGACAACGTTTCTGCAGTCTCTTAGGTCCTACTTGTGAAAGGCGGCAGTATTGGGAGGTGGGAGGTGCCAGCCAATCAGACCGCATTCGAATGGGCGTGCCATTCTCAGAGGACCTGAACAGTGATAATGATTGGTTGGCGAGTTTTCGGTCGGTGGTCTGATTAGATACGATTGGCTGAATGGGAACGGCAGCACTCACTGTCTGTGGAACTAAAACTATTTGGTGACTTTTAATTTCTGGATAACAGATTGAATTAATCGAGCACGTGTGCAAATTTCGAATCTTCCGGCTTTCAGCGGCTGTAGATTACGCGCTACAACTTTGAAGCTGTCGGTTGAATTGCCAACTAGAAGTATGAACAGTCTACGGGAGCGACAATGGTAGCGCTCGAGTATGAAAAGATTTTAGATCAGAACAGATCGTTTGGTTTTAATCGATTTGCATGTTGTGCAAGGACAACGAATCGTTCCCGTTGCAAATTATGAACAGGCTCTAATTGAACGACAGAGGGCTTCTCAACAAATGAGCTATACCGATAGATTTCTGTGGTGAACTAATCAGATCTACCGCTTGCCTAGCTGGCTGATTATATCATTTTCACGTCGAATTGGACACCTTTCCAATCAAATTCTACACTTTTAAGCTAGTCTAAGACCTTTGGAATTAAAACGAACTATTCCAAGTCAAAATTAGCTTCTTATACATTGAACTAGTGATCCCAGAAAGCTTAGAATAATTTTTTGTTCGAGACAATTTTTATATGGTTCCTTAGACGTCTTAGTTCACTTATTAACACGTTGACGACCGCGCCTTTTTCGGGTGTATGGCGCGTGGGACCAATCGATTTTTTTGCAACGCCGACAGCGTGGGATGACATCTTGTCGCACGGTCGAACGCGACCGCAAAAGTCGTCTCTTGGTGGAAAGCGATGACGAGGATGACGAGGTGGTCCAGGACGACGTTGCTGCTGAGGCCGATATCCTTGCACTACCAGCCGACGATGATGATGGCTCAAAAAGTGAAGTAATAGAATCCGGAGCAGAAAATGAGGATGAGGAAGTTTGGAAGAGCGATTTTGAAACCCCTACTTGGTGGAACTTTGCAACGAAGTCCGGCTTTCATGATGATGTGTTCTACTGCGTTAGGCCGATCGATTATTTTTCAATGACGAACTGTTAATTGAAGCCGTTAATTGACGAAAAGCTCAATAAATCAGTAACCGAAAATTGTTTTTGGAAATTACGCTTTTTACAGCAATGTCTAAAGATGAGGTGCACATAACACAAGGAAGTTCCTTGGAAAGATCTGAATAAAACTAGAAAAATAAATTATAAGGCTGTGGCCTGACATCATGTCACACGGTCCCACGCGACCGTAAGGGCGTGGCCTGACATCAGGCCACACGGTCGTCAACGTGTTAATAAGTGAACAATTTGTTTGCAACTTTATAAAGTTCTCTTTTTTTTTGGAAAAATAATGGCTTAGTTTGTTTTAAAGAACAAGAGAGCAGCAATTTCTTGGTGCCAAGGAGGAAGATTGCGCCATGCCCTTGCCCAAAACGTCGCGATTTTTACTCCATGGATAGAAAATAGCATTTGCACTATCAATAAAATAAAAGTCGCGACGAGCTTTTCGGGTGCATGGCACAACCTAGCCCTCTAATCAAAAAAACCAGAATGACTTCTCCCTCGTTGCGCTTTAAAACAGCATTTAATTTAATATTTTTTTAAAGTAAAAATTTTATAAAATTATTACACTCATTCGCGAGCTGAACTAAAAAAAATTCAAATAAAAGTCATACCAAATTGTTCTTTGAACAACAGATTATCCTAGCCATCTTGGGAAGTCTGTAGTTTGACCTGTAAGAAGCTCTTTCGATTTGGAAAACGATCAATTTGATTTCAAGATTCTTTGGCTAGTTAAGAAGTGCGTCCAAATTTGACGTCAGAAGTGTTCAATCTGATTAGAAAAATGCCCAATTCGACGTGAAACTGGTTTGCTGTTTTGCTTTTCTTCCTATAGTTAGTTACCACTGGGTGCCCCCGCTGCCTGTTAATTCTTTGTTCTGGTGTTGCTCCTGTTTCGTTTCTGCTTTTTCTTCCGCCTTGTTTGAGTTCTGTTCTGTTTCATGTTCTAATGAAAACGGCACATCATTTTTGACGCAAATAAGTAAATAAATAAGATGGCGCATACGTTTACTGGTGACCTGTCATCGATAGGCCAACTAACTCTTCTCATTATTCTCAGTGTTCATGGGAGCTGGTGGTGTGGCCCGCTCCTTCTTGTGTTGAAGCCTGATTGGGGTAAATCTCAGCGATATATGTATGTGCCCGCAGTTAACGTATTCACCGTGTTCTGCATTTGTTCTGTGTCCTAAGTAGATCGAAATCATGTCATCGATAGGCCAACTAACTCTTCTCATTATTCTCAGTGTTCATGGGAGATGGTGGTGTGGCCCGCTCCTTCTTGTGTTGAAGCCTGATTGGGGTAAATCTCAGCGATATATGTATGTGCCCGCAGTTAACGTATTCACCGTGTTCTGCATTTGTTCTGTGTCCTAAGTAGATCGAAATCAGCCCTATCGTGATCGCAAAGGAATGCAAAGCCTGCAAAGCTTTGTCGTATTGTAGATTTCCTCGGCTGAAAACTCTCGTCTGGGATTGGAGCATCGTTGACCCGGCTGTTAGTGTTGATGACCACTCGAAGGCCATCATAGCGGAGCTGGCGAAGCTGTACAGGTAACTTTGCTAACTTTCATCGAGTACTTTGAATGGGCTCAAGTGGATATTTTTCTAGGAAGCTAGACCTGCAGTGCTTAGCGATCATAGCTTACACTCCGTGCAACGACACTAAATATGCCTCCGGAGAATTGGCTCGGTTTCTCTCCGAGGCTGAGTTGCCATCTGTCCAACTCTTCCGGTTCGCCTCGAAAGGGCTGTCTAAGGTGCGCAAAAACAAAGTGATGAAAAAATTCTGAATACGCTCTACCGTTCAGGGCCAAGACAATTTCACAGTGATAACCGCTGGCAGTGATCTTAACACCAGGAGCAAGATCCACTCCATCTACGTTGAAGGCAGGACATCGGCACCCGATCTTAGGTGAGATCTCTTTCTGTGGTTAACTACTTCTGAACGAGGGTGTGCACTTTTCAGGTACCTCATGCAACTGCTGGACGACAATACACCACCCTTCACATCAGCAACGGTTGTGGAATTCGGTGGCTTTGACGGAAAGAACGTCCGAAGTGCGTACGAGGCTAGAAAACCGCAGGATACTATTGAGATCTGAAAGCTGTTTGTGTTGTTGTCGCATGTTGTTTACCCATTGTTTACTGTGGCTGATTGTTAATTGTTCTTGTCACTTATGATTAATGCTGCGATATGTTGATTGCTGTTTGAGCGACTTTTTAAAACTCCAACACCTCGGAAAATAAATGGCTCTTAATGGAGCTACCCACAGAATAAAAGGTCTTGATCCTAGGGGCTTTTACGTCTCATTGCTGTCCCCATCGTTACAGAACTGGAGCCTATCTTGATGGTAAAAGCATATTCGCCTCAAGGAGGGTGACATCATGAGTTTAAGAGATGTATCCTGATGCCAATCTTACCACAAATGGATCCTCCTCGCTCGAGGGACACGAAGAGCGTCATATCGTTCGTTCAGGGCTTTCACGATGTAGTGCAATCAACGCCTTACAGTCGTGTTCTCCACATCACGCAGAATCCAGTTAATGACGGCTCTCGTCCAGCGGGTGTCTGCTAAGCGCATTACGCGGCCGGCCCACCTGATTTCGTCCATGTGACAACGTCTCAGATCTTCGAAGGTCGACGATGGATGCTCGGAACTCCGCAGGCTTTCTCGAGCGCATTGCAGTAACATAGACAACCATCAGTCAGCTAGTCGGTGTTACTACTGGCAGGGCCTTCGCCCCAGAAAACCAAAATAATTGTTGTTTCCCCATTCCTCCGCCATTGTATACGTGAACACCACTTTCAACCCTGAGAACAGAATTGGGGTATCTACGGAGAGATGGAGTGAGTGGTTCGCCGACTGTGCCAATAGGCGTCAGATGCTTCGACCCCAATTGATCTCGGACATCTAACGTATTGATTCGTCAGGCGCTACTATCCTGAATCACTGCATACACCGAAGTACCTGTACCGTATGGTCATCGATCTCCTCGATGTTGCCGGCAATGTCTCCATCCGCGTGCCAGAATGGCCCACAGCGCCCTCTGCGGTTAAGGGGCAAGATCAGCGTCATACCATTCATTTA
Source organism: Heligmosomoides polygyrus polygyrus (assembly GCA_947396885.1). NCBI lineage: Eukaryota > Metazoa > Nematoda > Chromadorea > Rhabditida > Heligmosomidae > Heligmosomoides > Heligmosomoides polygyrus. Next base: position 82,295,224 of record OX377203.1, on the reverse strand, counting down.
GTACTTTCACAAGGAAAGCCGTCCAAAGCGTTAAGTTAAGGGCGTCCTTTATGTGTATGTGTGTGCGTGTGTGTGTGCTTGTGTTTATGTGCGTGTGTATGTGTGTATGTATGGTGTATGTGTCTGTGTATATGTGTGTTTGTGTTTATGTGTGTGGGTGTGTGTACGTGTCTATGTGTGTATGTGTGGTGTGTGTGCTTTTACAACCCTTTGGATACAGTCGGGTGTCACCGAAGCACATTCTGACCGACTCGTCTTAATCTCGACAACTTGAGCCAAGCGACAGTGTCGCTGGTATCGAGCGTCGTCGAGTCTCGCAACTATGGAGGCCTGCCATCACTTGTGTGAACCGTGTTACCGTAAGCATAGTGTTCTCAAATCCTCGATCCAGGTTGTTGAGGCCGGAGGCTTACATCGGAGCGAGATAGACAGTCCAGTAAGTGTGTGATGGGTAAGAAGCCGAACGCTTGTTATCTCTTGCCCTGTGTAAAAGTATAAAAGACAATGTTAATCGATCTCTTGTTTGGCATAAGTCACGCGTTCTGTTTTCTCGGCATCTCGATGTCAATTTGAACGTATTTTTGACTCATATAATACAGTAGCTTACGACTGCCATCCGATGGACGAGTCGCTGATTTACCCTTCCTTAACTTTACCACTTTACTTGACTTTACTTTCGTCCTACAGTGGCCGCTCTTATCTGAGAAAGCTCCTTGCAGTCCATTTTTTTTGTTGCCTTCTAAGTGGTTATTAACTACTTTGTGTAAACTACTTTGTGTATGGGTTACATAGCCAATCTTATGCGTGTTCTGTTTTTTACCCGGTTACAGAGTATGGTTATTGGCAATAAATGAACAAAGAATAAAGAATAAACAAGTCTGTCCAGAAACGCAGTTATGGAATGCTTCGTTGCCTTGAGTGGAACCCGAACCAAGAACCTCGACCTGATGTGTACGTGACACTCTCCGCTCTCTTCGACCGTGCTACCACTCGCTGGTTCGGTTAGAAATAGAGGGCGAAGAGCCGAAAGGACCACTCCATGTTGATCCTTAGTCATTTATGAAGACAAAGGAGAAAACGGTTTACGATTTTTCAGCACAAGCACTAAGAGAAGTTGTCTTTGTGTTTAAGAAACTGCTTGAGAACGCGTCATACACTGGGCTTCTAACAAGGAAGGCCAGGGGATTCTGGACGAGGCCTATACGGTCTTATAGAGGGCATCGGGCGAGGATCACAGAACGTTCCGTTTCTGCCAAATGCACCTGAGTGGTCCAAAAATGGCTAAAAATGGTATCACTTCAGTGCGTGTTGTAAGTGATAATGTGAGAACTCTCCACTACGGTCCCAAGCTCGCTCGGTCCATCTGCACCGCGTGTGTTGTGTGAATGCACACAACACACTGAATTCGACGGCGTCGTCCAAAAATCGCCCTCCAACTGCATTCCCCGATCAGTGGGAGTCTTCGAGCGCAGAACTAGGCTCGGGAAGGGACTCCAGGGTATGTGCGATCCAAGCTGCTCGTGTGGAAACTGCTTTCGCCGCTCAGGGGGAGTCCGCAGCTGGATTCTGCGCTCTTCGAGCGCAGAATCAGGCTAGGGAAGGGACTCCAGGGTGGGTGCGATCCAAGCTGCTCGTGTGGAAACTGCTTTCGCCGCTCAGGGGGAGTCCGCAGCTGGATTCTGCGCTCTTCGAGTGCAGAATCAGGCTCGGGAAGGGACTCCAGGGTGGGTGCGATCCAAGCTGCTCGTGTGGAAACTGCTTTCGCCGCTCAGGGGGAGTCCGCAGCTGGATTCTGCGCTTTTCGAGTGCAGAATCAGGCTCGGGAAGGGACTCCAGGGTATGTGCGATCCAAGCTGCTCGTGTGGAAACTGCTTTCGCCGCTCAGGGGAGTCCGCAGCTGGATTCTGCGCTTTTCGAGTGCAGAATCAGGCTCGGGAAGGGACTCCAGGGTATGCGATCCAAGCTGCTCGTGTGGAAACTGCTTTCGCCGCTCAGGGGGAGTCCGCAGCTGGATTCTGCGCTCTTCGAACGCAGAATCAGGCTAGGGAAGGGACTCCAGGGTGGGTGCGATCCAAGCTGCTCGTGCGGAAACCGCTTTGTCGCTCAGGGGGAAGTCTGCAGACGGAATGAGCAGAAAACGCCTGAAAATTGTGTAGACGTTAAAACCCCTGAACCTCATCCAGCCAGTTGAATGAAATGCAAAAACACCACCATGCTTAGGAACCGAACATCCGAACTCCAAGACTGAACCCGCCCCTCTACCCACTGCGCCTCGACAAGTGTGACAGCCAGGCCACCGCGGGCACACAAGAGACCAATGCGCATCGATCGAATGCCAACGTCGGCGCTAACGCAGCTCACGTGTGCTGAGGCGCATTTCTAGGGCGGTGTCGTCAAATGCGGTGTTTGTGTGCATTCACACAACACACGCGGTGCAGCTGGACCGAGCGAGTTTGGGATCTTACAGAACTCTCCGGAACCATCTCTGCTAAACATTGATGATCTACTCCTCCAGGACGTCACCTGACCTCTGACACGAAAATGCACAAAACTGAACTCACCTGCACCAGCGTTACGCTTTTACGTTTAAAATAGAATACTATAGCGGAGCTCACTCGAAAAGTGCTTACTGGAACACGCAATAAAAAGAAGTTAGTGGGTCTTTCATACGCATTATATATTATAGATGGGATGCTGTATTGAGAAGCAGCATGATAGAGTTCATTAGCCTTCACCACAACAGCTAATACAAGGTCTACGCGGCGGTCACTATGTAGAACTCTATTCTCCGTCGTACGAACGTCTTCCTATACACACAATCTCTTCTACGAGACGGGTACTCAACTAGGAGATCTCCTTCACTCGTCCAATGCTAGCACTGATATCAAGCGACTGTCTCTTCTCTTTGTATGGGAAGCTGTAAAACAGGCTTTGTTACCTATACTGCGAAAAGAAGTCAGTTCAATATCAGTTCAACACATTATAAACCTTACCACATCACGAGAATTCGGAAGCACGCCATCTAGTATCGAGAAAGTTCGTTGATAACGCACTTCTTGAACGGTCCCCATCCCCACGGCTTATCCAACCTCCCCTGAACAAGCAAAAATAGTCAAGGAATGGCATCCTGACGATGACGCACGTACCTTAAGTCCTCTATGAAGTCGGTCATTCATAACCGCCAAAAACTCTGGGTAGCTCAAAGTCTGGTCATCGTTCGCATCGAAGATCCGGTATATCAACGACACAACATACGGATCCAATGGTTCGCCTAAATAAGGTGTAAAATTCTGAGGCGGCATATTTACTAGGCAGCGAATAGCACAAACCAATAGTGGTCTGTACCGCCCGCGAGAATTCGGGAGGTGAGACAGGCATGTCAGCGTTGGCGTAGAGACGCACAGCTGTACTGAATTCCTCAAGGTTATTCAGGAACAATGAGAAGCCAGCCCATTGGCGAAGCGAAACACCCTAAATGTCAAATATTACAGGTATTTCTAATAAGAGGAAAAATAAGGATAAAGTAAGGAAATGAGGATCTATTGAACCCAACTGCCCCAAATAAAGACCACGTCGAGTTAAAGTTATGCATACGTAGCTACAAGGCTTACTCTCCCTCCTCCGATCTGTTCTACTTGACAAACAAAATTCAGGAAAATAGAGGCAGAGAACAGAAGGTAGCTGTGCCAATAGATAGCGACTAGTTCAAAAGGAATCCAGAGTGAATAGCAACACAAAAGCGTGATTTGTACCCCTAAGCTCTAAGGCGTACGCAACAACACACGAGATAGTGTCCATCTTCAGAAGCTTACCATGTCGTCCGGAGAAGAGCGTTCCTTGACGCGGTTGATGTACTTGTGGTAATCGTCTTTGTGAACAACAGTATATCTGGAATTCAAAGCAATTTAAAGACTACAGCCCGAAGAAATGTGAAAAGCCGCCATCGTTTGTTCGGATTCAGTCCCAGACGGGACGCCCTATCGAGTCCCGCCCAGGCCAACCAAACCTTCCATCCTTTCGAGGTCAGTGAATTGGTAGCAAACCTGTTAGGGAAAGATAAAACTGGCTCGTCCATGTAAAGGATAAAAAAAAGATAATGACAGCGTTACTTAATCTTTTTCAGTGCGCCACTCATTCCACTTCTACGGTATGTCGTAGAGGTAATTTGAATTTGGAATATACAATGAGTTGCGCCGATGGACAAGTCAATGCTTCATCCTTCCCGAACAAGTCTGGTGCCAATTCATTGACCCTGGAGGGATGGAAGGGTTAGTTGACCTGAGCGGTAAATCTGAACCAGCAACGTGGAGTCGGGTGTAAGCTGCCGCGTCCTCCGACTGCGCCACCACGCGGCACTAGACCAAATCCTCACGTTTGGTCGAGCACTTCGACTATCAAAGGTGTGGCAGCGGTACAAGGTAATGCATGAATGCGTTCGGGCCCCATAGCGTTCATTCTGATCACGCCGAAGGAGGCTTTGATATCAGCGTTATGATTAACCTTAGGTATTCGATCATGCGATAAAGACACCTGTGCCATTACCAGTACTCATCAGCAACTAAAAGGCCAACTATTAGGGTGTCCCATAATTTTCTGGGCTATTTGAACCATAATTGTTTGGCGCGTTATAACTTCTTTATACAAGATCCAAACGGAATGCTCTCTTGGCATAAGAAGGCGATTCGAATATGTTTCACAATAGCATATTGATTACCTCTATCGGCCTGCTGCCCGTACTTTGGCAATTTCTCAAAAATGAAGCAGAAATCGACGTATCGCGACTTGCTTTTTCATCACTTCCGTTCTGGACTGTCTGCGTGCGAGGGCTATCGTTGCTTTGTTAGATCCAGACGTCTGCAGCAAGTCCAAGTGTGAAGCTTGGTTCAATCTTTTCAGGAAGGGAATGTGCAGCATTACGGACAAGAAGCATACTGGAAGAGCGATCGGACCGAATGAACGGCGAGTGCTTGCAGCAGTCAGGAGGCAACCTGCCAGAAGCGTAAGGACGATATCTAAGGCTATCAATACTCCACGTGGCACTGTTCATCGTTACCTGAAACAAAGCGGAAGAAGGGCAGTCTTGCCAGGATGGATCCCGTATGCACTGACTCCGTCTCAGAGGTGAGAGTGAGTGGTCACCTGTCAGAATAATCTCAACCGCGCAAGAACGACTGCGTGGTTGAACACGATTGTGGCACAGGACGAGAAGTGGTGCATGTACGATAACACCACACGGGTGATCCAGTGGCTTCTGAAGCACACAAGACCAGAACGAATTCCGAAACCGTCACCACATGGGAAGAAGATTTTGCTTTCATTTTGGTTCACGAGTCGGGAAGTCTGCACTACTCGCTTTTGCCGGATGGACAGGCGATTACAGCAGACTTTTTCATTGAAGATGTGCTGGAGACGAAGCGTAAGCTGCTTGAGAAGTACCCGAGATTCGGTACTATTCGTGTGTTAATGGATAATGCACGACCGTATCGAGCGAAACGAACGCAGGAGGCGGTGGGAAAGGAGTCTATCTAAATTGCGGCACATTCTGCATATTCAACAGATATCAGCCCTTCTGGCTATGCTGCATTTAGAGGTCTTGCTCTCTTTTCCATGAACAAACGATGCTCGTAACGTCAAGAGGTTCAGTGCGCAATCGACGAATGGATCGGCAGCAGGCCAGCTTCTTTCTGGTAGAATGCAATCAACTCTCAGCCCAATCGTTGGAGAAAGGTTGTGGCCACACATGGGGAATATGTCGATTGACTACCCTTGATCATTATCTTGTTGTAATAACTTTTAATAAAGATGGTATGATAGCCCAGAAAGTTATGGGACACCCTAATAATATTGTATCCGCACAACAATGCGAACCTCACTCTCAAAAAGAAACAAAACTGTTTACTACCCGTACGCTCTAACAGTTTATCATACTGCATTTATATAATCAATTAAGTTATTAAGCCACCTCAGAACAAGGCGTGCAAAATCCATAGGAGAGATAGTCGATTTGCCCCGAGCGAACTCGTGAAACTCGATTTCCATTATTTCCTCCTGCAGGTTTTGGTAGAAACTGCAAACATGAATAGATAAGACAAACCACAAGCGACACCACCTGCTAAAAACACATTAATACTCACTTCCTGAACTCTTCAAAAGACAACTTCTTGTTTCCTTTAATACCAAAAAAGTGCAACAGCAATGTAGTGTCCTGTTTTTTCACTTCTTCCTCACTTTTCTGAAGAAACAGAGTTTAAAAATTGCTATAGCTACGTAAAGATGAGGATAGAGGAGAGAACGCTATCAAACTGCCGCTTCTAGAAAGAATTGGGAGTGTAGACAGGATGGAGATACTACCAACTACTGTATGAAAAAATAAACCAACGGCAACGAGGCAAGTTCCGTGCAGCTGAGCAGCGCGCGCGGCAAACATTTTAGAGATCTGTAAACGATAAACGTCTCGAAACTCTTCAAACATAAAAAAAACATTACTTGTTAAACTCCACCAGAAAAAATGGAAACTAAATATAACAAAAGTCATTTAACAGTAGAGCTACAGACGCGGAGCTCTGATTTGTTCAAAAGCAACACCTGGTGCCCACCTCTTTCGCCTTCCAAATTCTTTTCGGTACGATGAAATCGCCTTTTTGGTAGCAGGCCGTTCCAATGTTGCCCTTTATCACATGCCCACGTCTATAGCCAAGCTTTTGGAGAGGCACTCAGCTATCTCCGCCATATTTGAATGAACCCGAACCGCTAAAAAACGCCTGCGGCCACAGATAAAACGGTATTGAGTTCTCTTATACACTGCATCAAGATGATGACGCTTCGGCAAGGTTCTCCTCATTATCCTCGACGAGAGGAAGGTGAACGACTGGAGCACCTGCGTTAAGTATAGTACATCGCACGGTAGCAATTGATACGTATACTTTGCTAATTGCCCACTACCATCGCTTCCGTCGTGGACTATGAACAAACCATGTCAACAGGAGAGAGCAACCGCAATTCCTACACATGCGTGCTGATCCTACACATGCGTGCTGCGCGCTTATCGGTTGAGGCTCATCCAAACAGACGTAATTCTTTGTAAGAACTTAAGAATAACTGAAAAATATAGTAGTAATGTTAAATATTTAAGCAACACATACTCATTTAAAATCTTGAGGCATATATTATAGTTTCTATCTTGAACAGTTAGAGCTAAGCCATAACTAACATCTCCGAGCTGTGCCCACTCGAACCGACTTCACCAACAAACTGAAGGAATAAAGGACCCGTAAAACAGTACTTAATCCGTAAGAACGAGCTGAGCGGTTCAACCGCTAGACATTAGCGGTGACGAACTTTTACACATCATTCAACAAATCATGCATGCAATATAGTGCGGTGGATTTTGGTGGAGCTCTAGCAAAAACTAAGGCTAGAGGCCTGTTCACATTATGGTGAACACTAGTGGTGAGTAATCGAGGTGCAAGCTGAACGAAAGAAAAGCATGGTCCGTACCAATACACCTACTGTGTCAGCAGTTACGCCGCAGTTTTATCGTTTTCAATCCAAACACTGAGCTGACTGAAAAGGATAAATGAAAGATTGATGGATGGCGTTAATCAATCCCTATTCAGGATGCGCCATGCACACTACTTCTACGAGAGATCATGGAACAATCTGATTGCGTATGTACCTTATTGTCACGTGGTAGAGAAGAGGTGCCGGCTTCTGTCTTATGTAGTCCGAATCAAAACGTTCTCACGCCCATGCTAGGCAAGTGTTCACCCTTTTTGAGTCAGCGCCCATTCGCTGACCCTGGAGGGATGAGCGCTTGCTTATCGAATGAAGAACCTTTATCAAGAGCACACACGACAGCTGATGCCTACTCTGACTGCGCTACCACAGAATGAACAGACTAGTATTCCGTAGCACACTCAAATTTATTTTGGCCAAACAGTTTTAGCAGTAGAACAACGAGCCCGGAAGCTGGGTCGGGCGGGTAGGCTGGATTGCGCGGGTTCAAACGTTGATCGAATGTGTACATGGAACAGCCTGCAGCATCCTCCGACTGCGCTAAACGATGTACTGGCGTAACTGCTGACACACCACTATCACAAAGCGTGCAATTGGCGTTAATGATCACCACAACATCCTCAATATAATGAACAGAAAAATATTGAAGCAATCATACTTGAAGACTGTCAACAGAAAAAAAAACACGCTTAGCTCTTCTGCACGAAACTCACGACGAAATCTGTGGGACTGTAAGAATCTAATACGATCAAGCGAAAACTAAATAATCACGTCCCTTAACTTCTTCTAAAACACTAGCAGGTGGAGCTTACAGGTTGAAATCTTGTGTTTAGAAGAAAAGTTTAACTATTAAGCAGCGAAACAAATAGCAGCCAAAATTTTTTAATCGAACTAACAAGGAAAGGTACCCAACTCAAGGTGGGCTTCTGCGATGATATTTCGATAGGATGTAGGGTCGCGTGGACGGTGTCCAGAATCACGGTTAGTTTTTGCTGAAAGCTTTTTTAAAGACCTGAAAAAGAGGTGTGAAAATGTGTCCGCAACACTCATCAACCACTATGACACACCACGAGATATGCCTCGGTGGCATCGTCAGTAGCAGTGCCGCCTCATGGAAGTACATCGCGGGTTTTTGCGTTTGGGTCCGAGTACTGTCAACACTTTTTCTAGTTTCTTGTTATTACGCTTCCTCATGATCACAGGTGTCAATTTTAGACCATCAATGCTTACAACAAACCAAGGCTTTGCGCCTACGTGCGAGTTTTTCAATGATGTGTATCTACACCATATCATTTCTCTGGAAATATAAGGTCTTATTGCTCCACCTTTTAGTCAACAACTAAACAGCTACGGTACAAAACTGTGAAACAAGTAAAACACAAGCGTGTGTCACACCAGCAGCATCTTGCAAAAGTCAATAAGGAACAATCTTCTCCCTGGCAAGGATTGACTTCTTCCTCGTTGAGCGCGCAATCTGTGGGTATGGAGAAGCGACGTGGGTGAACATCGACGTTACCAACTGCTACCCACGAAAAAAAAACTAGCACATATGAAGGCGCAAATAAGCAGCCTTGGTTTGTTGCAAGCATTGATGGTCTAAAATTAAGTCCTGTGATCATGAGAAAGTGCAATAACAACAAAGCAATATGTGCAAAAAAAATGGCAGTACACGGACTCGAACATAAAAGCCCGACAGTATGCTCCTATGAAGCGGCACTTCTCCCAACTACGTCACCGAGACACATCTCGTGTGGTGTCATAAGAGTTGATGAGTGTTGCGCGCATGTTTTCACACCTCTTTTCAAGTCTTTGAAAAAGCGTTCAGCAAGAACTCACTGTAATTCTGGACTCCGCTCACAGGCCCTTTATACCGTCAAAATAGCACCGCAAAAGCTCACCTTGAATTGGGAACCTTTCCTTGTAAGACTTTGTGCAAGTCTAGAGAGGGGATGAACCCTTGACGTTTCCCATAACTGGCAGCACTGCCTTAACCACAGTCAGCCTAGGTATCCCTCCATGATTATAACGAACACGCAACCGTGCTTCATGACCTCCCCATAAGTTTTTGAGCAGATTCTGTCATATCTTGACAGAAGGACAGCAACCCCCTCCCCTGCTCAAAAATTACACCCAATTTTTAGCGATTTACAGATGAGATAAGGTAGACAATTATACAATTACTCCCATAAGAGGGCCTTCGCTTATGCAAAAGCTGCAACCCAAGAAAGCTATAACCCCACAAACACTCCAACGTTTGCGCTGAGTGACACACTAACGGCAGAACAAGACACGCCCCTTCACGAGACCCAAGGTCGTAACTATGTGGTTAGAAGGAGTAACCCGTACCATCCGTTTAACCACGATTCCCAAGTTTTCCTTGTCTCAAGCGACCCACTGAAAGTCGGGGTGCAAGAAAAAAAACACAAGGTAATGGCAAGATCTCACGGTGTATAACAATGTATAGTCAGATCCTCTACTAAGTCGCATATTGGGACTTGAAACCATAAAATGGAAATCGGACACGTCCAACTGGCATGACTGGAAGTGGATATTAGCGGACTCGTTCTAAACGAACAAAAACAAACACAAAAACCTACATCATCTGATTTACTCGTTTGATCACCACCACGTGTGGAACGCAATGACGACATCAAATTACGAATCTAAATTCACCGGTAACTTTCGCTAAGGTTAATCCTCGAACAAAACAGGGCACTAGATTGTTGATCACAGCACGTGGCCTTTGAACTTGTGGATAAACGTATTCTGGAACAACAGGAACACGAAACACAGGCAACACACTCGCACTACACACGTAACAAATAAGGTGCAGCATAAAAATACTACAATAATTCCACATATCCACAATTTTTCACGTCAAACTAGACACGTTTACAAGCAAATTTAGCACTTTTGAAATCAACGTCTTCAAAAACCGAAACGGACGTCCTCCGAAGTAAACTGCACAAGTTTTGAAAGGTCAAATTAGTTCCTCGGTTAAAAATCTCCGCTATAATTGCAAATTCATAACTCACCTGGCCCTAAAAAAATTGAATACGGTTGTTATAACGATGTTTCGATTCGATCATAACTATAGCGTCAGCCAGGACCAGCACCCTATGCTTACCGGGTAGGATGCCCTAACAAAATAAAACATCGTCATAACGACTACGTATAACCTCAGTAACAGCGACCGGGATTGCAACATGAAGGTGGAAAACAAATACGTGGTCACAGTGTTTGACATTTGATAAAATTCCTTTCTAAGCTTCAGTGATGGTTTTAAGCGTATTCTAATGGGTAAAATAGCGGCAATTTCTGGGTGTATTGCAAATTTAAATATCTAATTAAACCAGGACAGTATAGATATGCGCGTTTTCCGCAAGCGCTTCTGTTATATCAGTACGTAGCTCCTTTCGATATGTCTATTGTCAATCAAATAAGAAAATAAGAATCGTAACGAGCTGGGCGACAGCTGTATGGCGCGATCTTTTCTGAGAACGCTGAAAATTGTTACTTTCTTAATCTAAAACCATTTCATAATCCAAACTAATGAAATTTTATCTCAAATACTATGTTTTTTTTTTGGGGGGGGGGTAGGAGGAGGTGAATTTTCAAAAAGTCATCGACTTTTTTAATCGAATATTTATTTCAACCTTGTTGGAGAGGGTATAGTTCATTTCGCTCCATTTCCATTTCGAAGGTTTGATTTCAAATGAGTTCACTTTGCTCAAAAAGTGTCCAGTTTAACGCAAAAATTATGTAGACCGCAAAGGCGAAGATTGATGGAGTACACAGGTCTAACAGAAGTTTTGAAAGGAACTGTGGCGCAATGATACACGGGGGGGGGCAGCCCATCATGAGCTTCGACAGACTTAAGCGTAGCAGTCGGATATAGTGACGCGGAATTTTTCACATTGTAAGCAAACTGACGCGTACATACGTGTAATGCAAGTTGCAGCGAGAGGGGCCTAGGTGAAAAGGGGTAAAACTCGTTCAAATGTGGGCTGTCCCCTCATAGTAGCACTACGCCGAACTGTGTCATATATTATCCCGTCACTTGATTGCTAGGTTGAGCAATCGGTCCCCACCTTATGATTGAGAATGTAAAATACGCTCACAATTGAAAGCTCATGAACCGAAGTTAGCGTTTAGATCACAAGCTACGCTTCAACTTTTCAACCGAGAAATTGATTCCAGAATGGAAACAGACGGATAACTAAGAAGATACACATCTCCATTCATTGGGATTTTTTCAAAAATTCGTGCTCATGATCTTCAAACCAAAAGTATGGATAACCTGTTAGGCCCGTTCAAAAAGACTGTCAGGATTTTGTAGCCTCCTTATTCTTGAGGGATTTAAACCTCTTAGAAACTACTTCAATTGGCTACAGATCAAATGTAAGATGTTGTGGAGTTCACATAGACACCTGCTGCCCCATGAGCACTTTTGACTATTAGTATAGTTCTAGGAGAAGCTTAGTTAAGTGTGGTCCGTGTAGTTGTTAGGGCATCAAATGATCCGTCTAATGCTGTTTGGAGACTTCCACGAGAATAAACTCCCCGAAACACAGTAAGCAAACAAAAACGTGCACATGCTGCTCAATTTTACATCTGAACTACGATTTTCTGCACTTATTGATTTCATTACAGCTACTTTTTTCAAATGAAACCGAAATATTTAACATTCTTCCCCAGTCAAGCATGATTACTATCAAAATAAATATTTGAAGAAATAAAAGAATGGAATGAAATTACAGATTGTTATCACTGTTATTACACAAATAGGGAACAAACACATTGCATCCTATACAACGTATTGACACGAAAAAAAAGGCTATCAAAAGGATAATCGTACCAGAAGGAACTCATCCCGATCAATTCTCTCGTTGTCATCTTTGTCAAACATGAGAAACGCAATTTTGAAGGACGACTTCGACTCTGAAAGCTTTCTGATTTACACAAGAAACACACATTCAGAAGCTGGCAGTACAGTCTAGTAAGCCACCTCCTTCAAAAATCTGACATTTTTACTGAAGTCGCAGCAAACCTGGACAATTTTCTGCACTTTCACTAGTCGAAAAATGATTAGCTGCGACCAAACACTTGCACAGGCGTTATCGAACACAATCCCTCTGCTTTCCGGATAGGATACTAGCCGATTACATCACCAGCACTGTTTGATCCAACATCCTCCACATGCTTGCCATAATAGCCTATCGTCACCGTTAACCCGATCAGGCAGCGCTGTTGGTGTTGTGGTTAGCATTCTGATCGGAAAGGTGCGAGTTCGAATCCTGCCCGTCACATTTGACCGCAACAAGACATACCGTACAGTAAGCGGCCTCTGTACCTGTGCTCTGAGCTTAATGTAAATATGCAAAAAATTGCTTCGAGTGACCTTTGTTTTTTGTTTCCAACTTACGACTCCTTCCTATGACTGCCCGAAATGTAGAAAAACAGAAATAGAAATAGAACGAGGCAATATAACGGGGTTTCTCCGATAACAAACGCGGCATCCTACTCGCCTTCAATTTCTGTGAGGGACCGGAACTGAGCCCTGACTGCGTTATAACGGAAGTCATCTGAAACGCAGAGATGCTCTCACAACCTCTCTATAACGAGCGTAGCGTTATCTCGACGTGTCTTGATCGGCTTCGTTTGTACTGGTATAAAAGTAAGCTGACCGGTTTTCAAAACCGCGTTAAGTCGAGCGTCGCATCTTATCTGTGGTGTTATAAGGGAAGGCCACTGCAACCGTATCCGTACTTGACCTCCCTGCTTTGAGATTTTCTGGATGGTGCGAAGGCTGGAAGAGGGTGGAAGATCCTCTCAGAGCTTTTAGGAAGAGTGAATGACCAAAATGAAGCACTTGCCTTGCATGGTGACCTACACACTTTGGTATGAGGAGCGCCTTTCTTGTGCCTATAACCCCTTTGACGCAAGAGGACCGCATATCACATCAGAACACGCGAGAACTACGGTTGGCAAAGCAACCGTTCTTCTATAGTACATTCTCATTGTGTTATTTCTGACCTAAGCCTTCAAACACTGTGTGAACTGAAAATGTCTGGCAGGGAATATAAGGGGAACCTCAGACTTTGTGTTTCGGTCGCAAAATCGTGAGCTCAAGCAAGCTTCTTCACCTACAGAAACGTAAGGGAATTATTAAACCATATTTGGGTGCAAACCAGGAAATCTTAGGTCATCCCTGCATGGTTTCAAGAAATTTCTTTCATATGTATTATGAGTGATGCCTTCAGTCGTATTTGTTTTTGATTGAGTTCGCTGATATTTCTTCTAACATTGTATGTTCACGTTTGGCCTCGGTCCACGTCATGGATAAATAAATATATAAATAAATAAAATCAAGAGTGGTGACAAACACAAACGGTCGAATGCATCGCTTTGAAGATGAAAACATCACAACGCGAAGCAAAGCTGCTAGAAGGAAAACTAACTTGTCATAAGCGTGAGAAGGAAGATGTACTCCGAATAGGAGATTATTCCATTCTGATCCAGAGACCGAAATAAAGCCTTGTTTCCAGATCGAAATGATGGCGTTGAGTCGAGCACTTTCCTGAGTTCTTTCTCCTTCAGTACTCGTCTGTACACGCGTTCTTAAAAGACGATGTTGAGTTAGATAACAAGCAGTCATTTTCTATCAGCATGTCAATGCTTTATTCAGAAAGGGGCACCGACACACCGGGAAAAATTGACTACGTCGCAAAAGCACTAGAAAATTTAACCTCTTGGTGCATCCAACGTCAAAGAATCAATGAAGTCCATAGGACTCATATAGATAACGTCGTCATATTCGATAGAGGCGAACTGTAGAAACCGTAGTTCCCGTTTCGTTAACTTGTGATCCGTCTGAGCTTGAAAACGAGCGCCCTCGTCTCTTCCTGATAAATAGAACAATAATTAAAATCAAGACTACTAGCACGATAGAACAGATGCTGGTACAGTGTAATGGAGAAAAGCTGTGTAGATCACAAGCTATGCTCTAATTTATAGACCGTACAGAGCTGGCGAGCGATTTAACGAGTTGCCGTACACATCGAGTCACCGCTGCCTGCTCAGCATAAAGGATAGAGGAAAAAAGAAAAAAAGGAGAAAGGGCAGCGTTAGTCATTCCCCTTTAGGATGCGCCACGCATTCTACTTCTACGGGATGTCAAAGAGCCAACTTAAACACGTTACTTGGCCTATACGATGACTTGTGGTGGCCAGCAGATGGAAAAATCAATGTTCTATCCTTCCCAGACGAGCTCGACACTCACCACGGATCTATGGGTATATCAATGAAATGTTGCCTATTTCATTTGTCTACACAGACGAGTTGCGTATAAAAATGAAGTAAACGATAACAGGATAGCGGTCTAGGTAATAAATTGGACCGGGCCAGATCTTCGGATGAACTAGTAGAAGCACAGCAACACACCTCTCAGATCAAGACCGCCACTTGTTACAAAGCCGTGATTTACTAAAAGTGCTCCAGATCCGGCCAACGCGCCCGAAACGTATCTCCAAGACTTCCATTTTCCGCCATAACCCGATTTGAATCGATAGCCTCGCGTAAAAGCGAGCCTACCTCGACTCCAAATTCGTTTCATCAGAGCTGAAAAAAACATCCTGTGGACCGTAGCTCAGTCTAAAAAACAAGCAACAAGCAAGAACCTGACGGAATAAATAGGCACGCGAATTGTTTTGATAAACTAAAAAATTACTGTGAACAAATTAAAGCACAGAAAAAGCAAAAACGACACCAGTAATACGAACTCCGGCGCAATGTGGCTCGGGGGGGGGTCACCCCCCCTACTCAGTTGTTGTCCGCCTTAGTAAAGGATACGTGTGTGTGAAATTACATCGGAAATGGCCTGCCTCAGTTCACTGTAGGGGTAGAACACACCAGTGCTGCAAAAAAATTCCGGTTTCAAAATGCACAAACCGTTGTGTAGGGGGTGACCCCCCCCCCGAGCCACATTGCGCCCGAACTCCTGATAACAGCTATTAGCTAGCGGTTGTTAGATTGTTAGATTAGATTGTTAGGTTGTTTTATAAATCGCCGGTGTCCGGCGAGCAAATTTTTTTGTCGCGCGGTCGCGGCGCGGCTGCCCACAAGTCGAAGTGGAGCGCAGAAACCGTCCATAAGTTTTAGCCAATTGGACGGTTAGGTTTATGTTCTGTGTATCCGGGCGACCGACTCTGTCAAAACTGACTTTCATTTTTTGCCTTCCAAATGCTCTACCATGTCTGCTGTACTCCATCAATGCCAGATTTGGATTCCTCTCCGTGGCTTTCAATCAGCTCTACCTATTCTACTATCCAACCGTATATGTCGAGCAAACCTACTGCTTCATGGACTTTTGGTCTCTAGCATTGGGAAAAACGTCCACATCTCTGCACCACAGCTACTTTTGTGTAGCCGCGCCGCGACCGTGCAAAAAATCTTGCCATGTAAGGCCGTTTGTGGCTGGAATGGGCTAAATTGGAAGAGTTCGCATTTGGCTTGCGCTCCTGATGTTTTGATTACAGCTCGATATTACCATAATTACTTGCGGAAGTTCTGTTACAGACAGGTTATGTGCTCGGTTTATACGTACAGTTTAGATCGGAGGCAGCGGTCTGGCAGTGCGTGGCTGAAATGGATAACGAGGAAAAGAAACCAGATGTGTCTCTGGTGACTCATATTGCTGATATAGAAGGAAAGGTTAGTGTTGTAGGATCACTAAGGGTGGGAAAAGGTTGGCTGAAGGGGAAATATGTAGTATATTGCTCTCTCTCTCTGAACGGCCCAACATTGAAGTGAACTAGGTGGCGGTTAGCGATTTGTTTCTGTGCATACTTTGGCTTTGGGAATCATATTAACCTCTTTTCTCTTGGAGAATTGAAGCGTTTTTACACTCAACATTTTGCTCTAACATTCTAGAATTATAGTGATTTTGAAGCAATTGAAACATCTGATCTTTTAAATTGGATTTTAAATTGGCGACAGTCCTGAGTTCATATTTTGGGAGTAATGTTTTATGGTCGTCATTGAGTCTGGGAGGTCGTTTACAATATATCCTGTGAATGTAAGGGAATGCTCTTCAGTCTCAGTCTTCTAGGTATTATCAGAAGACTTTCCATATTACTCGCTACTGGTCCCTACTGACACCAAGTGGTAGCGCAATCGCTGCTATTATACGGTGGAGCAGCGTGCCTCTAAAGGCGACGAGACGGTCGAAAACGGCAGGCCAATAAACTTTCCGCCTAATAACCCTTGCACAGGAGAGCTTGAAAACAGTTTCACAACAATGGCGAGGATCCAAGACGAGAGAACATGGACTATCGGTTTCCATAGTTTTACAGCGCAGTCGGCCGTTGAGAGTGGATAAAGGATTAGGATAAAGGGCAGCGTTACTCTCTTTTGGGATGCGCTACGCACTCTACTACGGGATATCGTGGAGGCGATTTGAATGCATATATGGCCATACGATGACTTGCGTTTGCCAGCCAATGAACAAGACAGCGCCTTATCCTTCCAAGACAAGTCTGGTACCAATTCACCGACCCCGGAGGGATGGAAGGCTTGGTTGGGCTCGGCGGGAAATCCGAACCAGGAGCCTGGCATGTGCACGCGACAGCCGGCGCATCCGGCTGCGCCATGTGCCCTCTGAGGGTGCATATCGAGAATTAAATTAAGTGTTGCTGTGGAAATGTACTGTTCTGCCGTTTTTTTTACAAAATCAAGAGTATAGAATTCGTGCGGTAAGATAGCTCTGAAATCAGTTTTTATAAGATAACTTCTGGGAACTTGTAATCGATTGAACAATGGTTGAATATCTTTGAATATATTACGTATAAAGCTCTCAGTGGCACTTCACACAGTTTTTCCTCGATAATGTTCTAGTCACTAACCGCTTTTATAAGCCTTTGATTTATGTAGAACAGAAATGAAGGTTTATTAAACAACTCCAAGACTAAAGATGTTTTTTTTTTACTTTGACTGCGAGGACGTCAGCAGTTGCTTTCAGATGAGGGCGGTCTGCAATCTAATACCGATCTCGATTTGGGGCTTCACCTCTGACATCAACGAAAAACTTCGAGGAAGAAAGCATAGAATAGTCAATCAGCAACTTACTGCCAGTTAGTTTCGCTTCTTTTGTTTTGACTCGTTGTTGAGGTCAGTAATGAACGATATTTTTGTCAGAGGAGAAAAAGACATTGACTAACAGCAAGAAGCAACAGGTGGCACGCAGTGCAGGTGGAGTTTGCCACACCGTTTCGGAAGTGATTGATGTACTCGCTGCTACACCGGGGAGGGACACCAAAGTAAAGAAGGTCTGTGTTTTCATTGATATTAGCGTTGAGGTGTATATTGCTATTTTACGTCTCTAGGCGACACTTCCTTCCCCTGGACCAGCTAAAGTTGCAACTACCACGAACCAGAACGGCGAGAAGGCGAAGAAGGAGAAGGTGCGTTGTTGAAATATTCAATAGTGCTGCTCTCATTTGAAAATAGTACTTGCTGTTTCCTTTCTGCTTCTCTTCATTATAGTATGCTCTAGTATGATTTTCACTTTGCACTTTGCTTATGTCTAAAGAATTAGTTTTGATATTGAACACAAGAACTACAAAGATAGGTAGATTTGTTTTGTACAATAACCCAGAAAGTGTAATTAGGCTGTTAAGTGATGTGACACCTACTTGCTTAAAAAATCTGTTGATGATTATCTACTTGCTTATTTTGATCAATCAAGAATGACACAAGTGTGAGTAATTTTCCTTCAAAGCAAGCGGTGGCTGGATATCTAGCTCCGCCTCCGCTACGCTAACATATTTCTCCATTCTGCTCTCTTCTCCCACACTGAGTCCTCGCTCGGCGCTACGCACGCGGCTAAATATTGAATTTTTCTTCCTCGTTGCTGCTTCTCGCACGATCGGCAAACTAATATGCTTTTGTCGCTGCTTACCAGGATACTATCTCAACGGTAGGTCGGAACGGCGCAAGTGTTGTATATGGGCAGAACCGCCTCTTCCTGGGAAGTAACAAACTGCAGGTATCTCGACCCCAATACAACTCTGCGCAGAGTTAGGGGCGACGGAAGTCGCGGGTTGGCGCCCTGTTGACTCACGTGCTCCACAGCTGACGGGCGCGCGCGCGGGATGAGGGCTCGTATCGCGGCCAAGCGCAGTGCTCAGGTGGCGTAGTAGGGAAGAGCTCGGGCTCGCAAACGCGGGGTCGGGGGGTTTGGATCCTGCAGAGTGCGTTCGTTTTGCACTTTTGCAAAATCCATGTTTATCATATAGGCAATCCAGCTAGTGGTATTATAGTGTGTTATAGAGCATGTTGACATATAACATGTACTTCAAACTACAGATTAGCTAAAATGTTTACTTCTGTGTGTCACTTGTTTGAAGCCTATTTTGTGTGACCGTAGTTATGTAACGATAGATATTTTGTGGCACTAGTTAAAAGTTCTGACTCCACCGACAAGACTTAAAAAATCCGCTAAAACTTCTTCTACGGGGGTTATCTGGGGTGTTGATCACGAATCTGACATCCGTTTTTCACTATGCGGTCGGAGACCACCCATAGCTTTAACAAGGGTGATCCAGGCAGAGTCGCCGATTTCGCTGAAACTTCGTCTACGGGGGTAATTTGGTGTGCTGATCACGAATCTTACATCCGTTTTTCACGATTCGGCTGAATAATATAGATACAGGAAGGCACAGGATTACATTCTTAAAGTTTCTGCCGATGACGGCAGGTAGAGACAGAATCGTGAAAAACGAATGTCAGATTCGTGATCAGCACCCCAAATAACCTCCTTAGACGAAGTTTCAACGAAATCGGTGACCCTGCCTGGACCACCCTTGTTAACGGTACGGGTGGTCTCCGACCGAATCGTGAAAAACGGATGTCAGATTCGTGATCAGCACCCCAAATAACCTCCTTAGACGAAGTTTCAGCGAAATCGGTGACCCTGCCTGGACCACCCTTGTTAACGGTACGGGTGGTCTCCGACCGAGTCGTGAAAAACGGATGTCAGATTCGTGATCAGCACCCCAAATAACTTCCTTAGACGAAGTTTCAGCGAAATCGGTGACCCTGACTGGACCACCCTTGTTAACGGTACGGGTGGTCTCCGACCGAATCGTGAAAAACGGATGTCAGATTCGTGATCAGCACCCCAAATAACCCCCCAAAACGAAGTTTCAGCGGAATTTTTTTTGACCGAAGTCTTGTCGGTGGAGTCGGAACTTTTTACTAGTGCCACCAAATATCTATCGTTACATAACTACGGTCACACAAAATAGGCTTCAAACAAGTGACACACAGAAGTGAACATTTTAGCTAATCTGTAGTTTAAAGCATATGTTATGTGTAAACAAGCTCTATAACACACTATAATACCCCTAGGTGGATTACCTATATGATAAACATGGATTTCGCAAAAGTGCAAAGCGTACGCAGTCTGCAGGATCCAAACCTCCGACCCCGCGTTCACGAGCCCGAGCTCTTCCCTACTACACCACCTGAGCACTGCGTTTGGCCGCGATACGAGCCCTCATCCCGCGCGCGCCCGTCAGCTGTGGAGCACGTGAATCAACAGGGCGCCAACCCGCGACTTCCGTCGCCCCTAACTCTGCGCAGAGTTGTATTGGGGTCGAGATACATGCAGTTTGTTACTACCCAGAGAGAGGCGGTTCTCCCATATACAACACTTGCGCCGTTCCGACCTACCGTTGAGATAGTATCCTGGTTAGACCCATTAATCTAATCTTAACTTCGGAAAGACCCTGGAATGACCTACACGGTCCTCTAATACTGAATGCTCACTGAACAATCTTCCAAAGTTTAGCGACTTCGGAGTCGAAGTGCTCTACAACGGATCACGAGACATTCGGTCGTTTCAAATAAAGTCTCTTAAATACCTGGAGCTGGAGCCGTGATAGTTGGGGCATAGCACCAAGGATGTGTTACGCAATATAATATTACAGGGCGTTTTGTTGCTATCAAAACTTTTACGCCCGCCTAGCGGGACTCGAAACCGAACCTTCTGCATTCCGTGCATCGGTGCTACATCTTACACTACCGGCGCTGTTTGACCGCACGTAACATATGCGATATCCTCGAGGCGTATCAGCACTCACCTGTGATATCGGAATGCATTCACTGCCCTTTATTTCTTCTCGCGATAAAACTTTTCGTTACCAATGTGAAACAAAGTCTACTCAGTTTTTTTCTGCTTTTCCTGGACCGATTTTTTTTTTGTTTTCAGAAGCCAGTCGTCGTTAAGGAACAACCCAAGGTGATAAATCCTGCACCTGGTCCAGATAGTGCTGTTTCTAACAAAGCTATCATTGCCTCCATTGAAGAAAATACTACCAAGTGAGTTTCTATGTTGTATTTTGCGGACGCTTGACTATTTTTTGGTTCATTATTTCATAACATTCTTTTACAGAAGAGAGGAATCTTCGGATGACGACTCAACGGACGATGAGGTCGAGAGCGCCCCTGTAAATAAGAAAAGGCCCGCCGCTCAGTCAGCCGATTTAGAAGCGAAAAAGCCGAAATTCGACGTGGTTAGTCTGTTACTGTTGTCTAGCAGATCAGAATAAAAATGATTGCCGCTGCATTACAGAAGCTAGTACAGTGTGCTACGAAAGACCTAGCGCTGGATGTCATGGAACAACGTGAGCAGGCGATTCAAAAACTTCAGGAAAAATTAAAAACTCTGAAAGGTGAGTTCAGCTGTTCAAAACTGTTAGACCCTACCTTCTGAGGAAGGAAGTATTCATTCGGCGGATCTCTCCCAGCTCCGAATTAACTAATATTGCACTATCCCTTGTTAAAATTCACTCTATTTATTTATTTATTTATTTATTTAGGAGTGTCAATTACCGAGCCTAATATAAACGTCTAACAATAGTGGTGCAGGCACGACGTGCATAGAACAAAAGGACTGGTTATGACACGGGCAGCGTATAAAAGTTACAGGCTATTCATAGGTTGCTTCTATACATGGACAATGATTTTGAAGAAAAAAAACTTTACTGCTAGGATTTCCAAAGAAGTCTGGCTGCGACGTTGTGCATCCACCTTTGAACCACGAAAGTGGTCACATTCCACAAAGTGGTGGAATCTGTTCATCGTAGCAAGTTCCTCACTTGTAATAAGGACTCAAACTATGCTTTCTCTGAACATCTCTGCATTTCGTTGTCCAGCCCCTTTGTTTCATGTAGCTTGTGCATGTGCATCACCAGTGTTGAGCGTTCAGATATTATTATGGCAAATATCCTTTTCATTGCGTTGGGCCGAAAGCCTGTTAGTTAATAAAAAAAAACATCATTACAATGTTACTTTCTACAGCGTTACATCTGGGAAAATGTGCTGAAGACAGCTGAAAATTGTGCAGATGTCAGACCTTCTCAATCTCAAATCTCAACCGTAGAGTAGAAGTGAAAGAAAGGAATGAACAGGAACCGAATCTCCAACCTCCTCACGAAACTGCGCCATCATGTGCTGCTTCCCGATCCGTTTGCCCTCCGAGGCATCATGGACGTAAAAATGACTCACAGTGCTTGTGGGCCTTGCCGCCGCAGCTCCGTAGTAAACTTTGAGGACTTCTACTCATTTGGTTTAACGACGTGACAAAAAGGAAACATAGTTTCATACTAGCTGAAGGATGCATACTCTTAATTTATTACTTGCTTTCGCCGTTCAGCCATAGGGTTCAGACCTTTCCCTTCTAAAGTGAGAGCGATTGGCACCTTTAGCTGTTCTGACTACCTCGATCTTTTCGTATCCAAATGTTTCTGCGTATTGAAAACGATGCTTCAGAACACCGTCTGGGTAAGAAAAAGGTGGCTGCAAATCCCGCTATGGCAGCGAAGTTCGAACAAGAACGAAAGTTGAAGCGGCGCATGAGCAAAATGAAAATGAAGCAGCGGAGATCTGAACAGAAGAAGGAGAAGGTGGAAACACGAAGCGAAGGGTGCGTTATTCAACTTGTTTATGTTTGATGAAGTGTTATCAATTTTATTTCCCTTAGGTCTCAACTAAATGTTAAACAAGAGCAGCAAAAAGAGGAAGCGGTCAAGTTTTCGAAGTTCGACTTTCTCGTTAAGGGCGATAGAAAGAAGAAGAGAGTGAGTTTTTATATACTTGTTGAATTTCATTTGTTCTCAAAGCTATACGCTCATACTCTTTTTTTTGCAACAGAATTCTGTTATGTTGAAAGATCGAGTCAGAAGACGTGGGCTGGAAGTTGCGTTGGGTGGGGTGGAAATTTATACTCTTTATCGAGATTTCTTGAGCAGTGTATCACCTGTCTGGGAGTTGTACTTGTGACGAGTAGGTCGATGAACTGTTCTGTCGTTAAACGCTTTCCAAGTTTGGCTGCCCTTCAACTTTGTCATTTCTGTTAGATATTTTTGTTATTGTCCAACAAGGTTGGTGTGTGGATGGGTATACAATACAATAAAAATAAAAAATCAATAAAGGCCTAACGTTCCGACGGGACCATCGTGTTCAGAGACTTACCATTAGACATGACTGGAAGCTTAGATTTGAAAACTGTCCAATAAGCGCTTCTCCCGCGGTAGTATTTTTAACCGAACTGTTAAAAAATCTCGATTCTTGGAGCCATCTCACTTTGTACGGCAATCGCAACGACTGGATTGAGAAGACGTCAAGACGTGCGTCATGCGTCAGGATTCAGAAGAGTGTCACAGATATCGTGCCGGCGTCGTAGCACGTGCGTTGGCATTTCGAAAATAAGGATAAGGATAAAGGACGGCGTTACTCAATCCCCTCTGGGATGCGCCAGCGCATTCTACTTCTATGTCGGGATGTCGTGGAGGCGACATGAATGCGTATTTGGCCATACAATGACTTGCGGTGGCCAGCCGATGAACAAGTCAGCGCTTTATCCTTCCCAGACAAGTCTGGTACCAATTCACCGACCCCCGAAGGCTTGGTTGGCCTGGGCG
The DNA here is from genome assembly GCA_947396885.1 of Heligmosomoides polygyrus polygyrus. Taxonomy (NCBI): domain Eukaryota; kingdom Metazoa; phylum Nematoda; class Chromadorea; order Rhabditida; family Heligmosomidae; genus Heligmosomoides; species Heligmosomoides polygyrus. Next base: position 82,271,726 of record OX377203.1, on the reverse strand, counting down.
GGAGATCCGAACCAGGAACCTGGTATCGGGTGCACGCGACAGTCGCACCTCCTCCGACTGCGCTACACGCGCCCATTTCGAAGATGCGTCGAAAAATGTCGACCACCGTTCGATGGGACCGATCGATATAGGTCTCGTTCTGATTAGACCGATTGGGGTGGTAGTCAGTAGGTATAAAGACCGACGGACAGTCTTCACAACGGATGAAAGTTCCGATAATGTGATATCGATGATGTTACTGATTTTATGACCGATCCTATCGGAACTCGCCCTAATTCGTCCGCTGATAAAAGTCTTGTGAATATGATGGCCGAAGGATGGGATTCACATAAGCTTGAAAGTTCATAGAGGTCGATGTTGTTTCATTGAGCTAGTAACTTAGATTGCTATCAAATTGATCAACTTTTTTGGCCCGCATACCATTCGGTGACTTCGCCAGCGCCTTCATCAGAGTCTGAAAAGGTCGAAAACAATTCATGAAACGGCCCACACTCCTTAAAAACACTTCATCCTACGGATTACTATTCGAAGGACTCGGAGTTCCTGTCCTTTGCCTGGTTTTGTGCTCTCAGTGTCAGCGTCAGCGGAGAAGAGCACAGAAACTGTTGTATGATTGTTCTACGAGCATGTACAAACGCGATGCGGGCCCCAGCCCGCTAAGTACCGTATTATTATGTATATAGACCTATTTCAGTTGAGCACATCAGAAAAGAAGCATAAGTTCACAGGAAAGGATTACAAGTCGCTTATAAACAAGGTAGGGTGCTATGGCGTGAAACATTGGAGATCGCTATGAGCAGTGTCATATCTATTTTATTTCAGGTAGAAAAGAGGGAGGAGAAACTTGAGAAACTTCGACAAAAGGAGCCTGAAAAGGCCGTGGAATTGGATACTGACATCAAGTGGCAGCGAGCAGTGAGTAAAGCTCAAGGCGTCAAAGTGAAGGTAAACTTTAGAGGTTGTGATATCCTTTGATGTTAGAGCGTTCTCTTCATTAGAAAGGGTTAGAGAGTGTCACTACTCCAGATAGTTATTTTTGTTTTTTTTTCCTAGAAAATTTCATGAAAAAATGAGGAAATGGAGAACATTTTGTGAAAAAAGATGAAGAAATCAAAAAAATTTTGGAGATAAACTGCAGCCGTTCTCAGCAAATGTTCGTAGAATTGCTACACTTCACAAGGATAGTATACGGAAAGAGCTATGGTCTCAGGGAGAGCTGGAACCGCGTTCCTTTCATTTTAGACTGACGTTCATGAACGTTGGCGTGTCCGGAAGAGTCACTGCATCGGCGAAACACATGTGTCGCACCTCTGCGGGCCACCTGAAGGCACTACGAGATCGAGAACTCATAACATGCTTGCGACTTGAGAATGTGTGCCCTTTTGCCTCGACTAGGATCACGACTCGACCGCTGCTCTGGAGCCTGCGCTCATGAGAGCAGCGGCCTCTACGGTCACCTTCGTCTCCTGCGATCTTGCGTGCTATTCTCACCCATATGTAGTCCTGCGCGGTGGTTGCAGTCGATATCCGGATCAGGATTTCTGTGGACGTGCGCTGCTTACGACGATAACGGGGGTCGGTCAGGAGGTACACCCGTCCCCTGCTGGGGGCGTGGCATCAGGAGGTACACAACTGTTCTGCGGACCGGAAACATTTGTTTTGTGTCTCAAAGGTTTCGTAAGGCAGCCGTTAGACTCTTGGTGAAACCTAGGGGGTTGAGGTGGGTGAGCAAGGGGGTGAGAGGAAGATCGCACGCCCCCAGCAGGGGCTGGGTATACCTCCTGACCGTCCTCCAGGGGAACGTTCATAGCACGTCGCGGGGTGCCGCGAGCAACCGTACGCCCTTCACGCGTCGGGAACTAAGTGCCGCGCGCGCCGTTGTGTCCTTGAAGAGTCGTGGCAAGAGTCATCACAGACGTCGATCATCTGTAGAAGCTTGGAACGTTGATTACAAGTATGTTGAACAGGTTTTCCAAATGAATCCACTGATCGAGTTATAGCCGTACAAATCTTGCCTTGTTGACTGGTAGTCGGGAGGGCTGGTGGGGTGTGGATGTGGCATTGAGTAATCAGAAGAGCTAATGAGGGAGGTCAATGGTCGCGGAATTTTACAATGTGACCTTACGAGGTTTGTAGGGCTGTTTGAAAATCACAAGTGTCGTAAGTCAGAGGAGACAAAAAATCGGACCGCTTATGTGCGAGCTATCAAGCTAAAACTGACACCTGAAACTGCTCTGTAGTGCTTAGAAGCTAACCTGCAGAGCTTGTAGATTCAATTATGGTGAGACCAGGAATTCAGCGAGCGAGGCCGTTAAGGGTCCGGCTATGGGGTTGGCCCGCAAACTGAGATAAAACAACACTTTGGGCGCAACACTTCTTCTTTTCCATGTTCGCACGCATTCCACAAGGTGAACTTTGGTCGGCCAGAACTCGCTCTGGAGATGAATTTAGCGATTTTAGTCCGCATAGTTGTAGTCAGCGTTTAAAGTCCCTTCATATGACCCAGGTCAAGTTTCCATGAGAAGCTGAAGGCACTCCCTAGTTCATACCGAACACTCCTCAAATTTGAAACCATCAGTATGGTCAACGACATGGCAGCTCATATATAGTGAGACTAAGCGTAAGAAAAACATACCTCCTGTTCTAAATAAGGTGCACATTTTTGTAAAAACTATAGAGCAGCTTTTAGCGATACTGAATCCGCTTTAGCTATGTCTTCTGGTCAAGAGGTCATCTTCAAAGCTAAAACAGATGCGTAAGAAATTCCCAACTTTGAATGTCTAGAACGGCAAAGAAGACGGATTTCTTGCCTCCTACCTTAGAAGGATCCCTTCGTTGTTCACGACTTTAGAAAATAACCAAACGAAAGAGTATTGTTGCTCTTTCGATGCAGTTTGTCACCTTGTTTTGAGTATTTCATTATTTAAGGACAATATGGCACTTCTACAAAAAGGCCTGAAACGCAAGGAGAAGATGAAGGAGAAGAGGAAGGAGAGTTGGTCGAACAGGGAGGTGAATGTTGAAAGAGGGAAAGCAAAGGTAACCGTCATTTCTATCATAAGAGCACGTTTATCAATGCACGGAGATTAATTGATTTGATTTCAGAGGCAGGAGAAACGAAAAGGCAACTTGCAAAAACGGATAGATGATAAGAAAAAGACTAAAGTGAAGATAATGAAGAAGAAAGGACGAGTTCTTTAACATTTGGTGACAATTTTGTTGTTCTGTACGTTGTTGTTGAAGCATTTATTTACTTCTGAACAGTTGTTGTGTTAGCCATATGTTTCCTTGAAAGGTGTTATTGTTTGTTTATTGCTTCCTACTAAAAATTAATGGAATCGTACTGTGTCGTATCTGTTGAGCTGTTGTTTCAGTCGTGCCGCTACAATTCACAATGCGCAGGGTAGTAGGAATTAAAAGGCATTCAGATATAGGGAATATAGTGTATAACCCTGGTGGTGACGAAATGCGAGCAAACGGCTGTAACAATTACATTTCACAGGGCCGCACCCACGTGGTGTCATCATTGGCCCAAACAAGATGAAACAGAGTTCGGTCCCGTTTCAAATCCTTCTCGTACTACCGTGTTTCACCTTATGGTCTATGTTATACTTCGGCGATGCCGTCGACGAAGGGTAAACATAGGCCTCCAATGGCGTCTTGACAATTACAGCATGGGTGTGCGTTGAATTCTGGGCGTTTTTTTAACGAAAATGTTTCGTTCAATCTCAACGAAAAAATACTGTTGTTTGCACATTACTGTTTTCTATTCTAGAAATTAGTGGCAATTATGATGTGGCCCTGATAATTAACCAAGGTAGTCAATGGCTTCATTTCGGCTGTTTCGGCACCTTTGCATTCTTCGGAGCCTGTTAAAGTCAGAAGTGTTAACAGAACGCCACTCGCTTAAACATTTCGCCCTACAGAGTAATTTTCTTGGGGGAACCTGCCAGGATTAGTGATGGGAGTTGTAGTTGAACAACGTCATGCCAAGAGAGAGCAGAACCTAGCTATTAGTGGAAACGTTTTATACAGTTTTGACGTCAAATTGGACACTTTTCAAACCAAGTTAGACTCTCTTCTAAGCTAGCTTTAATACTCTTGAAATCAAAATGAGCTCTTCCAAATACAGGTTGAGCTACAGAATCAAAGATGGCTAGGAAAGTCTTTAGTTCAAGGAAAATCTGGAATAACGTTCATTGATTTTTTTTAGTTTACCGGCCTCAATAAGTGCAATTATAGCATAAAATTTTATTTTTAGAGAAAAAATAAATTATGATTTGCCAGCAAAGAAGCAATCATATGACGCCTGAAAAGGTCAGACAGCGCCACCCAAAATGTTCGCGGTAACTTTTATTTGATTGATAGTGCAAATGCCCCTTACGTGAACCATCTAAGTGATTGTTTGTGTGTAATTTATAGTTGTTTGTGTTCTATCGTTAGCAGGTGTCAAAGAGAAATTCTGCTATCAATCGAATCAAAAGCGCGACGTTTTGGAAGAGGGTATGGCGCAATCTGTTTTTGGCACTAAGAATGCCTTCCTGCTTTTTAGAAGGAGTTTCAATCCATTATTTTTCTCCAGAAAATCAAAATTTTATAAAATTTCAATGTAATCACTTATTGCGAAGTGAATTAGAGCATCAAAGAAAGTTATTCTAAAATTTCCCTTGAACAAAAAATCATTCTAACCCTTTTTGGAGATTCTCTAGTTTAATGTAGAGGAAGCTCATTTCAGTTTGGAAGAGTTCGCTTTGATTTCAAAAGTCTTAACTAGCCTAGAAGGGTGCCCAATTTGATTCGAAAACTATCCGGTTTGAGGTGAAAATAGTACATAACCATTTCCTCGTCGAATTGGACACTTTTCACGTCAAATCGGACGCTCTTCTAAGCTAGCCTAAGACCTTCGAAATCAAAGCGAACTCTTCCAAATCGAAATGAGCTTCTTCTACATTGAACTAGGGATAAGGATAGGATAAATGATAAATGACGGCGTTACTCAATCCCTTCTGGGATGCGCCAGGCATTCTACTTCTACGGGATGTCGTGGAGGCGACATGAATGCGTATTTGGCCATACAATGACTTGCGGTGGCCAGCCGATGAACAAGTCAGCGCTCTATCCTTCCCAGACAAGTCTGGTACCAATTCACCGACCCCGGAGGGATGGAAGGCTTGGTTGGCCTGGGCGGGAAATCCGAACCAGGAACCTGGTATCGGGTGCACGCGACAGTCGCGCCTCCTCCGACTGCGCTACACGCGCCCTTGAACTAGATACTACTCAAAAATGTCCCAATGAGAGAAGACATAGTTTGAAATTTCATAAGAAATTTATTTTTCAAGGAAAACAATGATTTAAAGCTTGTATTTAAGAGCAGGAAAGTGGCCATTTTATACTGCCGAAACAGAGATTATGCCACTCCCCCTTCCAAAACTTCGCAATTTTTATTCGACTGATAGCAAAATTTCTGTTTGTATGCAATTTCACACTGCACGCGGCGCAACATGAACAAATGTAAAAGAACCTTCATGTCCTAACTTTCCTGCTGCATATAAGCAGTAATGTTATGCTATCAACCAAATAAACATTGCGACTTGCTTGTCGAGTGCACGGCGCGTTCCAGTCTTTTAATGCACTAGGTGATTGCTGCCTTGTTCCGCTTCAAAACATAATTTAATTTATTATTTTTTCTGAAAATAAATAAAATTTTTATGAAACTATTGCACCTGTTGGGGCAGCTGAACTAAAAAAATTTCAAAGAAAGTTCTACCAAATTTTTCTCGAACAAAAAGTTATTCTAACTCTTAGTGAGTCTGCAGTTTAACCTGCCTAAAGGTCATTTCGATTTATAAGAGTTGGCTTTGATTTCATAAGAAGCTAGCCTAGAAGAGCGTCCAATTCGACATATAAAAATAGTATAAACCAAGTTTATTTAGACTGGACTCTTAAAAGAAAATGAACGCTTTTGAAATTGAACTAACCATGAGCGTCTTGCAAATAAAAACGATCGTCTTCCAAATCAAACTGCGCTCTCTTTAGAGAGGTCAGGATAAATTTCTCGACTAACTAGGATTTTCTTTGATTTTTTATAAATTGACTTATCCCAAACAGTGAATACATTGTTTGAATCACCATAATTTTTGTTCTTTTAGCAATAAAAATGGTTTGGGCCTTATTTTGAAGAGGTGAAACAGTCAATTTTTCAGCGTGCTTTAAGAAGAAGTCGTGCCATGTACTCGTCTATCACGGTGCGATTTTCTTTCCACTTGGCGCAAGAATTGTGCTAACGTGAAGTTACGCACTAGTCAATGGCAAAACAGAAAAAAAGCTATATATTATATATGTTGTTTAGGGATGTTTTGTTGCGATCAAAACTCTTGCGCCAGGCGAGACTCGAACCCGCATTTTCTGCTTTCCGGGCAGCGATGTTCGCCTTACACCACCGGCGCTGTTTGACCGCACGTAACATCGGTTCGAGTCCCGCCTGGCGCAAGAGTTTTGATCGCTCCCGTAACAACATGTATACCAGCCGCTCCAGGCTTAAGCAAATGTGTTAGAGCATTGTTAGTAGTAAGGTCTTCAGCTTAACCGGCTTCAGGCTGATATCAGCGACCGGCCCATCCCGTATCACGGGTGGGTGCTGACAGGCCTCGAGGATATCGCGGATGTTACGTGCGGTCAAACAGCGCCGGTGGTGTAAGGCGAACATCGCTGCCCGGAAAGCGGAAGATGCGGGTTCGAGTCTCGCCTGGCGCAAGAGTTTTGATCGCAACAAAACATCCCGTAACAACATATATAGCCTCTCTACCAGCTGCTCCAGGCTTAAGAAAATGTGTTAGAGAAAAAAAGCTGTAGGAAACAGGCACTTCTTCATTTTATAGCTTCAAATAGCTTTTACGCTCAATCATATGAAAACCGCAGACCAAGCCAGGGAGCGATCTCTTCTTCTAATGCACTAAAAGATTGCTGCTTCCTCGCACTTTTAAATTTTCCTTAACAGTTATTTTTTTCTTCAAAAAATAAATTTTTTGTAACATTTCAATGCATCATAACATCACCACTTCTTTGAAACAGGTAATTCATAGATTTTCAAAGAACGTAAATTTTTTTAAATTGAAAATTTGTTTAAAATGCTTCGGAAAGTGCCTATATAAATGCAGATGACGCCTACTTCGATTTTCAATGTTCATTTTCACGTGAAAATTGTATATTTCTATTTCGCCTCCATCTACCAAATTTGCCCTCTATCCCCTCGATCTCTCGAGCAGGTTTAGGAGGGATGGTGGACATGGAAGGGGATACAGATCGTGCAGGCTTTTACTCAGTTTAAATAACGCCCTAATTCGTCCTAACATCAATTATTAGGCAGTCGCAAAATTAAAATTAATCTCCGTTTCGAAGTTTGTATAGATCATATATGTCAGATTCGTGATCAGCATCACAAATAACACCTCTAGGAGAAGTTTGGGCGAAATCGGTGATTATGACCACAACAGCTCCAATCACCCGTACCTGCTGTAACCTACCATAGTCGGTCGAAAACGCAAAAACGGATGTCTGATTGGTGATCAGCATATCAAATAACCCTCTGGACGAAGTTTGGGCGAAAAATTTTTTCGACCCCTCCTCGACCTCAGAGAGTCGTGAAAGTACGGTGCCGCAAGGTGTTTCGCGGAAGCTAACCAGTGAAGGTCTCAGGCGCAGGTCTGAGCGGGAGAAATGGATAGTACTACGAGAATCTCCACTCTTCATGTAGTAAAAAACATGTTTCGTTTTTGCTGAGTCCCTGAACTAAAAGAGCTACGGGCCCCCGAAGGTGGGGTACAGTATCGCACAGTCAGCGCGTGCGCGCATGCATGCACGTTTGCACGCGCTGACCTATGGGACTTGGCGAAAGGCTTTGCGGCAAGCGAATCGGTGGCTCAGCAGGGTGCGACGCTGCTTCACAGGTGCTGGGCCAGATGTTCGACTCCCTATTTTTGCATTTTTTTCCGGACCGCTGCCTCTTTTACCGATTTGCTTCCGACACATCTCCTACACATTTATTTCACTCTAAATTTTCAAAAGGATCAGATTCGTGATCAACACCCCAGATAACCCCTAGAGGCAAAATTATGACGAAAACGGTGACCATGTCATTACCATTAGTCACCCATACCTACTGTAACTTCCCGTACTCCAGCGAATATCAAAAACGGATGTGAGATTTGTGATCAGAATAGACCGCTAAGCGATGAGTCATAAGATCGGGGGAAAATAGGAGAGAAATTCCGGGATGCGAAAATAGCGAAAATACCCAGACGACTTATACGTGCCTGGGAACCTCAGCCCTGGGGGTAATCGAGGTCGCTGAACACGAATCTGAAGTTCGTTTTTGAACTGCCGATCGCCATCAAATGATATTGATCTAATTATCGATTTTGAGGATGTCGTTCAGGCGTTTCGAAACTTCAGCCCTGGGGTAATCGAGCTCGTTCAACGAGAATCTAAAGTCCGTTTTTGAAGCATCGATGACCATCCATCGATATTGATCGAACTATCGTTTTTTTTGTGGATGTCGTTCAGGCGTTCCGAACAGAGGTGCACATTTTGAGGTGCACATTTGAAGGCTAACGATTTAACGATTTTTACGAATTAACGGCACTTTTCGTTAATATCTGGCTTAACGACTTGACTGATATTTTCAGAATTTTACCGGATTTTTCAGCGGACCTTTTTCTCAGTGAGTTTATCACATGTATCCCTTGTCTTCATTAATGTTGCAGGTTTCGTCCTTCTGATCAGGACTGCTGAAAAAACTATTGAAATCAGCATGAATATTTTAATGTTTTCATGAATTTTTTTTTTCGAAATTTTGGAAGTAATGCATTTTGGGAAACGTGTAGCTCAGTCGGACGAGGTGCCGGCTGCCGGGTGCAACCGATACCAGGTTCCTGGTTCGAATTTACCGCCCAGGCCAACCAAACCTTCCATGCCTCTGGTGTCGGAGAATTGGAATCACACTTATCTCGGAAGGATCAAGCGCTGACTTGTCCACCCCGGCTGGCCACCGCAAGTCATTGCATGGCCAAATACGCATTCAAATCGCGTCCACGATACCACGTAGAAGTAGAATGCATGTCGCTTCCCGAAAGAGATTGAGTAACGTCGTCCTTAATGATTATCCTTTAATGCATTTTGGAACTAGAAATTTTTTCGCCGATTCCCCAAGCACGTCAACGAATCCACAAAGATACTTGTGTAACCTCCTCGTAAGATATGACTATTCTCACCTGACGCTGCTTATCCCAGAATGACGTTTGACAAAAGTCAAGACAGGTAGAGTGTTTTCGATCGCTGGACGTATTTTAAACGATTTTATAAAAATGCTAGAGCAATAACAAAAAATAGAAAAGCTCCTTTTCCTGAACTGCCACGCTCCACCAAAAACAAAAAAACGTTTCAGAAGTTTCTTTCTCATAGAATAGCCACACAACACAGTTTCGCAGAGAACTAGGAAAGGGGGAACTCCGGGTTTCGCCTGATCGCAGATTTGAAGATGCTTTCTCTGTGATCATCTTGAATAATAATCCAATACCTGTTCAACACATTGTAGATAACTTGTTGCTGAAGAGTTGCTTATTTTTCTGCGTTTGTTGTTAAATGGTTTATTTTACATTGCAGTTTTGCACTCCATTCCTTGAACTTCAGCTGTTGGTCTCTTGAAGTTGAAAAGTATTAGGTTTTCCTTGATTTTTACACTTGAAATAGTAGTTTGCAGTTAATTGTATTTTTTAACGAAATTTAACGATTTACCGGAAATTTAACGAAAATTTCCCGTAAAAAATTTCGTTAAAAAATTAACGTACAGGACTTTGTGTACATCCCTGATATCGAAACTTCAGCCCTAAGCGTAATCGAGGTCGCTGAACACGATTCTAAAGTCCGTTTTAAAGTTTCGATAGCCATCAATCGATTTTGATCGAATTATCGATTTTCTGTGGATGTCGTTCAAGCGGTCCGAAACTTCAGCTCGGGAGGTAAACGAAGTCGATGAAGAGTAGTCGATGAATGTCTTGTATTTATAGCCTCTATAAGCCTTACAATATCCTCCCCTGGTTATAATAAAATACTGATTCACTGAATATTTTATAGTATTCAAAAATGATGGATTTTTTCAGCATGGAGTAACTGTTTGAGCGGTACAATTACGCGTAGATTTATAGTTTGTGGCCTCAATCTCTTCGGAGTAGTAATCAAGTTCTCTAGAATAGTAGCCTCTCTTTTTAGTACTCTTTCTAACCTGTTCCTCTCAATGTAGTTAGGGTGTTCTTCCTGCGGAAACCATGACATAGATGGCTGCTACAATTGATAATGAGAGGCTATTACTACGGCGAAGCCATCAGTGCTGCCGAGAGGCCGCTCCGACGGCTGGTAATAATAATAAACGGAAATTATAATAGCTAAAGCCGTAATAAGCATCATATCTAGTGTGAATATCCGTCATACGTAGTGTATTGTTTAACTAAAGCTAATAAATGTTCTGTGTAAACGAAGCTGCAAAACTAGGAGCTAAGTACCAGCACCAATTCTGCTTTTTTCTCTGCATATAGTCCTACTGTATGCCCTCAGAGGATAAGAAATAACCTAGTAGTACTTTCCATTTATGGCGATACGTGAACTGGTGGCTGTACTTGGATGAATAGGGTGAGTTCGTTTTAGATAATGTTGTTTAAAAATTTAAGTCAAAACGTAATTATTCTAGGAAACATATATTTGTTTACAAATATTTTTGTCTATATGTTTACTTATTTGTCTATTTGTGTTAATTTTAGTTAAAACAAATTATTAAGTAAAAATTCACCAAATGGTTGGCTTCTGAAATCCTGCTTAGTGCCTAACGCTGCCGTTTCAATCTTACATTGTTGCCTGGTTGTGTTTCTTTTCCTTTTTAGTCGCATGGCCTAATTTTTTGCATACACATGCCGTGCGCGTTCTTGAGACTCAGTTAAATGAATAAATAAATAAATAAATGTTAAAAATGTAACTATCCAAAGAACAGGATTAAAAATTATGATAATTCAAAAATATAAAAAATTCAAATACCTGGCAGAGTTAGCGGCCTAGCGGCCGCCAAACGTCTGATTGTGGGCTTCGGCCCCAAACCCAGAGAATAGAATAAACCCATAGATTACTGCAGCGGGATATGGTAGGGCAGAATCTCGCTCCTACGAAGACCACAAACCCTCTATCGCATGTAAGCGATTTATTCTCCGAAGTGCCCGTTCTCTACGTGCGAGAAACAGATCATGAGAGCCGCAATCGGAAGCGCTTAATCTGCAGGAAAATGTTTAAAATTAATCGCTATTGGTCGAGAGGTCGACACTGTTCACTTTCCGACGCCAATAATACTCCTCCGAATCCCATAGTCACTCGCCCTACCTCCCCCCCCCCCCCCCCCTCTCCGCTATTACTTAGTTACCTTTGTGCTGGCAAAGAAACGAAGTGAGAATCACGTAAGTCGGGAGTCAGTGTCACATGTACATGTACATGTGACACTGACTCCCGACTTACGTGTTACCACTTCACCGCGACGTCTATGACACTTGTGCACCCCGACACACGTGCCACGACTTCTGTGCCCCGCCTTCAGAAAACCGACGAACATTGGACAATATTGGAGGAAAATACTGGTCCCCCTTATCCCCCCCCCCTCTAGTTGTCCCCATTTGCTGATCCCCTCTTCACTGGTCCCCTTCCTACTGGTCCCCTTTATTTGGAATTCTGGGCAAGTTGAACGTCTGCGGCACGCCTTCTGAATCCCTGTATATTAAACTTGGACGATCCGCCGCCAAGGATACAGTTCGCCAGCAATCGCCCATGGTTAAGTGCCTGTTCATACTTCGCGACAAGAGCGGCTTGTCGCCCTGCAAAACATGAAGATCGATTAAAACAGAGTGCGCGCCGCCGAAAATGTTCATACTCGAGCGCCGCTATCGCTCCGGTCGCTCTTGTCGCTGCGCACGCCACGCACGCCACGAACGCCACGCGCGCTGCGCTCTCGTCGCTCTCGTCGCCTGTGCAAAACATGCGAATCGATTCAAACAGAGCGCGCGCCGCCGAAAAGTGTTCATACTCGGGCGCTGGCGTTGTCGCTCCAGCCGCTCTTGTCGCTCTAATCGCTGCTCTCGCCTGTTCATACTTCCGCGCGCTGCGCTCTTGTCGCTGCTGTTGCGAAGTATGAACAGGCCCTTAGGCAACGTCTTCAGCACGTCTTCTAGATCCCTACGCTCCGCACTTGGTCCTCATTCATACCCTGACGAATATATAGTAAACTTGCACGATCCGCCGCCAAGGATATAGTTCGCCAGCAATCGCCCATGATTAAACTCAAAGAAAGCCGGCTGGCATACGCCGCACCGTCGTAAGCATCTCTTGGCCTGTCTCCCCGTCCGCGTAACGGACACGTGACAATAGCCGATTATATATATTAGATGCTGGCCTTCTTCACTGAGAAGCCATGGGAGGAGCGTAAAACAAAGGCTCGTCTGAAGAAAGTGGCGAAACGAGCCTTTCCCTGCTTCTTCATTATTCTTATCTTCCCTTCCCTCTTGTTATCTCACAATTACATCCTTCCTTTCCTCTGTAGTTTTCAGTCAAGTCCGCTGGCGCTCCTGCTTTTAGGAGACCTCTGACTAGAACACCAGTTTAGCTGAAACGGCATGGACTCCCTTCTCGCATCCGTTAGCCTCAGTACCTCGCCGAGTACTAAATAGGAGCACTCCGACCTCAAAACACCGGTGCTGACAGCGACCCCTCGCCCACAGCGAAACGGGGGCACGTCGCGTGCGTCAGTCGGCGGCGGCAAGGCGCCGGCGGTGCGCCAGCGCCGCTGCTTGGCAGCCCGCAGAGCACGCGGCGCCGAGCGGCTCGCCGGCCGGCGGCCGCGGAGTTCCACGCAGCCGACCGTGTCGCCGGCCGTTTCACGCTCCGCCCTTTTAATAATTCTTACAATTACACGCCTCGCTTATTAGAGAAGTAGCTCTCGACCGTACGCGTGTGAAATGACGGCTTTCGTGACCGCTCGAAGCTCCGAGTCCTCGTAGTCAGTCGCTTTCGTTGTTCAGACACTAAAAGTCACGTGTTGAGGTTTTGGACGATCGCTGGAGGTGACCAACCTGGATTGAAGGGGAGGTATGGCCGAGAGGCAACCCATGCTCTCGTTTGCTAAGGTGGTATCTGGCCAGATAGGCGAGCCGGTCGCCACAGCAGCATCGGCTGCCGCTGAGAATCCAGTGGCTCGTACTGCTTCGCCACCGCGTTCGGCTGCACTCGGTCAGAAAGCGGACCACAAAAGTGAGAAGAGACATGAGAAGGGTGAACGCCAGGACCGCATGGAGCAGCGAAACGAGAAGCACGATCGAAACTTCGGCGGCAATCGCCGGCGTCCTCCGAAATACAGGGATCGTCAGGAGAAGCGTGGAATTAAGCCAGAACCCGTGAAAGAGGAAAAAGCTGCAGTCGTCGAGGAGCCGCCAGTTCCTCAAGAGCCAGTTGTACTTGAACCAGCACCTTTGCCGGCAGTTAATGCGTGGTTCAGGAATAAAGGTAGGCGTCAGTGATTTCGATGCGAATCTCTTCTCTAAAGATTGTTGTTGTAGGTTCATGCGACTCCGAGAGAAGTGCGGAGGCTGGATGCACTGTAAACATTGAGGAGAGTAAGCAGGTTGAGGAGGTGAGTTCGATCAACCAGGAATGCCCACATTTCCCATTTATTTTACGAACTAGCTATCATCGTTCTTATCGTTAGTTTTACCGTTTCCTTAAATTTTGACCAGCTGTGGTATATTTATAACTTGGGCAAGTGCACATCGCTCATTATTTGTCCAACTAGCTTAGTGTATTTCGAAATAACTGAGTCATCATCGTGTTTAGGATGATTTTGGTAAAAGAAGAACCGCTCCATTTCAACAATTTGTTTGACGCGGGCATGCAAGTTCAGAGGGGACCACCTTTCTTTTCGTCGTTAATAACAATATCAAAACTAGTGCCAAAACTTATAAGACGAATCCACGTACAAGTCTAGAAAGGGGGTCACGCTCTTCTTTCTGCAAAAAAATTCGGGAAAATTTTCCGATAACTTTCAGAATAAAGAAGACAAGAACGCAAACGTGTATAGCATTACTGCAGGAGGACATCCACGCCTGCTTTGGCTAGGGTAAAACTGTCTAGTGTGAAGGAAATATATGCTGGACCCTGGACTCCCTCTTCCCTCCTGGTCTTGCATCCGAAACTTTTAAGTGCAAACGTGTGTACATTATAACTTAAAAACCTCGCCTAGGCTTGCTGAGGCTAACGTAAAGCTATTATGCCACTCATAGAGAACATACTAGGTGCCCCCCCCCCTTAGACATGCATTCACTCTGGAACTACTTTGCTAAATTCAAAATGCCGATCGATACTTACCAAGAGTTTGCACAGCTAGTGGATAAATGAATGGCTCATCTCAGAAAGGCAGCAATTTCGTAGTAGTGATACTCTTATGGAGAAAAGCTATTATTAGCCATCTTTAGTTTACGTTTTAAACGGGAAAGTAGTTGCGTTAAACGAGTCCGAACCCTTGTGTATGTTGTTCAAATTTCGTAGCTCATAGCACATAGTGATTCACAGCCAACGAGTTGAGCGTTGAGCTCTCAAGGAACGCGACATCCGCGGATCATGTGGTTCTATATTCGTACTCAACGAAAACAAAGAACTCGAAACAATCATATGCGCTTGCACTGTGATGATAAACGTTTTTGAGTGACCTCTTTCATAAGTTTCCTTCAATACTCCTTCCTTTTGCGTTGGCCTTATGAATATATCCACTTTGCTTTGAAAGGATTTTCTGGCGACTTGGAAAAGCCCATTTGGTAGAGAAAATTGTCAAATTAAATACATTAACTACAAGCATTGCGGTTACTTCTAGGCTTTTCTGGAGTTCATTTGAGTATGGTGATCTAAGCAGCTAGTTTTTTCTGTGTGACCAGAAGGCTGCTGACTGCTTCTGAGGGAATGTTTGCTGATTGATCAATATTTATTGACGAACATATCAGCTGTAGTGATCTTTGTATGAGAAAGCACTTGGAAGGTCGCAAGATTTGCAATGTGGCAAATTTGAGATGGAAATACGGTCGGTGCATTCGTTTTCTATCACTGGATACTATACTCACTGGGCTCACTGTATAGGGATAAAGCTAATCCGCGTGCGTCGGAAAGACTGAATATTCCTCAATGTTAGGAGGGCATTACTGCTGACTACCACAAGGTATAGCACACGGCATAAAATATAGTGCGAGGTGGTATATAAGAAGTGTGACGCTAAGAAACTACCCGCAACTTTGAAGAATTCCATTCAAATAATAAAGATTTACTTCAATTCAATAGACAAAATATCTACATACGATCTCACACATCATATTTTGAAATGACCGCCGTTAGCTTCATCACTAGTACGCCTTTCCCGAAAATTGTCAAGGATGCGCGACCATTTTCAAAGTCACATGCTTTCACCACGTTTTTTCATTGGATCCAGTGCCTTGTCTTTAAAAGAGCGGACTTTTTGCTCCAAGGCTGAGCAGATAGAAAATTTCAAGAACTAAGATCGGGCTAGTTTGACGAACATTCGTAGTTTTTTACCAGAATTCCAAGGTTCGATCTCAAACCATTCCAGTGTCTTCTTAGCGCACGGGGATAGTGGCCAATCATGTTGGGCGGTGCAGTCAGTGTTCTGGGCACTTTCTTTGGATCAAGGAAGCACCGCAGCCTTCAAGATTTTCTCCAAAAATTTGAGATTTCTGTAGAGGGTTATTTACGTTTATATTTTTATTCATTGAATGGTAAGCAAACAACTCAAAGGCATTTGAACATAACGCTAACAGCAGCGAAGGAAAAGCAAAGACAACTACATAACAACCTATGTAGAAGTGCGCACGAATAGAAAATTGGACACGACAACTGGTTCCTTGACAACCTTTGATTCACATTTCATATAGACCACCCTGTATTTCGTGATATTTATGGCAGCATTGGACGACTCCCCTCATCCAGTTGGCGTCGTCAATCAAATATGGGGTGACCGTTGCTAGATAGGAATGTGTATCACAGCTTCGACCTCTTTCCGTTATGAATTAACAAAAATCGATTTGTGCTGTCGGTCCGGTGTCAAATGGCACCATTCTTCTGATTATTCAATACGCACAGCTTGATGACTAAGCGTGTGTCCGATCGCAGTTATGCTTTGCACGTCCACATCAGTGCAAGGGTAGTATCTTTGACGTGATTTTTTTCTATCTTTCTACGATGCAAGCAGGTCTGTCGGCTTCCAAAATGTCATTTGGAGCTCTTAAACAGTGGAATGTATTGTGCGCTGCCTACCACAACGCACGCTGCGTGACCTCGTCAACATGTCTTCCGAATCCGGATGCACTATGCACTATCTCTGGAGCACCTCTTCTAAGTCCGGATTCACATTGCACAACCTTTCCCCAACCCCCTGATTGGTCCGACAGATAGACATCCCGCCTAGGACAGACAGACACCATAGCCGCTTAATTTATAGCGCGATTAGGTGCGTATTAAGCTGCTTGCTTATAGTGCCTGCTACACATGTCTCGGCTAAGCATTTAACATTACTTTTTTTTTACTGTATACTGCCTTAGTGCTGCATCTTTAGCTATCAGCTAAGACGTGATCACGCTAGATAGATGTTGGTGACAAGTCGAGGGAATTCAAGAACGGAATTCCTCAGTGATTTTAGTTGTGAGAGCGAAGCCTTTGTTTACTAGTTTTAATCTTTGAAGCCAACCAAAAAATTGCATCCAAATGGTCTCAATGAACGCAGGAAGAAGTGTGACACATTTGAGATAACACCAGATCCTGGACCATTTTTCAAACCACAAACATCTCGCTGAGGTTCTCCGCTCTGTCCTTTTTCACTTTGGTATAGTAGCTAATTAGTACAGTTGTCTTCTTTTTTTACCATATAAACCTATTTCAGCGAAAGGATTCGTTGACCAGTACCAGTGTTCCGGTGATGGTTGCAACAACAGAGATAGCGAAGACAAAAGCAGTAGATCCTGAGTGGCCTACACTAGATGCAGCAAAACAGGATGAACTCTTAGCAAACGGCACCGATTCTCGTCAGCATTCACCGACAATGGAATCTAAAGTAAGTATTCCTCTATTTTTTAGATTTTTTTTGTTGTTGTGAACTGTATGAGCATTTAGTGTCTGCCCATTCCTCCTTTTGATTTCCATCTGTCAGCTTTTTTAAAGATCTCAGTTGTTCTGATATGATTCAAGGCGTCCAGTGTTAGAGGCTATGCTTATGCTAAAAATAATTGGTGTGAGTTAACACAATGTTTCTTTTTGTATCATACTACTTTCTGGTCCCAGAAAAGAGAAAAATGCACATCGTTGCACTGCTCCAGATCAAGCTGACACGTTCATTAACGCTTTTATCCATTTTTTCAATGGAAGTGACAGAAAGACTGCTAACCGTGATAGAAATATTATAACTATTGAAGGAGTGGTTT
The DNA here is from genome assembly GCA_947396885.1 of Heligmosomoides polygyrus polygyrus. NCBI lineage: Eukaryota > Metazoa > Nematoda > Chromadorea > Rhabditida > Heligmosomidae > Heligmosomoides > Heligmosomoides polygyrus. Next base: position 82,254,174 of record OX377203.1, on the reverse strand, counting down.
TTATAGAGCGACACTATTTTTTAAGTTGCCTAAGAAGGAATATTGAAGTGAAGATCAGCAGAGGCCTCACCAAGGTGGTCGTGCTTTTTCTGCCTTCAGGGTTTTGTAATGTTAACGACCTAGGATTTTTATTGCTCTAATAGCTGCTCTACATTCGTATCAGCAGAACTTGTTGTAATCTACAAACTTCCCTTCTGGATTCTTTTTTGAACTAACCTGTCATCCCGTTGATCATTGAGTTGCTCAAGCGGGTGCCAGCAACGTCTCCATTCGTCCTTGTCGTGTGCCAGAGTGCTCCAATGTATCCTCCTCGCTAGAGGGACACGAAAAAGCGTCACATGGCTCGTTCAGGGCTTTCACGAAGAAGTCCGACCAACGCGTTGGTGGGCGTCCTGGTGTTCTTTTGACATCACGCGGAATCCAGTCGGTGATGGCTCTCGTCCAGCGGGTGTCTGCGAAGAGCATTACGTGGCCGGCCCACCTAATTTTGCTGTTGGGTAGGCTTCGAATTCTAGCGCACCCTTCTATTAGGTTGGAAAAAAAGTCTCTTCACACTTCGAAATTTTTTTTACCCTTCCCCTTGTAAACGCACTAGCCAATGTTGATTGCTGATTTCGTAATCCTATCACACTTGTCTACCGTTCGCACGCAGACACAGGTTAAGACTCTTCTTGTAATTTGTTATCCATCCAATCTTCCGAACTCAATGCCAGATCTACCTCATGGCCGTTTTCAGCACGGCATTCTTCAAGAATTCATTAAAGAATCCACAGCACGTCAGGCAGCAGACCAAATTAACCACATATATGGCTTGGGATCTACTACTCATCGCGCCTGTTATGAGTGGTTCGGAAAGTCTTTAAAGGGAAATTATTCACTGAGGGCAAAGCATGGTCAGGAAGGCCAACTGGATTGGACGACAGTGAACTACACCATCTTCTTCGTACCGATAGTTGGCAGACGACACGTCAGCTGGCAGAGAAGCTCGAAGTGTCTCATAGGATAGTGGGGATCCATCTGAAGAATCTTGGCTTTCATGGAAACTTGGAGCTTGGATTCCACATGCCCTGTCAGACACTCAGAAAGGTCGACGGCTCTCCATCGCTGCTTCTCTTCTGTCCAGATAAGGAAGAAAATCGTTTCTTCCGCGGATTGTGACAGGCGAAGAGTCCTGGGTTCTGTGTGCCAACTTCCGAGGAAAAGGCAATGGGTACAAAAGGGAGAGAGCCCTAAGTCTGATCTCAAGCCCAATGTTCACGAACGGAAGATTCTCTTGAGTGTTTGGTGGATATCAGAGGAGTGATTTATCGGCAAACTCTCAGAAGTGGAGAGACACTTACTGCTGCCACATACAGTGGCCAACTCCACAAAGTCGCCGCAGCTTTCCAAGAAAAGAGGCCTGAGAAGTCGAAGGTGATGATCCTGCATGACAACGCAAAGCGACATGCTGCAAGACTCACAAGAGAAACAATAAAGAAGCTGGGCTGGGAGGTAATGCCACATCCACCGTATAGCCCTGACCTCGGCCCTCCCGAATGCTATTTCTTCCACGCTCTCAAGCAAGAAATTGGAGAGAAATATTTTGAAACGGACGAGGACCTCAAAAATTGGATTCAGCGGTGATTCGACTTCAGAACTGCAGTCTTTCACGCGAGAGGAATTAGAAAAATTACCACGTCTTTGGAGAACTGTAGTAGAACAAAATAGAGTTTATCTCAATTGATTTGACTTTGTAGTTGTGAAGTAATAAATCTTTGAAAAAAATGAAAAGACTTTTTTCCAACCTAATAGTTAGCCACTTTTCTCCCTAAAAACGGCACAGATAGGATCTGATCCTCATTCCAGCACTTCAGAACGACTGCTCTGCAAATGTCTGTCGTTGAATTCTCAGCTTATATATCCTTAAGCGGAAAGAACGAAATAGCTGGAGAAAATGTACGGGGTCTCTATAAGAAATCCGGTTAATGAGTTTTTCGCTGAAAACGTTGAAGCTCATGTCGATGCAATAGACTGTAAATTTGACAAGTAGGTCAACTAATCTGATGGCAACTTGAAGTGGTTTGAAGTATTGATGTTTCTAGTAATTAGTACTTGTTGAGCATTTTACGTACATGCTTTACACCATGTTTTGCTTCCTAGTATTTCAAGGCATTGTTGCTTTCTCAAAAAAGTTATGCGTCTATGATGGGTCGAGTGGCAAAACGTCACCAGTGTTTTCTTTCTGCTACACATTAAAAGGAAATCCCTAGCTAGAGAGTAAGATTCGTCTAATTCCCTCTTATCCACTACTTTTTCTTTGATACTCAGATGGGATAGATATATCCTAGTCGGAAGGGGCAGCACGGTGACAGTTGCGTCCAGCACCCCACAAAATGACACCACATCTCTGAGTTGGCATAAACGCCATTGTGTGAGCTGGCAGTAACTGAAGATCTGGGATAAGTTTAAAGGAGAGGATGAAGATGCAAAACTTCGCATACCATTCCGACTAGGATACATCCGCTCAGATTTGCCTTCCATTGTTTGATTACCACACCAAAGGCAACAGCGTTACTACACTCTTAGCAGTAGTTTGTGCCACGGTATATAGTCAGAGCTTTGCATGAGGCATGAGGTTTTGTAGGTTTCATCCGAAATAGTCCAGGCGGTTTCATTTTCTTTAGAGTCTGAAAGGGAGGATCACGTTTGTGCCGTGTTTTCCAAGAACACCAGAGATTTTCTCCTCCCTAACACCTAGTTATGGTTCCGACTACTTTTTGAGTGGATGTGGGATTTCTTTTTTTTCGATTACATTTATTTCTGCTTCTCTTCTTTTTTGGAATGCTGAATGTTGAATTTGTTCAAGAGCTCAATGGCTGCACCATAACGTGAGGTGGCTGGACCAATTTTATGGGAAAGTTCTGGCGCATAGGAGGGCGAAGCAATTGTCCAAGTTGTGGTTGGTACCCAGGAACCATAATAGGACTATTATATATGTATAGTAGGAGTCCATAAGGCAAAAATTAGCTTATTTTGTGATATTTTGCTCGAATACTGTCAACACTTCATTATACATTTACTTTTGCCGTCAAGCTGTTTGTTTCCTAGCAGTGATCAATTGTGCATTTTTAGAGCCTTATTTGTCTTCACATTTTTATATATTCATGCATTCTATTTCAGGAGGACCAAGAGAGTGTCGGAAATGGTCAGAAGCCTTCTAAAGGCAAGAACAATTGGAAGAAAATCGAAATAGATGTGGATTATGGCAACAAAGGAAAGCCTGTTGGAGCTAGAGAAAAAGGCTTACCAAGGAAGGATGAGAAGCCAAATGGTAATTTTTCGAACTTTTGCTCTGAGAAATATTTTGTGGACTAATCATTTCTAAAAAGTATGTGACAAATTTATTATGCAGTAATTTCAAACCCTTCAACTCCTCGCCCCGCTGTGTAGAGTCGAAGGCTTATTCTGTGAGCCAGAACCTCCGTTATTTGTGTAAACAAACGATCAATAAAGTTCTCTAGTGAGGTTAGAGATGTGTATAAGGTCGTTTCTAAAGTCTTAAAGCCGCGTGCACACTTTGCAGCTGGTAGCAGGCAGTGGAATGTGGACGGAACTAGTATCCGCCCACACTCCACTGTGGAACTGCGTCGCGGCCGCACGCAGCGGCAGTGAGAAATGCCGGAGTCATTCCTCTCTGCCACTGCCGGTGCGGCCGCAGCCGGCAGCACTGCGACAGCAGAAGTGTGCACACTTCCTTACTGCGGCCTCCCTTGCCGCAGTGCGACTCCGCCCCTCCGTGCTATGCTTCAGCGGCGCTGCCGCTGCGAGGTGTGCACGCGGCTTAATCTGCAGGTCATGTCCATTACCATGGTGTCCTGATTGAGGGGGAGGGGGTGGCTCTGCCCCACTGCTCCCTCCCTAAAATTTCTCGAATGCCTAGTAGGTACTTTATGGTGGGAATATTTTCGGGCATCCTCAAGAGTGGAAGAAGCGGGCATAAGGGCTTGATCATAGTCCGCGACAGGAGCAGCTGGTCGCTCGAACAAATATTGATTTTGCTACGAGATGGTTCGGCATTAGGCCCCTGTTATACTCCCGCGGGAGCTTCCGCGGAAGGGCGGGAATCGCGCCGAGATCCCTCACCTGGCCAATCGCCGCGCCCCGCCACGCCCGCCGTCCGCGGTGCACCCTTAATCCGCGGACGTTCCGCGGATGCTCCCGCGGGAGTATAACAGAGGCCTTAGTCTATCCCTATGCCTTGCACGAGCGACTCAGTCGCTCCCATCGCGGGCTATGAAGAGGCCCTATGGTAGGAGAACATTTGTTTCAGCTGGAGTTGATCCCTAAACAATGATTGCGCCTACGCCATCTTGTATCGATTATTTATTCGCCTGTATTAATTCTCTAAATCCGTTTCCAAGCGTTTGGCATGTTCATAGCCAGTCTCAAGTTCTGATCAGGAGCCTAACTAACATTTTTCGAGCAAACGTTCCTCATATGTCATGTGGGAGAATGAAGACTCCTTGAGTTCGTAGAGTGACACATTGGAGGTGAAATAATGTAGTGAACGTTCCCTTTAGGAGGCGGCATACAATAGTGGGGTGTACGTTTAATGAAGCTCTCATATTATGCAAGCATTCTGTATTCAAAAAAGGTGAACTGGGACTAGCTTTGACTGGAGAATAGAAGTGCTATCCAGTTCATCTACAAGTATCGCGAGCGTTCATGCACACCGTGGTCACATAGAGTAGGGATAATGGGCGACGTTAATCAATCACTGGGATACGACACGCATTATTCTACTATCAATTTGGGGAGACAGAAAGAAAGAAAGAAATACGAGAGGCTGACTTTTTAAATGCGTCGTTGGGCAATGACTTGCAGTGAGCTGCCGACGGAAAAGTCGATGTATTTTACTTCCTAGACAACGTGGAAGCGGAACAAATAACCTCGACTCGGAATGCATATGACAGTTGGTGCACAATCCGGCTAAGCCTCTACGCCGCGTAAAGGGGTTGGATGCGCCACGCGTTCTGCTTCTACAGGGTGTCATGAACGAGATGTTCACACTTACCAGTTGTTTTGCTCCTTTTTTGCTACATAAAGCTACATATCGAGCGCAACCAGTGTGTTCACAAAGTAGTTGAATTTCTTGGCATAAGTCTTCTGATTTTCTCCAACGGTGCTGCAATGTTGAACTGCTTAGCAGCTAGACGTATTCGACACAACCGGAATGAGCAAAGTTGCTTCGCTGGGCGGCCTTTTGTCTCAGCTTCTTGATTCTTTTTTTGCGCGGTGTGCTGCGCAACGCTGTTTTGCAGTACGATCTATAAAAAAATTGGTATGGCTCCAGATTGATTGATTGATTGATTGATTGATTGCACATGTTTTTTTTCTATACAAGAAAAGGAATGAATCGAAGAAAAACATAACATTTAACGAACTTGAGTGTTTCTCGATTCATGTTTGTCACTGAAGCAAAATTCAATGAATCGTAACGCCGCAACAAAACAAGCTCTCAATTGCAAAAATGGGATGCAGAGACTTTGGAGGAGAGATTATGATAAGGATGTTGAGATAAGGATGATGAATTGTAACGTGCTAATGCTTCAGTGCCGATACCATATCTGAAACAGTACATAATTATTATAAGCTTAAGAAATAGTGAAAATGGAAGAGAGTGAAGAGATTTTCTGTTGCGAGTTACGATTCTTATTGTTTGATTGACGATTGACGCAGCGGCATCCTATCGTTCTTTCCAGATTCCTTAAAATAGCGTTTCGTGCTTGTGATTTAAGAACGGATGGTGGTGTTGTCAACGTTCAGTTTCCTAGTCATATAGTTCACTTAAACTTAACACTATCTTCACACTTCATTTGAACATCACAGAGGAGGTTTTCTGTTTGGGAGTCGAAGAATAAAGAGCACAGAATTATTGGTAATTGTTAGGCGACGGTATAAGCAATAGTCAGGCGGACGGTTGTTATGCCACATGTATCGCTGCTCGTGATACGATCATCGACGAGGCCTGTAAAGTGCGAGTACAGCTTGAGGCGCGTTTGTAAACATAAAGTGCAGCGTGGATGTTGTTTCGTATAGCAGCAAGCACTATTCGAACAGCGATGTATAAGCTTCGTTTTAACAGAATGTGTAATTTCGCCGATTATTTTCCTCTGTTTTAGGTAATGTTCTTCGGTCGCATCCTGCGCTCTCGGACTCTCCGGACCTTTGCTCTCTGGATGATGGTGAAACATGGTAGGATTTTTTTCCAACTACGAAGGTGTAGCCGCTCTCTTTTGGTATCCTACACTTTCTCTTTCTCTCTATCTCTATCTCTTGCTCATTCTTTCTATCCTTTCGCTCATCTAATTGCATCCTCGCTTTCTCCTCTTTTAGTATGTTTTTCAAGTCTCTGTTCCATGTTGCTATAGGCTGCAGGCTGGTACTCTACGAACAGCTGCTGTTGGTGGGGCCGCTATGAATGCAATGGCTCATTGTCGATCTAATGTGTCGAACCCAATAACAGATTGTTACCTCTATCTGTTTGGAAAGCGAGGGATTATATCCACCACAGATGCTGCAAACGCGAGCTAAATGGCGATTTAATCACTTTCTTCCATTGTAAGCTTTTAATTAGTTTTCCTCCTAACTGAAGATTTGAGAGCGTCGGTTGTAGGTTTTCCGAATAGGCTTTGCATTGAAATATCGGCCTTGATGAGTTGCCTTAAAAGATCCTCAACCGAAAATGAGTAGCTTGTGTGATCGAGTGAAAAGTCCGGTGAAATAGGCAGTTCAGAGGAAATTCAGCTGGTAAGTTTCATCAGCTGTTGAATAGCGCGTAAATGCTCGAGGTCTCAGTAGTTTTTTTTTTTGTTGAAAAAAATCGATGGACAGGAACATTGTTTGCGCTTTCGTATGTCATAGTCGGATGGGTGGGGTGGCGAATCATATGATTAGCTCTGCTATTTTTGGCAAAGTGAACAAAAATAGCAGCAAAACAGGTGGGGAAGTTATGTACATGTACAATGGAACGTGCACGACATAGAGAGATGACACGGTTAACAATAGAATTGAGATCTAGTCTAGCTCTATTGATATGTTTCCCCGCCACTCCGACTAGGATAAAATCGAGACTACTTCATGTTCATTGTTCCTAAAATTGAATTTTTTCTACCCACCTAGAAATGTATGCTTTTCATTAATATTTCACTTGCGAACTTTTACTTAACTACTATAATGCCGAAACCCCTTGTTAATGCAGGGCCGTAATACACCAGTCTTGTTCCAATGGTAACGACGTTAACTTACCCAGAGGCAGAGCAAGGGTATCGGACCTATTCCTGTGATTGGGGTTTCTATAGTCTGGGTTTTTTTTTCTTAAAGACCTTTACTTTTTCTATGATCTGGCTGATGTGCACGTGGTAGCGCAGTTAAGGGAGGCGCCTACTGTTGTGTGCACCGGTTCTAGGTTTGCGGTTCGGATTTACCGCCCAGGCGTAGGAACCCTTTCATCCCTCCAGGATCGGTGAAATGGTACAAGGCTTGCCTATATAAAATACTGACTTGTACGCGGATATAACGATGTTCTGTTGCGATCAAAACTAGCGCCAGGCGGGCAGGAACCCGCACCTCCTGCTGGAGGGACAGAAATGCTCTACGCCATTACACCACCGGCGCTGTGGAACGCAATGTCAGCACCTTCTGGTACCCATCAGCGCCTGCCGTATATCAAGATGAATCGGCCGCTGATATCAGCATGAAACTCCTTAACCTGAAGGTCTTAGTAGAACTGATTAATTTTCTTTTCTTACCTCAAGTGTGGATTCGAAGTTGTAAGGTGTTATAATGATTTTTTGTTGCGATCACGACTGTCTTGTCCGTCGGATAGCCACCGCAAGTCATTGTGCAGACCAAATACGCATATAAAATTGCCTCCACGACATCGCATAGAAGTAGAATGCCTGGCGCTTCCCAAAAGGGATTGATCAGTCGTCCTTTGTGCTTTTCGTCCTTGATTTTATGGCTGGCCTCTAGATTAAGTTGTGTCATCATGTCAGAACATCAAAGTGCCAGGGTAAGGGCTGAACAAAAGAGTACCCACAGGAGGTCGCGCTTATTATTTGCGCCTGGGGCTCATTTTAGGTTTGTATCCGAACTTTTCTTCGACGTCATGCTTGTCTACGAAGATAAGACGCTGGCCTGTTCAAGCTGGCCACTACAGGTCATTGCAAAGCACATATGGTATTGTGCCAAATTACAGGGAGAATATGAGTGGGCTAGCCGAAAGCTATGATTAGCGCCGATCCTTATCCATTGTGTATGTTAGACCTGCTTGTTTTCTAACAAGGGTTGGAGGTGAACGCTTTACTTAGGGCCTGACATTTAGACCATACATCTTCTTCAGAAACTCAAAAAGATAGCAGAGGCTTCAGATGTGCACTCTATCGGCCATGTGCTCCGTTCGTGCTGTATTTCTTAAGCAAAGGTGTTAACAAGGAACAATATCTCCACTTTAAAGTAGTGATTACACTAACAATTAGTGTCAAACTGTCTCAGCGGTAGAACGTTATATGAGTTCCTTTTCGATTCGGTGCATCTGCCTGTGTTCTCACCTTTGGGTCAGAAATGCTAACACGGGTGATGACATGACCGGGCAATCCGGTAAGTATCGAGTCATTTTCCTTCTTTGAGAATTCGGTTTAGTCGCAACATCAGGACTTTCACCTTAAAACCTCTTCAATGAAAAGCTCGAATATATTTCAAAATTACGATATTTCAAGATCGAAGAATTTGGAACATATTTCACATTAGGAACTCCATAAGGGATAAGGGCATTTTGCTTCTGTGGGATACTATAGAGGCAATTTGGTCGGGTATTTGGCCTTTGCAGTGACTTGCAGTTGCTAGCCAATGCAGAAGTCATCGGCCTATCCTTCACAAACAAATCTTCTTCAGCGTCGAAGAAGAGGTGGAAGGCTTGATTGACCTGGACCAAAAACCTCGATTTGGGATGCACGCGACTGCCAGCGCCGTCCTTAGCTGAGTAACCACGTGCCAGGAACTAACAAAGGATAAAGGACGATGATACTCAATCCCTCTTTGGGATGCGCTACGCATTCTACTTGTATGGGATGTCATGGAGGCGATCTGAATGCGTATTTGGCCATACTACGATTGCGGTGGCCAGCCGATGAACAGGTCAGCGCCTTATCCTTCCCAGCCAAGTCCAGTACAATTCACCGATCTCGATAGGATGAAAGGCTTGGTTGGCCTGGGCAGGATATCCGAACCAGGAACGTGGTGTCGAGCGCACACGACAGCCAGTACCTCCCTGGACTGTGCTACACGTACCCAAGAACTGCCAGCTGCTCCAAGAACTAACAACACAAACACATAATTCCTTGACTTCTTATTAGTTAAGGTGATGCTCGTTCGGCTAATGTAGATGCAAAAGATGTTAAACAGAGACGGTTGGGCCGATTGTGTCATAGGCATTGAGGGAAGATGATAAGGAAGCGGGATGATAGGTATGAAATTGTCGTGGAGCGATTACCGCCGCTCATCACCGCCATATCGGGCTTATTTTTGCAATACGATCGCGCCAGTAATGTAACCTGCGTTATGAGGAAAAAACATTTCGTGTCACTATTCCATTTCGAGATCATTTTTCCGAACAAAATAGTCTGTGAAATATATATGTATGTTTTGTAATTGTGCTGATCTTTCATGATTTCTGCTGTTTTCCTACTTCTTTCTACTTGTGAGAATTACTGCCAACTAAGCATTGGATCCGAATGAATCATTTTCGGATATCCCGGTCTGAATCACCCAAAAATTCGAGGTCCGTAAAACGCCGTTATCCGAATCATCCAATTATCCGGAGATTTTCGATCGGATCCAGTGTATACTGACCATAATCAGGGCAAGTGAGGACTAGCGAGTGGGTTGTTATTTTGGCGTTGTGTGAGCATAATTTTTCTATTCTCGTCAGTCTTCCGAAATATGTAGATTGGCTACGAATGTGTATTTGCCCTTAGGTGGTTGGTTATTCGCGAGGAGGTCGATGTGTTTTTGCAACTGCTGCTTTTTGTTTGTCAACGTTCACGTGCGTGCCGTGGGCAGGGCGGCGTGTTGTTGCGGCGGTGCACTGGCGAGGGAATGTGTAGTCGTTGTCAATATCGATTGCATGTGGGTGCATAGATGCCAGTGTTTTTGTTGGGCTTGGCATTACTGGCGTATGTTTTCGAGATGGCGTTTGCAGCCAGAAACGTCTAAGGCACCTCTTTTCAAATGAGCGTGAAAAGATGTGACATTAGCACTCATTACTTCCCATTTCATTACCCTAAAATTAGGGAGCTTTATGGTTAGTATAGTTAGAAGCTTTTCGCGCGAAGTTAAATGAAGGATTAATGCAGGGATTAGTGCACCCTCAAGCAATCTATCACCTACTTCTCAACATCTTCTACGTGAGATCGTGGTTTGATCCAGGTTTAACACGTCCGTCTAGAACAGTACCGCAGTCATAAGAGCGCCGGCTGTCGCGTGTGCATTGATCGAGATTCTTGGTTCGGGTCCCACCCAGGCCAACGAACGCTTCCATCCTTTGGGGATCGGTGAGTTACTACCAGGCTTGTCTGAGAAGCATGAGACACTGACTTCGCCAGCTAGTCACCGCAAGTCATTGTGTAGGCCAAATGTGCATCCAGATTGCCTCCACGACATTCCGAGGGGAGGTGGAAAGCGTGGTGCATCGTAGAAAGGGGATTGGTAGATGTCGGTACGTATCTTTATATTTTAAAATAAAGAATAGAGGACGGCGTTAAACGAAACCTCTGAGGATGCGCCACGCATTCTACCTCACCGAGATGTCGTAGAGGCAACTTAAATGCTATTAGGGCTATACAATGAATTGCGGTGACTAGTCGGTGAACAAGTCAGTGCTTTGTTCTTCCCAGACAAGTCTCCTACAAATTCACTGACCGCGGAGGGGAAATCAGAACCACTAAGCTGGAATTGGATGGCTGTGACAGCCTGCGCCCCTCCTCCGACTGCGCTCGAAGCGCTGGCGTATTTTTTATGTACAGGTTTTTCCGAGGTGGGCATGTGGCGCAGTTTGAGGGAGGTGGTAGTTTCGTGCACGAAACTTGTTCTCGCCAAGCCAATCAGGCACACCAATCCTTCATGGTAGATGAATTGGTGCCAGTATTGTCTGGGAGGTCTAACTGATCAGTTGTCAGTGTTTGATTATGTGTATTGAATTAAAGGGATCCAGTGTGAAAGATTTCCGCACCAGATCGAACTGTAAAAGAAGGATCCAGACTGGAACGGCAGCTTCAGTCGGCTATACTAAGTGTGTAAGGAGAATTAGAATAGATGTGTACATTAAGGGCGAGATATGAGACGGCTTCTGACAGAGTTCTTGCTGCTTAAAAGGCTCGCTGACTTATTTCTCTTTTCGGTCATAGTCCGACTTCCAACGTGAGAATCGTTTTGTAAATTCGTCATAGATTGTGGTTGGTGTAATTAGTTTAGGGCAAGTTTTGCACTGGTTTGTCTTTTTGTCTACTGTGGATACTGGAGGAGAATCTGGTGCGATTCCGTATAGTCATCGTCAACTGCAGAATTAGGCATCACATGATGCTCTCGAGCGCTATGAACTACTGTGATACTGACAAATGGGGGATTATACCTCAGCGATCGGATGGGACTAGAGACAATGCACCTGGTTTTCTGGCCGAGATCTTAGTTATTACACTGCCGAGGCAACCTGTTGCCCAAGGCATGATGTAGTGTAGTCATCTTTTATAATCAGACCTACGATTGGTCTCACTGGGCTTCACGCCGGTATTTGATGGAACCGTTCTGTGTTGTTTACATTCGTGAGGTTTATTCACCTTGTAACTTATTCACACGACTCTCATCTCAGCTGGACAACTCTGGAGAAATCGAGCGATAATTGTTGGCCAACCTATGCTGTTTACTTGTTGTGAACCGTAGTCACCGGTCAACCTATGCTGTTTACTTGTTGTGAACCGTAGTCACCGGTCAAAAATTCCCGTGGTTCCCGTCTCACACTGTCAGAATTGGCAGAAATCTATAGCCTTCCTGGTTGTGAACCGTATTAATGAGGCGACATAGGGATAAGTGACGTCAATCAGACGTGAAGTCTGGTTAGAGGCCGTTATGCCTTCTCGGAAAGAAGTGTTTGGTATGGTATCCATTGAACTGACTGGTATCCATTGAACTGACTATCCAGTGACTGGCCAATCTATAGCTAAACCGTTGAAACTGAAAGTTCTGTTTGCGATACAGCTCTCTCCCTCTAGCTGTAGGAGCTTCCTCCTTCGGGAAGGCTTCGGATGAACAACAACTTTCGGTTTAACGCGCTTCTCATACCCACCGGCGAGTGCTGATAGGTCACGATGATATCGCGGAAGCTGCGCTCGGTCAAAGAGTATTGGTGGTGCAATGGGCTAGCATTCTGCCCGAAAGATGGTTCAGGTTCGAGTACCACCAGAAATTTTGATCGTCACTATTCATCCTTCCAGCAGCTTCCCGTTTAAGCTGTTGTAAGCATGTTTTGTTGCGATGAAACACCGGGCTGGACTCGGACCCACATTCCGTGCTTACTACTAGATATGGGATCCGACGACGATTCGGATAACTCGAATCCGTCGTTTTTTTTTTCTTCAAACCCGGTTGAAAGGGTTGTGCAAATAACGGCATCTTTTAAAAGCCCCGCAACTCAGGATGACTCAGATATGAGCAGTTTTAACAAGAACGATTTTGTTACGACCTAAATGGCTGACTTATCTTTGGATTTACATATGATATCCGACTCGTATAGCACATCAGATTTCTGATGAAAACCAAATATCTGAATTATTCGAAAATCCTATCTGGTGAAAATCATCATAATATGAATCCCTCATGATTTGAGATTCTCAGGAATTCCATTGTTAGCACAATCCATTTAACTGTGGCTTGAAAAAAGACAGATCCGCGTTATCCGAATCTGCCTCGGAGCCACTACTCCCTTGTATCCATCTACTGCTTACCGGGTAGAGCGCTTCGCTCACACGAACCAATCAGACGCCGGATTCATCAACGACTTACGTAACTTTAAGGCCCCTGGCATACCAACGCCGACACTACGCCGACGAAATTGCCAACAGGTACGAAATGCGCCAGAGTTGCGCTCCAAAGCACAGGGATGGTCGATCCGGGGAACAGTTGTCCTGCCCCATCGCAACGACGCGTCGCATGTGAGTGCCACACCGACGACGACCATCGCAGCGGGACCTCACAGTGCAAAGCACTGCGATGGCCTGCGATGGTATGATGATTTCTCTGTGGCAGTTGACCATTCCGCGCTAATAACGCGCTCCAGCGCCAACGATCGTCGACGGATTATACTTATGCTCGAATGACCCATTCGAATAGGTATTCGAATGATTTTCATTCGAATTTGAATATTCGAAATCGAATATTCGAAAAATCGCGCTTTTCGAATGTATTCGAATTCGAATGTTCAAAAAATCGCGTTTTTCGAATGTATTCGAATTCGAATGTTCAAAAAATCGTGTTTTTCGAAGGTACTCGAATTCGAATATGGACCCTTAACTGGTCCCTTATCACTGGTTCCCCTCTATTGTCAGCCCTTTTCCGGTTCACCTTTCACTGGTGCCCCCTCCCCCTTCGTCGGTCCCTACTACTGCTCCCACCTTCACTTGACCTCCCTTTACTGGTCCCCTCTTCGCTGGTCATCCTATCCTTCACCGATCCTCATTACTGGTCCCCTTTTATTCATCAACCCTTTTCCGGTCCCCCTTCACTGGACCCCTTCTCCCCCCATTCACCGGTCCCCATTACTGGTCCCTTCCTCACCGGTCACCATTACTGGTCCATTCGTCACCGGTCCCATCTTCACTGACTTCTCCCCCTCCTTTACCGGTCCCCCCTTCACTGGACCCCTCTCCCCTCCTTCACCGGTTCCCATTGCTGGTCCCACCTTCACTGGTCCCTCCTTTATTGGTCAACCCTTTACCGGTCCCCCTTACTGGCACCAAGATTTCACTTTTCAAGATATTCCCCCCCCCCCCAAACTTGTCCTCCCACGCTCACGGCGTGACATCGGTGACATGCCTTCTGAACCCGGACATCGTTTAATCGACATCGTTGACTCGTCTTCTAAAGCCGGACGTCTTTTGAAGGACATCGCTGACATGTCTTCTGTACCTGCCCCCCCCCCCCCCCCCCCTTCCCCCTTTGCGCGACGTCGGCGACAGCTCTTCCGAACCCGTTCGCCTGTTGCACGACGTCGGTGACACCTTTTCTGAATTCGGACGCCTGTAGAACGACGTCGGTGACATGTCTTCTGATGGTGAGTACGAAAGCCCTTTGCGCGACATCGGTGACACGCCTTCTGACCCTCTCGACCTGACATGGGTGACACATGGTCTGAACCCGGACGCCTGTTACTCGACGTCTAGGATAGGAAAGGCCAGACGGATAGGCAGACGGACGGACAGACGGACAGACGGACGGACGGACAGACGGACGGACAACCGCTTACTCTTTTATATATAGTAGGATTTCGAATGCTCGAAAATTTTCGGTATTCGAAACCATTCGAATATTCGAAATTTTTGGGAGAGCATAAGTATACGACGGATCGCACCGTGCCGCCAATGCGACGTCGGCAGGGTCTCTCCCGTCGGCGTAGTGTCGGCATTCGTCGGCGTTGGTATGCCAGGGGCCTAATGGAGAATTGTAAGCTTATCAAGTGATATGCTGAGCGATAAGCCGCGTTATCTGAGCTTTTAACGCGGCTTATCGCTCACCATATCGTTTGATAAGCTTACAATTCTCCGTTAAGTTACGTCATTGTTGATGAATCCGACCCCAGAACTGGCCTATATATCGGGATGAGCAGTCGGCTTGAAGCCAGTTAAGCTAAAAGTTGATAGAAGTGATTCAAGGCATTTTCTTTAAGCCTCAAGTGGTTATAAGCTGTTGTAACGATGGTTTGTTGCAAAAACTTGCATCTTGCATAGCTTCGTAAAAGGCTAGCTGCTTGTATTTGTAAACTCAAGGGCGAGCTCAAGTTTTGATGGGATGGTTTTGCCTGGGTATTTGCAAGGGAGGCAAAGTATTATTGATGTGTAATCCATCCACGATTTTCAAAGCGCAAGTTGATTCATTGTTCAGTTATGATGTATTGAAGAGTTCCGGAGCATGTTAGATTTCTATCGTGTTCAGCAGCCCGTTTTTCCTGAAACTAGTGATGCAGTTATGAGGATCGTTACGGTTTCTGTATCTTTCTGATGACGGTATCTGATAGTCCAGATAAAATACTACAGGGAGTAAAACTGGCTAGTCATCCCTTTCGGTATGTGGCACACCTTTCGTCGTTTCTGCGTGGTATCTTGAATGCTGTTTCTACGCGTATTTTGCCTATGAAATGTCTTGTGGTGGAAGAAGTCCTTGTTTTCCCTGGAACACATTTGGCCACTAGACACCTCCTTTCGCAGATGTGGAGGCCTAGGTTGATCTGCGCGTGGACCGAGCCCAGAACTATTGGTTCAATGAGTGTATGAGACCAGTTCTCCTGTCGACCGTGCCACGTGCGCCCATAACTTTCGTATTACCCATATATCTGGTGCTTTGAATCGTTTGCCCTTAAGGGGTCTGTACGCACGTCTTTTGGAAGCTTTAGGGGATGTGGGTGCAACTGGAAAAAGACTGCGTCCACCACTCGATTTTAGGTCTCGTTCGGGCACTGACAAACCAAACGTTCATGTGGGGATCCGTTCATTGCTGTTTATCATGGTTTTGTCTGGGAGGGATGAAATCTCGTCCACCCTCTGCACTTAAACAAAGAGTTCTGTTCCATGTGTTGAGCTCTACAAGAGGCTGGTGGACGAATTTACTGGCCAGAGTTTTGGTGACATTGCCTTCTTCAGAGCCTGAAAGGGGCCAAATCAATTAGAAGTTATCCTACCAAATGTCGCCTCAACCTTACAAAGTTCTGTGTTGAATGCCGAGTTCTTTGGGAGTCGATCATGGCGACTTTTTCGCGACGTCCCAACTTTCTGCTTTCGATGAAATGAGAAGTAGGTATGGGATAGGAAAGCGAGATTGCACTACAAAAGAATCCGTGGTGTATTATAGAATGCATGTTACTGCCCGGAGTAGCTCAGTTGGATTCATCCAAGTAGGAGGGTTCATGTAGAAAAGCGAATCGAGTACACATAAGGTGACGCTCCGAGGTGGGAAGTAGCGAACAATGACCTCTCAGACTAGCTGGCTTGTTGTCTTCGCTGTACAATAATTCACGGTACTTGAAGGGAAACTGGTACAAGCACGTAAAATAAGTGCATTGGTCCTGAACCACATCCTGGTCTTTTCGCCTCCGCGAAAGCACAGAACCAGAATGTGGTTCATTTTGACATAGGTGTGTGGATGGTCCACATCCTTCAGTTCATTTTACACGCCCGGCCCACTTTCCTATAAGAACTTGATCAACTTTCGATTTTGCTCCGTAGTCCAACAGACAGAGTGAAATGCAGCTTACCTCATGAGTATAACCCACCAGGATAAGTTCGCTTAATATTTTATATACATTTAGCTATTGTGAAGGGCTTTAGCACTACGAGGCAAAGTCTTCGTGAGAAGGTATGTACTGACTGGGTGGCCCGTGTAAAGCGTCATGAGCTATAGAAAACTCAAAGCAAACTCAAAGCTCTTCAAGCAAATCTTGGGGCACGCAGTACTTCCTTGGCCTAAAGGAAATGCTCAGGACACCGACTGGACCATCCAACATGATTGGACACTATCCCCTGGGCTAAGAAGACCCTGGAATGGTTTGAGACCAGGCTAATGGGTTCTAAAGAGGATGATGTTTATCAAACTCGCCCGATCTCTTTCCTTGCATTTTGCTGTTTGCTCGATCTTGCAGCAAAATGCCTGCATTTTTGAACGCGAGTCCGTATTTTCTATGGAAATAACCCTGATGAATGCATGGGATTAGGGAAATTGTCGCGTGCATCCTGAAGAACTCGAAGGAGACATCGAATGCTAGTGCTAAAGCTTAGGGCGTTATTTTGACTGTGAGGTGGGAGGTCTTACATAGATTTCTTGTCTGTTGAGCAGAAGTAAATATTTCTGGATTGCGCAGTAGCTCAGCAGGAGGCACCGGCTGTCGCGTGACCCGATTCCAGGTTCCAGGCTCGGATTTCTCGCAAAAGCCAATCAACTCTTCCATCCCTCCGAGGTCAGTGAACAGGTACCAGGGTTGTCCGGGAAGGATAAACCACTGAATTGTCCATCGACTGACCATCGCAAGTCACTGCGTACGCATTCAGTGTCTCGACGACATCCCGTACAAAATGCATGGCGCATCCGAAATGTGGTTGAATACTTTATTCATTTTATCCTTTTAAATATTGCTTATTTGAATTGATTCTTGCGAAGCTATCGGTAGTTATCGCTTCAAACTTCAAATGGACCACACCGTGAACCCCCTCCAAATAAAATTGGGAGCGTTTGGGTCGTCCTTTTCTCTTAACTTGGTTTGTTGAACGCAGGACAATGCTAATTACAGTAGTAAGGGTGATATGCTACTGCACGTAACGTCGTTCGACGGCGCAGGCCTTTTCTGTGAGGGATGCGCGACGAACCTCCCTTATCATAAGGCAAGGTCAGGGCATGACATGCGAACCGGCGCCTCATCGATCAGGCAGCGCTCATAAACTGCCGCGCTGCCCACATGCACTGCATGCGGTTTTGCTCCTGAAATCAGCTTGTCGACGGCGGGTCAGCCGTCCGCTGCGGCGCCGCATTCCACAGTTCTCGGTGTGGGAGGCGGCGGCGGTGGCGGCGGCTTCGTGTGGTCTTTTGGCGTGAACGAATGTGATACGACGTCGAGAATAGGGCCGGTGCGGGCGGCTTGGCCTGGGCAGGGCAGCGCTGGGCCGGGCTGGGCTGGCCGTCAGCTGGGCGGCTTGCAGCTCCATAATTCGCGCGCGCCGTCGCCAGCCTCTGCACCGCAGCGCTCTGTCGTCGACCCTCGTCGCTGGCGCTCTTGTTTGTCAGCGCTATTTCGGCCTCCTTCTATCTGCGCTTTGGACCATCCGTGAACGCAGCGACGCCTTTCCGAACTCCGAATCAATATTTCCTAGGTTTTTCGCCTTGCCACCCGTTTTCATCCATTCGTTTCTCTGCATTTTCTGGTTTCCATTCAGCTTCTTTCGTGTCCACGCCGTAGGTGAAGTGCCGTGTCATTCAGTCGCACCAGTTTCAGGGTAATTGACAACACGACGAATGGTATTTATTACACACAAGGCAGCAATCAGGGCTGGAAGAAGAATCTGAGCGGTGAGGAAACGAGCGATTCGCAAGCGGTGGGAGTAGTTGGACCTATGTCTTCGCCAGATTTGTCTTCAACGTCCGCGAAAGCTGCAGCAGCGTCGACGAGTCCGGCCGCGAAGAAGCCCGCATCGCCACATAAGGACGAGAAGCCTCAGCCGCTGGCGAACGGAAGCAACCGCATCTCAACGGGATCGTCGAAAGGCGGCGTTCGACCCGATATGCGTGGCATAAATGCCAATGCCAAATCCGATTATTGGCACAAGAATGCGGAGAGACGCGATAGCGACAAGCCGAGGGCTTTTTATCAGCGCAACGACAGATACCAGTCGAGGAATCCGCACGCGCCTCCGAAGCTGACGCCGGCACAGCGCAAAGCGCGAGGTCCGCTGCCGGACTGGGAGGAGATCCAGGACGGCGAGGACAATTTCGACTACATGAATCTGATGGACTCACAGTATGCTCAGTATTATGCCATGTCGTCCATACCACCGTTCGATGGCGTGGGAGGTATGGATCCACAGGTGGCAAGCATGATGATTCAGCAGGCACAGCAGCACATGGCCGCTTTCGGCTTCCGACCTGCCATTCCGCTCATGCAGCCGCATATCGTCGCTCCCCCTCCCGAACCCGTCGGTGTCGCACCGCTTCTCAGCCCTCAGGGCACCGTGCTTACAGCTGCAATTAACGACTCGATCAACACGGCCATACCCTTCGCGCCCATATACCCCACGCAACCGCCTTTCGTGCCGCTGAACGACGAGACGCTGAAGGACTGTGTTCGAAAGCAGATGTGAGTTTGAGAGAGTCGTTCTTGCCGCAGCTCTTCCGTCTGATACATGCTATTTTCCAGTGAGTACTACTTCTCTGCCGACAATCTCCAGAAGGACTTCTTTTTGCGCCGCAAAATGGACGCCGAAGGATTCTTGCCGATCACCCTCATCGCTTCATTCCCACGTGTTCGCTCACTGACGCAAGATCTTGCGTTGATATGCGAAGGGCTCAGGGACAGTGATAAGGTACTGTCCCTTTGGGCTTGTATTTCGGTGCTCTCCTACGTTATGACAGAAATTGTTTAGGTGGAATTGTCTGATGATGGGAATATGGTTCGTCCACGTTTGAACCCAACAGAGTGGCCTTTAACGCCCACTGTTCATGCCGCTCAGCCAACGACAAGCCAGAGTGAAGCGCCGAGCAGCGCTGCGTCGACAGCTGAATCCACTGCCCAGTCTGCGAGTCAAACGAAGACGGAGCGAGAGCAGCCACCGCCGCCGCAGCAGCAGTCCAAACAGGGCGCTGTGAGTTGGATTTGAATTTTACTGCAGAATTCAGGGAGGTATCGGTGCAGATCAAACTGAGTGGGCAACCCTTCATCGTCTGATGTCACAAAGGATAATTAAGTGTGACGGATTTAAACGTGCGGCGATGTACGGAATTATAGAAATCAACCGGAATTGCGCGTCCGGTCCTTTAAACACTTTCAGTCATACCACACTGTCTACGGCGAATTTGTGAGGAAACGATAAAAATGGGAAGGTTGAGCAGAGTGAGATTAATGTTATGCGCTAGCCCCTGCAAAACCCCACGCTGGACCTCCTAATTTCTTCCTAAGCAGCTTTAACTTTTCTACACCATATTAGGGTAATTAGTTCAGGTTTTTGAACGAATTGCGTGTGCAGTCTGACATGTTTTTATGGTCTCTGCTTCTAAAATTTCTTCCGTTTACCGTACCATTTCAACTGAGCCTGCCTTCCTCTATTTTTGCGCCCCTTGGCACCCTCATTCACCTTCTTCGTTGATGTACATCTGATTTCCACCATAATGTTAGGTTGGGACCTCATGTAAAGTAATTTAAGTGAGCTTCCATGGCTCTAAATGTGAAAGCCCATCTTGCAGCCCATCTTTCTTAGTTAATTACAACACTGCACCCAAGGGCGAATGTAAAATAGGACCTAGGACGGTTGTTACGAAAGAGCGGTTGGACATGCTTGGACATTTCGTATGAAATCAGTGTGCCTGTCTTCTTTCAAAAGTTACCGTAAAGCATCGTGAGTATCCGTGGGAACACTAGAAGTCTGGCAACAATCCACTGTGAATGGCGTGGTTGTGCCACAGGACCGCAGCAACGGCGCCCCGTAAACGCTGGATTATGGTGGCAGCAGGTTCTGGGTGATTTCTATAATTCAGTGAGCGATCTCCGCTACTAGGATAACACAATTCAAAGGTGTTCGTTTTACTTACCAGGAAAGGGTCCCAAGCGTATGTCTGGACGGCGAAAGTGAACACCGCTGCGAAATTCTCCACCCTTCAAGTAGAAGAAGTGTATGTTCCATTTTTGCAAAGCCCTTGATCCTACCGAGTTAGGTATCCTGAAAGTTTACTATGAATTCGCACAGTCTTACAACGCAATAGTTTTCAGACATGAAAAAAGCAAAAGAAAGCAACAAACAGCTTCATAGGTATTACAGGTTCGGTTTCGTGCTTTGCAGTATTTTTGAATTTTCTCTGCATATTTGATGTCTTGAAGGTATTGACTTGCGCGGGGACCACTGTGCGATTCCTCAGTAAATTATCGGGGCTCTACCTCTGTAGGTTCAAAGATTTTGCAAAAATTGAAATATTTTTCTACTACTCAGCGGGTGAAGATTCTCACTATGGTATCAATTTTTGTCGTTAAGACATATACCGGAGATCATTCCCTGCTTAGCCTGAACTTGGGCACTACGGGGAGGTCATATTAGAATTCGATCAAGATGCAGCCACATGCGACTTTCTGAACGTTTGGATATTTCGTCTATTTTCAATTTTGGTTACGCCTTATTCAGTCATCTATTGCTCTTGAGAAGAGTGGGAGTAAGGGCGCTCTCTCAACAAAGGGAATAGTCGTTGCCGCTATTCTGGGGCCTGGTATAGGTAAAGATACCGTAAGAGAATCGAAGGGTAGCGGGTACGATTTGTATTCATGAAAGCAATTAAGAGTAGGATAGAACTAAGCTTTCTTTATCATCAACCAGCGTCGGTTGGGGCCACGCTAGGCTAGCCGGCTTCGCCGGCGTCGGGTTTCGTGAGCCACGTGGAGTATGCAACCGATCCCAATGTCGAGCCGCGCGGTGGTTACCACAACCCAGCGTCGGTTGCGGGCTCCGCCCGCACCCGACTCTGGTCGGGCGGGCCACGCTAGGCTAGCCGGCTTCGCCGGCGTCGGGTTTCGTGAGCCACGTGGAGTATGCAACCGATCCCAATGTCGAGCCGCGCGGTGGTTACCACAACCCAGCGTCGGTTGCGGGCTCCGCCCGCACCCGACTCTGGTCAGGCGGGCCACGCTAGGCTAGCCGGCTTCGCCGGCGTCGGGTTTCGTGAGCCACGTGGAGTATGCAACCGATCCCAATGTCGAGCCGCGCGGTGGTTACCACAACCCAGCGTCGGTTGCGGGCTCCGCCCGCACCCGACTCTGGTCGGGCGGGCCACGCAAGGCTAGCCGGCTTCGCCGGCGTCGGGTTTCGTGAGCCACGTGGAGTATGCAACTGATCCCAATGTCAAGCCGCGCGGTGGTTACCACAACCCAGCGTCGGTTGCGGGCTCCGCCGGCAACGGACGCTGAGTAAGGAAGCATCCCTAGCGGCGAGACCCACACGCATATGAACACATCCCGAAGCATAATTAGTACGAGCGTAATTTGCGGGCAAGAGGATGGAAACCTCCCCGATAGATCATAGCGAAGCATTGCCGTCGTGCAGCGTGTGGAAAAAAAGCAGAATGCTCAGTAACGGAAGTGCATAATCGGGAAGTGTAATGGTTATTTGCGTAGATGGAGAGGAGAAGCAATGCGTAATGTAATGTGTTGAGTAGATTATTTCCATTATAACTGCAACAGAAATGCAATACATTGTCGAGAAGATAGGAACATTAACGGATTAGGAGTGGGAGGAACAGCAACTTATCAAATTGAAGAGAGAGGCTGTTACCATCGTGCCTGTAACTGTAGATCACGTCGAAGTGGACTTAAATAATGTTGTAGTGGCAGGTAGCATTCATGCGCGGGTCCACGTGATCCATAGTTGGGGGGCGCCAGCTGGATAAAACGAGCGGCGGCTACAACGGGGGCTGACATGCACCACGTGTTACTGCTGTTGTAGCTGCCTAAACCCCGCATGCTCTTGAGTAGAGAAAGTATGATGAACGATATAGGTGGACACGGTGAAGAGGAAAGCAGGCGTATGGAACAGCGCAGCCAAGAGCTTAATGTACGGTGGGAAGGAAAGACAAAATAAAGCGAAGCTGTTAAAAAAAGCAGGGAAGAAGGCAGAGGCGGTGGAATAGCGAACATCAATGCCCCATCGTTGGTATGTCTACCCCCTATGCCCCACATACCCACGGGTATAAGCGTTGGTGAATCCGGCTATGGTGATATCCAAACAAGTAGTGGGTATGCAAGCGTCCCATCATTTTGCACATATTCTTAGTGCGCCTAGTCATAAAATAAACCATAAACCTTGAAAAATAGAAACAATTTTTTTTGTGGGCATGGCACTTGGCGTCGGCTTATTGCCAGGTTTTGACCTGTGATGATGCCAGAAAACAACGTCTTTTTTTCATTTTTAGCACAGTCAGTTATTATATGAACCAGGATTTCATTACATCAAAAACGAGTTGAAGGTAGATAGAATAAGATACACCACTTCGCGCCCTGCAGACATTGTGACGTATCGTGTACAGGTCTCCCCTCCCCCACCCATCGTTCCGAGTAGCCATGCGCCGATGGGGCCCGAATAGAGCGTTCAAGTCTAGCTTCAAATATGAGTTAGTGGGGAGATCGGGTGAACGTTTAGGTAGTACCTAGCAGGCTGTGCTTTTGCTTCAAGAAGAACGGCTTACTCAGAGAATTTGGTGATTATTGGGAGTGTACACAGTGGAGAAGCCGTAAGGGTTCTTGAGAACGGTGAACCAATGGTTATTTTTTAAGCGAGAGGCTAGAAATAAACGAAATCGCTGCATAACTCACTGCTTGTGCTTGATGAGGTTGGCGGACGGTTTTACTGGCTAAGGTTTCAGCGAGATCGCCTACTACAGTGACTGTCCGTGGTCCACCAAATAACCAGTGTAAGCAGCTTAGGACAAATCAGGGATTCTGGAAACTAACTACTTTGATCAAAATGCTAGTATTGCAGATGCTCTCCTGTATCACAGGCCCGTCCTGCGCTGACTCAATGGTCCTTTTGTGGGCAACGATCAGTGTCTGAAGAGCGCTATCTCGCCGAATGGTTATCCACTAGAGACGTCAGCCAATCTCGTCTAAAACTGATAAAATACAACCAGAACCTCACAATGAATCCACGGAAAGTCGATCATGGCAACTGCTTAACAGCTGGCCGAATAGGTTTTGGGCATCCCTCGTACGGAAAAACTGTTCCAAAGGGGTCTTCATGGTTCACGCCTTCGCTTAAAGTTTACAGCTCTTTTACTGAAACGTGTTTTAGGAGGCCACTGAGCCTTCTAAAGGCGAAGCCCATGCGCCGTCGGCTAGCTCGCAACCTCCTCCTCCAACTGTTGAGAAAAAATCTCAACCACAGCCGTCGATACCAAAGCCTGCGACTGCTTCGGCGGAAGAGGTATGGAGACTGCTCTCCTTGGCTGAGAGACCGACTGATTTCTTTGAAAGGAGTAACCTCTAGATAGTGCATGGTTAAATAGAATAGCACACAGATAGGTAGTAGTAGAAGTAGACTCTGTGGGGTCCCTTTTTGCGTAGACACACGCCGAAGTCATACTAGCTACCTTCTTCATCAGCATGCATGCGGACTATCGGCTTTGAAGTGGATGTGAGGTACATTGGGCGCCGATTCGGATAGTTCAGATTCGTAATTTTTTTTTACAAAACCCGAGTAGGTGAACCAATTGGGTAGGAACAATTTTGAAAAGTTCTGATCTCAAGGTGATTCAGATAGGCGTACTTTTCACTAGGACGAATTTTGTGTTTTTTCTCAGATAACTCATCTTTCTTCGGATCGGCTATGGGATGTTCGATCATCGAATTTTTGACCAAAATCAGTTGAAATCAGTTTGAATCATCCAAAACCCGTCCTGTTGAAGGTTATCCTAATCTGGATTATTCCTAGATTCGGTCTTTTCAAACATTCTATTGTACGAATGGTCCATTTACCATTAAGGGGCTTGAAAGAGATGACGGATCCAAATTACCAGAATCGGCTTCAATGTGAGAGGCTCTCAGAAATGTCCAGAAAAAGGTGCTTATTTAGGGCTGGGAGGAGGTGAAGCCGAAGAGGAAAGGAAAAGGACGCGCTGAAAAGACGACTATAGTGAAGGAAACGAGTGCCGAGCAGGATCTGGATTTCCAGTTCGACAATGAATTGGAGACGGGTGCGGGTAGCAGTGAGACTCCGAAAAGAGAGAAGACTACTGGCAAGGGCTTTCGATTGAGGTAAGTCACTTGAGCTGCTCGCTCCCTTGCCTAGCGAATGGAAAGACTTCCTGCCTACGGTGTCAGTTTTCACGCGTGTGAATGTCTTCTATCTAATTACTCTCGTTTCAGTGCTGATGCTTTCGAAGAGATTGGTGATGATATTGTGAATAAGTTAATAATCATGACTCCTATGAAACGAACGCTAGATAGAACTGGTGATTTCACGTCTCGAGCTAAACATCACGCAGAATTCAATGAGGAAGTAGAGATTGGTCTACGACGATATGAGGAGGAGCTGTGGAGTGCGCCTGTTGAGAAGGAACCAACGGTTAGTATTATTCTGTTGTGACTGCAACTTTGATCTTTTTTGGCTGAAAAATTGCTAGTGCTTGTCGCATTGAACGGTCCGGACCGGTATGTGCCCTGTACATTGAGAGTGTTGAGTTAGTTACGGTCAGGTAAGCGTGCATGTGCTTAGAGGCCCACCCGTACTCCCATCAACTGCATCCACTCCACCCATTGTTGTTTCGAGGGTTTGCATGAGAATGACATCTTTTTCCTTTGTGGTCTCATTTACAGTTTCTTCTATTGTACTGGCAGTTGTCAGAAATATGAAAGGAGCAGAACTAACAATTTACGTAGCCCTACGGCGAAACCACCACGTACCGCTATTCGTCGACGTGACGTGGTATAGTTCCGGTGACAACCTTTGTAACGGTTACCTGGCTAGCGTCGAGTAAACGACTAGCAAGTTTTTTTTACGTAACAGCCTCATTGCGCTTCCTAGCAAGGAACCGGTTAGGTAAATATGTGGTAGCGATTTATGGACTCCTTCGTTGATGAATCCGGGCCCTGGCGCCCCACCCATGGCACTATCTCGTGATTGTGGCAGTGTTCACCAGTGTGCTTGTACTCTGCTCGTGAAATTTTCTAACGGAAAACTGAGCATGAGCATTTCGCAATTCAACAGCCGCCATCACACCTTTAATGGCATGCAATGAGGGCGTGTTGCCTGGCAAACGGCTTCGTTGGCTGCCGATCATGTGCGTCCTTCTCTGGCTTTATGGGTCGTCTGCACGATGACGCGGCTTTCTGAGATCGCCTTGTCATTCGAGTCCGCAGTGAGAGATCATCGAGAAGATATATGAATTCCTATACTGCAGTAGCAGCTGATGAAGGAGCTGTGGACCAGACTCTCAAAGGTCAGATAAGCGCACTGAGATCGATTTTAGTTGTTCTGTCGCTGGATAGAATGCTGAGTCAGCTAGAAGAATCCTTCAAAGAACCGTGCCCTACGCCGATGATATCGTGTTGGCGGCGGACAACTGGAAGTGACTAAAAAGCTGTGCAGCTGTGACACAAGGCGATGAAGGAACGTGAAATATAGGAAAAACACCTGAATTAACAGGACCGGATCCCAGTAAAACCATAGAACCACTCAATAAGGTTAGCCGTAAGTTTGAAACACCCCAACAGCTCTAAGGGAAGGCGAACGACGTCATCAAGGGACATCTGGCTGAAGTTAGCGCTACTTCAGAAGTTATCTGTGTTATAGGATAGGGCGTCTGTAGTGGGCACGATGAAGGCACGGAGCTTGCGACTGCACGCTAGCAAACGCTTCGAAGATGAAAATGTGTGCTTGAACAAGACAGCATTAATATCTGTTTGCTGTGGAGTTTGGGTGCTGTTAAGAAGTACTCCAAGTATACAGATTACAGCTTTTCCACCTACCTACTAATTGCCTTGAAGCAGCGCATAAGTAGATGCAGTTCCAGTTTAGTGGGACAAAGCTGTTTAAGGATGTGTTAGTCCGGTAGTCGACTTCACGTTCTTCAGACCCGTTCGACTTGTTCTTGTTGCGCCTCAAGATCAACAGCTTCGCCCCATCCGACATGAACTCACTGGAGTCTTTTTTGCTGACCTGACAGGTTTTCCAGCGTATGTCCTATCGACACAAATGAATACCATTCCAAAAACCTCCACGCTTCGAATAGTAGCAAGGTATGCTCCACATTTGCCACCCTACCGAACCTACCGATTTGGGAGGTTGATGGTTTACTACGAACTCGCTCACTCACCCAAGACAATACCTTTCGAACATCGTATATACAATGCAAACTACTGCATGGAGAGGAGTCGAACACCCGACACCCGCCCACGAGGCTGCGTTTTTTGCTTTTTTATGTACTCTATGTTTGGACACCATTACGTAGTGAGACTACGATCCTATAGTAAGCTTTCAGCCCCTATACATTTCTACTAATTGAAGGGTAGATATTCTCGCGATGGCGTTCGTTATTGCTGTTCAGCAACATGTAGTGCTCCTCCATTTTTGCAAAGCATCCTAGTTAGAAGGCTGAAAGGTTACTGAGGATTCCCAGTCTCACGACGCAAGTGATAAAAGTTAGAATATGCAAAAAATCAATAAATACTGCTTCAAAAGCAGGGGTCGAGTGTTCGATACCTTGCCTTGCAGTATTTTTGCATTTTTCTGCATATTCGATATTCGGAAGGTATTGCCTTGTTTGAATGTGCGATTATATAAACTAGAAAAACAATCAGCGCATAAACTATCAGCCGCGTAATTCGGTAGGTTCGGTGGGAGGACAAAAGTGGAGCATACCTTTCTACTATTTGAAGAATGGAGCTTTTTGCAAGGTAATCATTTGTGTCGTTAAGACATACACTTGAGAAGCTTCCTGGTCAGGAGAAACACTAATGAGTTCATCTTTGATGGGACGAAGCTGTAGAAAATGGTGCTCGACACGCACAACCTTCCTGGTGAGCTGCAGTCCGTTCTATAGCCCAGTTGAGTTAGGGAAGGCCGCTTCTTCTGCCCACCACATTGGCATGTGCCGCTAATCGATTCACTTATTTGTCGGTGCTCTTTATCTTGTGCTTCATGGAGATGCAAAGGGTATCCAGAGTGGGGCTTAAATGAGGTGTCCTTGCAAGTGGTTTGTGATAGGGCATAGGTAGGGGCTAGTAGTATCTGTTGTAGTTGATCACCAACAGCTAACGAAATCTTTTGTGTGAACGATTCTGACTCTGTGGTTCGTACGTGTGTGGTGTGATTTGCAGGTGAAATCGAAGATTTGCACCATTAACCAAGAGGAGTTCCGTTTGCAAAAGGGGGAAGATGCGCCGGCTGCGACAGCGGAACAGCAGGGACCGCCGCCGGAAATTCCTCTTGGTCAAGTGGGAACACCGCCTCCTTCGATTTGGACGCAGAAAGCGAAAGAACGTTCGACGCTGGGTGTTGTGGTATGTATGCACCCACTAGACGACGATCTTCTTCCTCGTTGTTCATTGTGAAGTCGTGACGTCCACACCTCTGTGTTTCACCTTTGTTTTGGATAGCGTTAGCAGCAGGGTTTGGAGTGTGCTTCGAGAACAATGCTTGAAGTGAGCGATTTCAGCCGAAGAGCCCTATGCAACGACGCGAGTCTGCGGAACAGAAGGTGTCTCGCTTCTACCCTGTCGAGAAGCCTGCTGCTGTGATCGATTCGAGGTCACCGCGTAAACAGAAGACGAGGTTTATATGATGTTTCGAGGAGTTGTCTTTCCGAGCGTGCAGTATTTTATTGCAGCTGAAGCCTCCAGTTTCTCCTAAAAACCGCTCGTGTTCACAGGCATAGCTCAAATCCTCCAGTCGAGATGCCGGTCGCGTGGGTGCTTGGTCGTGACGATGCGCCACCTCCAGCTCCTGTAGGAATCGCCGCCAGCAGCAGTCAGATTCCACCAGCACATCCGTCCGTATCGTTGCTGCAAGAGGATAATTTTGTACAAAACGTGAGTGTTCAACGCTTGAATATTTTTCTTCGTTAGGCGTTTTCCTTTGCCGTTTTCCCACTGTTTAGTGCAGTTCTACTCTTACGATCGGGGTTTCTGTTGTCAACCCCTGTCCTGTAATCGTTTTCTAAGCAGACACACTGTTCTCTTTTTATAACGCGTCTCACAGTGCTAGAGCAAAGCCCTTTGTTTTAAGGTGTGACGGTTACGAGGGGTACGGCTTCTCTCTCTCTCTCTCTCTCTCTCTCTCTCTCTCTCTCTCTCTCTCTCTTTTTTTTACCTTCAGGCAGGCATGAACTAGAGAGAGAAGGAACTGAAGCGGGAGATCGATCGAGATTCCAAGGGTTTATAGACCGAAGTAGCCATCTGGGGTGCGTGGCAGTGCAGCGTCGGCTGTCGCGTGAGTCCGATTCTAGGTTCGGAGTTCGCGTCCTACATAACCAAGCCTTCCATCCCTCCGGGGTCGGTGAATTGGTAGCAGGCTTGCCTAGGAAGGCTAGAGCACTGGCTTGTCCATCGACTGACCAGTGCAAGTCGTTGTATAGACCAAATAAGGATAAAGGATAAAGCACGTGCTACGTTACCCAATGCGTTTTTGGATGTGCCACGCATTCTACTTCTATGGGATGTCGTGGAGGCGGTTTAGGTGCCTATTTGGCCATGCAATGACTTTGCGGTGGCCAGCCGATGAACAAGTCAGCGCTTTATCCTTCCCAGAAGGGTCTGGTACCAATACACCGACCCCGTAGGGATGGAAGCCTTGGTTGGTCTGGGCGGGAAATCCGATCCAGGAACCTGGTATCGGGTGCAGGCGAAAGCTGGGGCCTCCTCCGACTGCGCTACACGCGCCCATAGACTAAATACGTATTTAAATTGTCTTCGTAGAATTCGATATTCGTGGGATCCCATTGTAACTGGAGATGTGGAGAAGTATGCCTTTGACGAAATGAGTGGTCGGATCTAAGGTTTCGAAGTTCCTTCAAGCTTTTGAAAAAAACGATCTGTGTCGAAACGTTGGCCTACAATAAACGTACCACCACACCAAACCTGCATGACAAAGAAGAATAAAATCCGCCTTCGAAGAAACAGAATGAGTGGAGAATCTCAGAGATTCAGTTACGACGTCCTTTATCCTTTATCCTGGCCATCTGTTTGGATTATGATCAACACTGAAAACTACAATAAACTACTATTTTCAACAACGTTGTAGGTAAATCAGTGGAGTCTCTGATTTGTAGGATACTCGCGATAATTGATTTTTCGGTCAACGTATTGCCCCAGGAGGATTCTGTAGGGAGGAGTGCCTTGTTTCTGTCCTATAATGAAGACTAGAGGCGGGTTCTCTTTTATCTCCTTGGAGCTCTAAGCCGTCCTTCGCTTCTGCTGCTACTCATCAGAGCTCATTTGCTAAGTACGTTGTCGACCACAGGGCTTTTTTCCCGAATGATGGACGTGCTTTGTGTTCGTTTAAAGGGTGATGGATAATAAACTCCTTGGTGCGCCACGCACTCTACTTGTATGAGCGTCATAGAGGCAGCAAATGCGTATTCGGCCTATACAATGACTTGCGCTGGCCACCTTGTGGACAAGTCAGCGTTTTATCATTCCCAGGCGGTCTGGTACCAATTCGCCGACCCTTGAGGGATGGAAGACTTGGTTGGCCTGGGCGAAAATTCCTAACCAGGAACTGGAATCCGGTGAATCCGGTGCAAAATCACGACGCTCGGCGCCTACTCCAGTTCCAGATTTATGGTTACCAACTGTGAACTGCAGGTGTTACACTAAACTGATGGCGAGACTGAAGTTGAGGGCGCATTTTGAAACATCAGTGGTGAGGAACAGGAGTAAGAGCTGCCCCCATTAGTACGTGGATCTTTGTTCGAATACCGTTAGCTTGTGAAAACAAAAAGAGGATGTTGATCTTTGCTTTATGAAGCAGGCCTTCAATCCATGCGGTTCATATCGCTGGCTCGCGCCTTCAAAAGTTCTCTACATGCCGTTTAATCCGCTTGCTTTTCCTTGAAGTGAGAAGGAAAGTTGAAGAGGACTTGTGTTTTGTGGAATGATTGAGTCGTATCCTCATTTGACCTGTTGGTGGTGGAGGGGGGGGGTCTGTAACTGATGGGAAGTAGCCGCCCTAGAAATGTGGTTATTTGAATTGGGGCTAACCTGCAAGTAAGCCAACTAGAAGAATAAGTCCGAATTGAGGGGTTTAGCCTTCAAGTCATGTGGTGAATGTAGGGTCTTCATGTCAGCTGAGGGTCCCGCAGCGAGCTGTCTACCTGGCTTGTGGTGTCTCTTCGGAAGAGCTCTCTTCACGAATTCACCAATTGTTTCATAGTTTTTGGTGAAAAAGCAGGATGCAGTTGATGAAGAATGCGTTTCAGGTGTACTCGACGTGGAGACAGTCGTGCTTGAAGCAGCGAAAAAGCCTTGGATACGACTGTGCGGAGATGAATACGTTGTATCGCTTTTGGTCTTTCTTCTTGAGGGACAACTTTAATCGAAAAATGTATGAAGAGTTTCGTCAGCTCGCTCTCGAGGATGACGAGAAAGGGTGAGAATGATTCGTTCTTTCTTTCCTTTTCGTTCTTTCTTTCCTTTCTTCGCTCTGAACATGATCACCAGTCCGGCTCTCGTGTTTCCCCATCTGTTAGCGCTTTTGCTTGTGTTCGTTTTTGAATCTGTTGCATACCTGTTAATAAGATGTGTTCAGGTTTCGATATGGTATAGAAGCTCTGTTCCGCTTCTACAGCTACGGGCTAGAGAAAAGGTTCCGACCGGAAATTTATAAAAATTTCGTGAAGGACTGCATTGCCGATGTGAAGAATGGGCAGTTGTATGGTTTAGAGAAATTCTTTATGTTTATGAAACGGTGAGTATTATTTCTTATTGGCTTTATCGCATCGAATTTTTGAAAATCTCATCTTATTTTTGCAGGTGTAAAATAGCCAAACAGCTTGTTGTTGATCCTTTTCTGCAGAAGGAACTTGAAAAGTACAAAACTGCCGACGATTTTTATATTGTGAGTTTTTCATTGATGTCACTGTTTGTTGTGGATAAGCTCCGTAAAAATGTTCGTTGGGGAAAGGGCGGAAGATTTCTTCTCGTTATAATTGGCTGAAGCGTTTCGGGCGTTATACTTTGAATAAGAAATTGCGCTCCATGGCTGCTACCGCGGGAGTCTAGAGAGACTTTGTTGTCGCGAAAGGGTCTGAGCATGATTTTTTTTTACTTTGGTAATTATATCTTCTATAGGGCTTAGAGATGGGACAGCAGGTAACTACTATCTTCTTTTAAAATGGTTCTTGCTCCCGTAGTTATAATATTTTTGTATAGCGTACAAACAAGTGCAGTAAATAAATAAATAAATAAATAACTCTCCATTCATTTATGGCTGGTTATATCCATGTGCGCATATTATCACAGTTGGAGGTGGTGAATGCCTTACCCTATTATGATCCAGTGATGGAAAGTAGTGGTAGACGTGGAGGTCAAAATAATTGTGATGTTCTGAATTTGAACCGAAGCTCTTGTACCGGAAGCGGCGGAGTATGTACACCGTTGAAGGAACACTTCGAGAGAAATTTTAGTGTTAATCAGTTCCTTTGCGCGATGCGCCACGCATTCCACTTTTACGGGATATTGTGGAGACTTTCTGAATGCGGATTTGGCCTATAGAATGGCTTGCGGTGGCCAGTCGATGGATCACAAACAAGTCTTGTACCTATTTACCTACCCTGGAGAAATGGAATGCTTGGTTGGCCTGGGCTAAGGATCTCTATTGGAGGTGAAGGTGATATAATCTCCTTCCAACTGCGCTACCACGTGTACCGAACGGAAATATTGTATGCTATTTCACTTTTGTCGTTGATTTTGGCTACATAATACAAGTTAGGGAGATTATGGCACACTTTCGATGGATTGTTGCGGCAGCTAATAAAGTTGTGGCATAAATGCTGTTTCTATTCATTTATGTAGTTGACATTGTAGGAGAAACTGTTCGCAGTGGCGCGCCTTAGAAGTGCAGCAGTTTGTAGCTCTGAGGGATTTCGCCGAGGGTTCAAAATGAGTTTCTGCTTATGAAGCAGTCTCCCTGCTTCAACTCGAAATAAATGTTCGAGTAGATGTGGGTTCGAATATCATTTGAAGGTGGCATTTTTCTCCTAGCATCGCTTGATTATGATGTATAGCTGACCTAGTGGTAAGGTGGTGTTCTGATCCGGCATTCCCTCTCTTGAGCTCGATCGAGATATTCACAGGTGTCTCACAATATTGATTGCTGTGTGAAATTCAGCTTAAGTGGTGATGTGGCGTGACGGTGCTAACCCCAACTGTCAATCTACCGTTGATCCCTCCCGACTAGGATAGATCCGAATTGTTCTCTCCTTTCAAAAACCCCAACCCTTTCGATTATTGGGCGGTGTGAACCCGTGCATGCAGCTTGAATGGTTGCAAAAAGAGACGGTCGATGGCGAGATTTATCGAGCGGCTGCTGATTTCGTGGTGAAAGAAAGATAAGAGCGCTGCGGCAAGGCATTTACGACTGCGGAAAAAGTCCGCAATGAGGGAGCGAGAGTGCATCATCGCTGCAGCGATTACCACCCCAACATTTTCCCGCTTCTCTTGTTGAGCAGTGAGTTCGTTATGTTCCTTGACATTTTCTGGTGTAGACAGTACCCTTTAGGGCAGATTTTCAGCGAGGAAACTATTACTGTTGTCTGTACGGCATACGTAACTAGCGTCCTGGTAGGACTAGTTAACATCGCTCAAGAAAAATTCCCATTACCATTTTCACTTCAAATTCGGCATTTTTCCACGCGAAAATCAAATTCGAAATCAAAACGTGCATCTTCCGGATTAAGCTAGAGGCTCTCCGTGACCTTTGGAAGGATTTTTTTTGCTCAAAGAACATTTGGAATGACTTTCTTTGAAAATTTGTAATTCACCTGTCCCATATAAGTGAGTAAACTGTCTGAAATGTTTTTTTTAAAGGAAATATGTTGTTCAAAGCTTATTCTAGAGTGGTAAGAAAGCAGCAATTTTTGTGCCGCGCTCGGAAGAGATCGCGTCCTGCAATCGTCTAGCTCGTTACGATTTTAATTTGTTTACAATTATATAACTCCACGCAAACAGAATTTTCGCTACCAAGAAAGTTAAAATCGCGTCGTCCTGGATGAATTAATGGCGCGATCTCTTTATTAATAGACTGAATAGTTGTTGCTCTTCTCACCTTGATTCATTATTTATTCATGCAAACAAAAATTTTGCCATCAATCGAATAAAAAGCGACGTCTTCGACAAGGGCGTGACGCAATCGCTTCTATTAGAATTAAAAAATGGCCGATTTCCTGCTCTTTAAAGCAAGCGTTAAACCATTAGTTTTCCTTTAAAAAAAGAATTTTATAAAATTTTAAAAAAAGTGTTTACCCATTGTATAAGTAAGCTGAAGCTTCGAAGAAGGTTGTACTAAATTTTCCTTGAACGAAAAATAACTCTAATCGTCTAGGAGAATTTTGTTTAATGTAGAAGTCGTTCGTTTTGATTTTGAATGTTGAGTTTGAGCGTTAGGCTTGTCTGAAACGGTGTCCAATTTGGTTTGAGAAGTGTCCAGTTTGACGTTAAAATTCATCATCATCATTTCCATTACATGGCACGTCTTCGACCATGTTTTCAAAAGGAACCAAAAAGCTACATCAAAAACAAAGCGCAGCAAATAAGTCTATCAAATATTAAACAGGAACTGTGTCGTAAAAGAGGTGAGGAGCTCGGTTAAGCAAAACAGCACAGTAGAAGTGAAGGTAGACATTCTGCGGTAGCCAAATTCAGGAAGAGGAACGTCGTTTTGGCTTCAAAACGCCAGCAGAATCTTGACGTTGTTGTGTGTCTGATTTACACGGGCGAGCTCTCGTCGCTACCATCGCGTGTTTGAACTACCAGAACATAAGAAGGCGTTGCGAAATCTGCATAGTAAACGGCGCTAAACAACCCAAATCAACCAACGCGTTGCATTGAGGGATTAATGAGTGCGAAATTGTTTTCGCGTTGAAGGTATGAGCCACGTCTAAGGCCGGATTTATACTTCAGTCGCCGATAGGCGCGGTGTTGCGACATCTGCCAATATCGATGATTCGCGCAGACGATCGATACTGGTAGCATTCTATCGCCGCGCCGCTTGGCGACTGAAGTATAAATCTACCATAAAGGCCGTTTTTTACTTACCGTCGCCGAGCGACGCGATGCCATATATGGAGCCCAAATTGATTGAAGGCGTCATTCAGCGTCGACGCAACGCGGACGGAGGGAATTGCGTGAACCCGTGACCAATGGCGCTGCTAAGCATTGAATCGTGTAGCTCTCAAAATCGACGCGATGTGATTGATCGCGGTGGATTGGAGCACGGTACTGCTGCTCCAGTTGGCCTTTAAAGTGGATCCCGGAATGTGTGCACAATTACGTGCCGACAAGTACGCAATTGTACATAATCGCGTGACTACGTCGGCGGCTGTTAGTCCCTGTTTCTACTTCGCGACAGCAGAAACAAGAGCGCACGCGCGAAAGTATGGACAGGGGCCGTATGCTCATGCTCCCCCGTTGGGGGAGAATCAATCAATATCAGCATATCTCATCACACCCCGATCCCCCATTGGGGGAGACTCGGGGTAGACGAGCATACGGCCCCAGGCGACAAGAGCGACTGGGGCGACGGACGTAGTGTGGTGTACGTAATTGTACCATAACGTCTACTTCGTAGCCTAAAATATCAAGTTAATAGAGGTGTTCATGTCTAACCATTCAATTGCATTAGTTTTTGGAAACTGGAACAGACAGAAGCGAACAATCATATTACCTACATCAGAGTGGCACTCAAAATAGACATAAAGGCATTCCTTACCTTTGTATGAAGAACGGCAGAACAGGAAACGTTTCCTTTCAGCACTAGTGCGCCTTCCAGCACTAGTGCGGTGTAATTACATACTCCACACTCCGTTCGTCGCCCCGGTCGCTCCAGTCGCTCCCGGCGCCGGCGCGAAGTATGAACACGCGACAAGAGTGACAAGAGCGACTGGAGCGAGGGCGCCGGCGTTCGGGTATGAACACTTTTCGGCGGCGCGCTCTCGGTTTCAATCGATATGCATGTTTTGCACGGCGATGAGTCGCTCTTGTCGCGAAGTATGAACAGGCCCTTAGGAGTGCTCGTTGTTTTCCGAAACAGCACCCGGCGACGGAAGTGTAAACGGGGCCTTATGCAAATATTTTATTGGTGGAGCAGCCAAGTCAAGAAAACGCCCAAGTTTTTATGTCTGCTGGATTGTTCAGAGTCACTGGACTTTATTAAAGCACTGCTTCTTACAGACAAGTGCCGATGACAAGAAGAAAGTTGCTGCCGCGAAGAGTTAGACTGGTATGCTTCGATGTGTTCACATTTCCACGGATTTGCATGTGTTTTTCTTCTTCTCTGAACTGGTTATCTCAAGATAGTTTGTTGTTTTGCCTTTAATGGCGCGTTGTTACCCTGCGATGGAGCTTTTTGTTGAGAGATACGGAATAGGCGGCGGCGGCGGCTGCAGCGGCAGCGGCGGCGGTTCCGGGAGGGACTGCGCGATGTGCGAGAGAGAGTCGTCGTTCGTTTGTCGTAAATTTATCGCCAATTCACAGATGAAGGTGTGTTTTGCCTGCCAAGCACTCCCGCCACGGGCAGTCAGTCCCTCCTGTTTCGGAGCGCCGTTTCTTGTCACCCACACACGAGACAGTCACGCATGCACGCACGCTCGCACACGTCCTCTAGACATCACTCATCCGGCCCATCCGTTCGTACATACACAGAGACACACACACGTTAGTAGATGAATTGATCGCTGTAGCTATCTAGAAGGCTCCCGGTTGGAATACGATTGTTCTCAAACATTTGCTCCAATCTCGTGGGGTGAAATAGTACCTCCTAGAAGGTCGTAATAGTTGTTCTGGCCGCCCGCCCGTGTTCGCCGCGCGCGCGGCGTGCTGCTTTTCTTGATTTTTGTTGAAAATGCGTTGAAGATTATTGATTAATTGATCGATTGATTGATTGGTTTTCTTGTTGCTAATTTGAACTATGTTCATCATCTACATTTAATAACCGTTCCACACACAGTTGATTTGGGGCCTGCTCTTATCTGTCTATTCGCGCGTATATCGGTCGTCCTTTGTCATTGTTCAGCTGTTCTGTCCGTCCATCTATCCATCTCTTCCTCTCTGCACGCCGTAATCCATCCCCAAGTCAATATCGTTTTGCTCATGCAATCATCAGTCTCGGTTTTGTTGATTATTTCCAAAGTTTAGCATAGATTTTCTATATCAGCGCTACTATCATCTCTAAATAGCACACGTACCACACTGCTACACCACATCATCATTCTTCTTCATTCATTCACATCGTGTTCTTCATCAGTTTTCATCATCTTCATCATCATTTTTGTTTCGGTTAACATTGTTAGAAACGACTAAAATCCACAAAAAAATGGTCACTATTAGAGATTGATGTGTATTTTTATGTATGCTATTTCCGTCTTCATTTCCGTTTGAAATAAATATCTTGCTTTGGTGCAAAGTACACACGGCCAGCGGCGGGAGCGCCGCGCGCGCGCTAATTTGCAGGACCGGTTTCGGGCCGCGACGATGATGGTTCTTTGGAGTGGTTCTCGTGCGATCGTCGTCGGCCAGGCGGCAGGCGGCCCTAGCAGCAGCAGCCATGCGCACGTCGGCGCGTGGTGGTGGCGCTGTTTTCTCTGGCGCCGTCCCCTAGCAGCTGTTCTCCGGCGGCTGCTCACCTCCTTGCTCCCTGCCGCCCCTCTCGTGGGGAGTAAATGCAATGTACACTGGGGCTGCAGAGAGGAGTTTGACGAATCGGCCGCTGCTGGTCTCGATCGGTCCGGGCAGCGAGCGGTCGGAGCAGCGGTTCGTGACCGTGGTCGGGCCGCTGTATGGAGAAACCAGTAGAGATCGGAACGACGTGCCGGGGTTCAAGTACCGATCCTCTCGTCCTTCTGAGTTTTCTGCCGTTCCAGAAGGGCCGTAGCTAACCGGAGTGTCTCCTATAGAGTCTGCGAAGCTGGTGTTGCTAGAGATTGTAGTAGCAGCAGAGACTAAGTGAACTGAGGCCACCTTGATATGATATTGCTTCAAAATGGCTTTCTGTCCACACCGTTGTGATCCGGGGAACACGTGTCGGTGGCGAAATGTGGCACGAATTTCTGAATTTAAGGGGAACTTCCTGTTTCGGGTGAGATGATGAGGTTACATGAAAGATTTAGGGATCTATTAGGTTGGCGCAGAAATAATGGCGGTGTAATAATCAGCTGCTTATCATAGTAGGTATATTAGGTGTCGCAAAATTAATCGCCGAAACGGACCGCTTACTTCAAACTGTTACAACTCAGCTTAAGCATTACTTTATTAGTCAAAGCAAAAACCACCTGAATCTATACATTTCGGCCGACCAGGTAATGAATCTAATCGTTTAAAATAACAACTGAGATCACAGGAATTAATGAATTCAGGGAGGGCACATTCAACATCGGCCAGATTAGTGAACTGTTTCTGACGCCAATGTGTTATCAAGAGCTCAGAAAAAGTGTTGAGTTGGGAAGAGGTAGGGAGAATATAGTTGGTGAGGTAGAACAGCGATACCTAACGGGGACAATTTTCGCCGAGTGATTTGTGAGGTGTGTGGTTTTGCGCTGTCCTGCCACAGGAGCGGCCCTGCTCTATTCACCACGGCCGGCCGCAATTTTTGCAAGTTCTCACA
Source organism: Heligmosomoides polygyrus polygyrus (assembly GCA_947396885.1). Taxonomy (NCBI): domain Eukaryota; kingdom Metazoa; phylum Nematoda; class Chromadorea; order Rhabditida; family Heligmosomidae; genus Heligmosomoides; species Heligmosomoides polygyrus. The sequence continues at coordinate 82,215,829 of OX377203.1, read as the reverse complement.
CATTTGGTCTAAATCGCAGTAGTAAGACTGTGCTGTGACAGCTTGACTGCTGACCAAGCTGCAAAAAGCTGTTATGGATTACACCTTTGCAACACCAGCACAAAGTGAGCATAACCTTCTTAGGGCGAAGGTCGGGTTTAGGAAAGGATGTTGGAGGAGTACCCTTACCCACGCAGACAAACCGCGTTCCTGTTATCGTAAAGGATCCATTTTTCATCTACAGTTATAATACGGCTTACAGAAGGCTTATTTTTGAAGGTTGGTGCAAGTGTCGGAACGTGCGAGACGCTGCTCGTCGGTCGGTCAGCTTATGAGGGGCCCACTTCGACATTTTCCTCACCCTGCCGATTCTCGTCAAATGTCTTGCTACCATACTATGATGTAAGATAAGGTAAGATAAGATGGAGCTAAGATCTCTGCTAACGTACGTGTATTCGTCTCCAGATATGCTCAGACGGCTCTCCTCAAAACGCTATCGTCAAGCGACCCGGTTTCCTTCTAGATCAAAATCGCCGGAAGCGAATTTTTTGAAGCAGAGCATCACCGTTCTTTCGCCAAGGCAGTTCATCTAGAGAGATTAGAGCGACATCCACATATGTTTCTTGAAAGAGCCGTTAAAAATCCCATTGAACGATATGCGTGGCTTTCCCTGAGACGGAATGATTTAGGGTAAAAACTTATTTATTTATACGTACCTCGAAGCGGAGATTAATTTTGCGACAGTCTAATAGCTAGCGCACTACGTTAAAAATCAGCAAAACAAGATGTGGACATGTATTCGAGTGTGGGATATATTCATGACACGAATAGTGTTGTGTGTGCATCAAAACAATGTGAACACATTTAGTAAAGGAGCAATCAGTAACGACTATCCATTAATAAAAGCAAATCTAACAGCAAGAGAAACAACTGAAAACGAGCATAAAAAAGAATAAGGGCACAGTGACCGGTTCGACGGACGACATTTAAGGCTACAACAGTATTATATAGAGTGCGCCATAAACATGGTCACTCAATAAAAAGCGAATTACTCAGACGGAATTGGTCGCAAAACGGCGAAACTTCATCAACAATTTAATAGTATTCTAGTCAACTAGCAAAGGAGATGTCATTAAATATGGCCTCCCTTGGCACGAATGACAGCCTTCAGACGCTTAAGGTACGACTCGGCGGCGGCACGCAGGGCTGCTTGTGGAATTTCCTTCCATGCGTTTTCCAGTGAGGATTTCAGACCATGAGTCCCTCCCTGCCTTTTAGCGCAAGCTTTTTCCTCTAGAACAGACCAAATGCAGTAGTCTACAAAATTCAAACCTGGCGAATTTGACGGCCATTGAGAAGCAGGGATGAGGTCTGGAAGGTTCCTGCGCACTACTTTTGTTGTGGGTCCGTGGTCCTGTTGCAAGACCCATTTTGAATGTTTCAAGTCCTCGCTAACCTTACTAACGCAGAGTGGCATCGGCACTCTTGGTGGATCGAATCGCCTCTGAAGACGACGATCTCGTCGAAACGTTGGGCCACGCATAAATAAAGAAGATTCACCATAATAACCTCGTTTTGGCACAATACTAACACTTGAATGTTTCAAGTGTTTTTGAGCACAGAAAGCAATTCCTTCAAAATGTCGTTGAGGTAGACATTGGTGCTGGTCTTGGCATTCATTTCATGAAAAACCAATGGTGTCCAACTGCAGCCTAAACCATCAGCGAAGCAGCGTGAGAGCTTCTATGAATGTTTCATCCCTTGCTGTGCGCATGTTCACCACTTAGAGCCACTAACCTCGTGTTGAAGCAGTTAAAAGACGGTTCTATTGAGAAAGGTTTCTTATCGGTGAAGAGTGTCGTAGAATGGTCGTTTCGCTCGAGGAGTCTTCGACATTTGTTCTTTTTGTTTCTTCTGAGCGGGTGTCAGTTCATGCAGTTTACGGAACTTGTAGGGGAATATTACAAGTTCACTGTTGCCATTTCCCTCCTTGTCGTAGGTGGTACTATGAGCTTGGACGACTTTCATATGCGGCGGCCTGCGTTTGGCTTGAACCGCTCTTTCATGATTTTTCGAGGACTACTTATGGCCATGGATAGCGGACGGTCATGTCGGGGACTATCGCCCGGAGAGTTACCACACAACAATGGAGTGTCCTCCACTACAGTTTCAACAGACGAGTGATGTTGGGAACAGAAGTCTTGCTCTTCCGAGATCCAAAATTGAACACATGACTACCATATTTGGAAAAAACTTTGAAGAAACGTGATGTGGAGATGACAAATCACTAGACACAGCCAAAATGACACGAAGAATCCGAAAAAACGATGAAATTTTACAAAAAAAGTACAAGAAATTACGCGCGAAAAAAGTGACCGATGTGATTTTAGGAATTTCCTGAAGACATTGTGGCCCAAGGGTAAAATATGTCTCTTGCGAGACTGCTCAAACGAGGAAGCTGTACTGTGAGTAAGAAAAGTAACGCTTGCAAGTCCGGCAGTGCCAAAAACATATTTTAGTAAACCACCTCAAGTGTTAGTTGCCCTCAAAGTCACAAAATTTGCGAGTTTGATGCAAATTTGAGATTTCGTAAAGAAGTAGTAGGGCGCTACGCTTCCTAGTTTATAGAACGGACAATCCAAAATTGGTATTTCTCTCACAAGGAGAGCCTCCAGACTTGCGAGTAGCTTTTACGATCCAATTTTTATAGGATGTAGGGTCCCCCGTGTGGGAAGCGCAAAACCATAGTTAGTTTTTCGGAATGCTCTTCTGTGGTCGAAAAAAGGTCTGTGAGAAGTGAGCGCGAAGTTTATCACGCCCTGCTGGCGCCCTACCGGATGTGGTCGGTTGCGCAGTGACTAGCGATATCGCCTCTCAGCCGCAATCAGTGGGTTTTATGGTTCGGCCCCAGTGTCGTCAGTTTTTGAACACACCGGGTCGCTATTATGTGCTTGCGTGATCAAAGGGATCAATTTCTACACTATTAATGCTTTTAGTCAGTAAATATAGCCCTTTTGTCATCAGAAAATCAGGAGTCATGATATAGGACAATGAAACATTCAAAACAAAAGCGCCTGCCACACCAGCAGCATCTTACAAACAGACGAAGACGAACAGCCTTCCTCTCCCTGGCAACTCCCTGACATCACCACTTCTTATTTATTGAAGGCATAAGCGGTGGGCGTAGAGAGAAGCCCTGAATGATCGTCAACATATCCAGCAACCACCCATGAGTATGCCAGACATGGGCGGAATACCGAAACGCAGAACTGCCGACAGGTGTGGCTTACAACCTACATCGAATAAACGCGTGCGATGGAATCCGGTTTGTATGGTGTTCGACGGCATTTACTTACTTTCAAGATGCAAACAAATTCCTGGTGATACAGGATTACATGGTCATGCATCCGACGGATGCACAATCGACAGAAGTAGACATCCAACTGCTGGCAGGGGTAGGTTGCACCTATCGGAATAGTCACCAGGCGAACTTTTTTCCATCGGGAACCTCTGACGGAACATTGGTGTGGTCCCTAAATCCAGCCCAGGTCTCGAGAAGGATTGTGAGCGGACCTGACGACCCAGCCACACGTTCTCTATCGAAGGGGAGCACCTGGGATTTGGTCATGATTTGCGTCTCTTCATCCTCCTCCACGCACTCGATATCGCTTAGACTGCCTCCTGGATAAGCCGTTTTAGAGCACCTCCAACTGTAATCCCTCTCCTTATAGGAGGAGTGAAATCAGTATCGAACGCTGACAGAAGTTGAGCGACGACATGAAAAAGACGTCTCTAGGTAAGTATTCTCCGCTGTCAAACCAACTCAGACACTGGGAGAGTTCACCTGCAGGTGAAAAATGGGTGAACTAACAATGTAATTGCAGGTGACCTCATTTCGACCTACAGGTGAGCGGTCGAAGACCTATAGATGATCGGTATCTAGGCGGGGATTAGAAAGGGGTTTTTGCTGAGGACGTGAAACCCGCCACGCTTTCCACGCGAACTGTTTAGATAAAGTTTAGTATCCTTAGTTTCGGTCTATCCCGACATCCGTGTTTTACATATTGCTAAGTTAAGTTGTAAGAACTCATATATGACTCATAAATTTTATTACTCAAACAGTAGCGGCAACAAACATTACACATTCAAAAGGGAAAATGAGTGTGTTAGAAGTGCATTCCAACCCTCTTCAGACGCAGTAACCGGAACCATTAATGCCCCATTTTGAGCTTTCTGAGACTCCTAAACAATAAAAAACAACCTGTTGTAATGCTCCATGTACTAGAATCATCGCAACATCAGCAATAAACTTACAGTGCTTTCTCTAAAGCACGCCACATAGACGTTTCGTGGAGCAGTTCTTCGATCATTCGCTAAGTCTGGTAGTGAATATCTTTTACATATAACATGGATTATTTCACAATAGTATATTGGCGCCCGAATCCCTTTTTCTGAATTATCAGGTTGATGTATATAAACAATAGTGCTTCCCTTCACAATTAAAGTATACTTACATATTTATGTAGGGTTCCGTGCCTTTCAACATAATCATCCAAGGTGCATCAATTAGGCTTTTCAGAACCCTCTCTGCACCTGAATATCATTTCTACAGTCTTGTTTGGTCCTCGTGTCTTTCCTAAATGGACTGAATAAGCAGTTTAAGTCAAAATACTACAGCAACCAACCTTATTACGTCCCTTTACCTCGTCCTAAAGGCTGTTCGAATAAGACCTACCGCGCCAAATGGTTCTTCAGACCTACAATTGGTTGCGCAGCTTATCACCCGAGCGGCGAAATAACCGGTAGTAGACCGCTCACTGAAATTCCGCCCCAAAATAATCCCACCCCTCCTCTCAGTTCAAGAGGTGAGAGTGAATCCTACTTCACCTATAGTTCACCTACATATCGCGTTGCGTATCATGCGAGCGGTAAGACATCGATAGTAGACCGCTCACTGAAACTCCGCCCCGAAATAGCTCCTGTAGTTCACCTGTGACGTCAAAATACGTCATTTTAACCTGCAGGTGGAAAATGGGTGAACTAACAATGTAATTGTAGGTGACCTCATTTCGACCTACAGGTGAGCGGTCGAAGACCTACAGATGACCGGTATCTAGGCGGGAATTGAAAGGGGGTTTTGCCGAGGACGTGAAACTCGCCACGCTTTCCACGCGCACTGTTTAAATAAGGTTTGGTAGCCTTAGTTTTGGTCTATCCCGACATCCAAAGAGGTGTGTGTTTTACATACTGCTATTAAGCTGTAAGAACTCATATATTACTCATGGATTTTATTACTGAAACAGTAGCGACAACAAACATATTGTAAAAATGACACATTTAAGAGAGAAAATAAGTGTGTTAGAAGTGTATTCCAACTCTCTTGAGATGCAGTAACCGGAGCCATTAATGCCCCACTAAAGTTCGCATTTTGAGCTTTCTGATACTCCTAAACAATAAAATCCAGCCTGTTGTCATACTCCATATATTAACACCATCGCAACATCAGAAATAAACTTACAGTGCTTTCTTTAAAGCATGCCACGTAGATGTTTCGTAGAGCAGTTTTTCGATCATTCGCCAAGTCTGGTGGTGAATATCTTATACATATAAATTGGGGTTCATATCCAGCTAAGGTGCACCAATTAGGGTTTGCAAAGCAATATTTCGATATTCACATACTTCTCCTGTGAACACAAGTAATCTAAAAATTGACTGGATAAATTTGAAAAATTGTACATTCGAACGCAACAAGCTGATAAACTTTAAAAAGTATAAGTTTCACTAACCCGGCACGAGATACCCACCGTTCTATGGGAGGGGACTTCGGTGGGTTCACCTAACGAGAGATCGTGGTTTTGAACATTTCATAAAATATTTTACTATTCTCGGGGGCTTCTTTTCCGCATCTGAACATCATTTCAAAGTCTTGTTTTGTCCTAATGCTCTTCCTAAATGGAGTGGATAAACTGTTCAAGTCAAAAAAAACTACAACAACCAACCGGACTATGCCTATGTACTTCGTCTTACTGACCGTGCAAATGAGACCTACCGCGCTACATAAGCCCTGCAGACCTACATTTGCATGCGCATCGTATCACGCGAGCGGTCTACCTCTCCGCTCAGTTCCCGAGGTGGGAATGAATCTTACTTTACCTATAGTTCACCTACATATCGCGTTACGTATCGGGCTAGCGGTGAAACAACCGGTAGTAGACCGCTCACTGAAACTCCGCCCCAAAATAGCTCCTACAGGTCAACTGTGACGTCAAAATACGTCATTTTCACCTGCAGGTGAACTCTCCCAGTGTCTGAGAAATTCATGACCTATCCCGTGAAGTGTATGTGTTTGTGTGCATTTACGACGTCATTGCCGATAAGATACATTGCAAATACGATCTATTGAGAGGTAACTCAAATGAAGGCACAAAAAGGCTAATTTGCTCACCACATTAAAGAAGTAAAAGTGGTGGGGTAGTTTGAGTATACAATACTTTTAACTAACTGAAAGGTGCAGAGTCTTCCTATATAAGTCTTTTCCCGATCAAACATAGACTTAAGAACCCTTCCGACAAACTCATTTTCGAGGTTCACCCTGAATTGTGACTCCTCGAGGATGCTCTGCAATTTAGAACCGTGACACCTGTTTTTCTTTTGGAGAAAAATATAGAGCAGATCAAGAACGAGGCATGGCAGAATACTATACTGGCAGAATACTACTATACTACTATCTGGGTCGTAGATTAATACGCCAAATAAATCTTTATTCCAAATATACATACACTCAAATAAGAACAAATACCCTTACAAATATTGGCTTCGAATTCCTTGAGACTAGAAAATATTATTGTATTAACCTTGAGATCATTTGACCGGTTTAGAGGCGGATTTCATGCTGAGGCTAAAAATTCTCCTTGATCAGTAGTTGAATGCACGCCGAGAGCTGCTCGTACGTGATGCTGGAGACTTTTTGATCTGAAAAATTCATGATGAATCGGTTGAACGGCGACGATCGATTTCGCACCAATCAATCTTAGCGATTCTCTGAGCGAGGCGTGTGCAAATTATTTGGCAAAAAAATGCCCAGTTTCACTACAAATTGTCCATCTTTGAAATTAAACTGTTCACTTTTCAAACCAAATTGGACACTTTTCGAGCCGAATTGGATGCTGTTCTAAGCAAGTTTGACGCTTTTGGAATCAAACTGAACATCTTCAAAATCAAAACGAGATTCTTCCACAATAAAATAGACCCTCCAATAAAGTAGGTAAAAAGTTTTTGACCAGGCAAGATTCACTATGACTCTCTTTGAAGCATTTAAACTAATCTGCTCCAATGAGTGAAACAACTGCTCGAAGGTTTACAAAACTTTCACCTTTGAGGAAAATTCTGTTTTAAAGCTTAATATAGAGTCAGAAAGGCAGCAATTATTTTAGGGTGTTAAAGGAGGAGATGAAGAAGAAGGGACGCCATGCATTCGTCGAGCTCGTTGCGGTTTTCATTTGATTGAAATTGTAAATGCTGCCTGTTCTGTGTGTGTTCTCTACAATTGCTTCTGTTGTACCGCACATTAGTGTTTACCTTTCAATGTACTAGAAATGCTTTTGCTACACATCAAAATAGATATTGATCCATTTGTGATGAAAACAGAAATTTTACAAAGTTTCGAGCACTTCATTCACCTTCTCGGGGCAGATGAGTTATACATTTCCCAAGACAGTTATAGCAAACTTCCCTAAGGCCACAATTTCTTGTAACGCTCTAGAACGTCTGCTTTAATCAGGGAGCCATAGGCTTTGAATTAGACGATTTACGACATTTTGGTTCAGAATCCAGTGGTTTCTGCTTCAGTTTTAGTGAGTGTTTGCCCTTATTTCATAACTACAACCGCCTTAGTTCTCATCATTGTCTTCATTTCTGTGTTGTTATTGTTCGATGTTTTTCACTCAGAATTTCATCTCCACGTTGAATGAATCTAGAATCTAGAATCTAGGCGTTCAGACTGTTTCAGAAGTTTGCCTTGAAAAGCTGCTGATTTGACGTGAAAATTCTACACAAGCCATCATTCGCTGAACTTCAGATAGTCCACTGGAAAGCCCCCAAGCTGCCTAACCGGTAGTGTATCCGAGCATGTGAATGTCGGCCAACACAGGTCGGAAGTCCGAATAGCCCAGATCCAAGTCGATCTCCTCGTGTGCTTCGGTCGACAGCTGAAAACATCAGTAGTAGTGAAAGACCTGCGCGGCTTCTATTGAAGTCTCACCTTCCTCAGGTGCTTCTTGATCAGCTCGGCTGAACTGGACGTATTGAACAGTCGGCGACGGAACTGCTCTACTACGCGGCGCTTGTGGTTGGTCGACTCGGGTGGGCCTCAAATGGCAGATGTACTTAATTTTTTTGTTTTCAAAAGGAAATAAAATAACCAGAGGCGTTCCTGTAGGACGATTAACCATCGATGACTGCTTTGGTGATAATGAAGTATATGGGGCGTGTAGCGTAGTTGGAGAAAGTGCCGGCTGTCGCATGCGCCGAATAGCAGGTTCTTCTTTCGACTTTCCCACCCAGGCCAACCAAGCCTTCCATCCCTTCTGGGTGGGTGAATTCGCACAAGACTTGTCTGGGAAGGATGAAGCGCTGACTTGTACATCGGCTGGCCACCGCAAGTCATTATATGGCAAATGCGCATTCACATCGTCTCCACGAAATCTCGTAGAATGCGTGGCGCATCCGAAATAGGATTGAGTAACGCCGTCTTTTATGCTTTACCCTTTAATTCAATGCTATTTCTATGGCGGAAGTTTGAAACGTATTTTCCAACATCCCATAATAAACTCTCATCCAAGGCGCTGGTTCCACTGCTGCTGAAATTCCGCTCACCTACCGGAGATATTTCAGTGTGGACTATAGTTGCCCTTCCAGCTCACCGCTGTGAGTGTCGAGTGCGTTTGTTCGTCATCTTTGTTCCACATTCACCACATAGGCCTATGTAATAATTCGGCGACGCTCTTGTCGGCGAAGTATTACGTAGGCCATAGTGAACGTCATAGATCAGTCGGAGGTGGGGCTGGCTGTCCTATTCATGGTTCAAAGCCTCCTTCCTTCCCTCCAGAGTCGGTGTATTGGTAACAGACTTTCAGGGAAGATACAACACCGACTTGCTCATCGTTTGGTCACCGCAATGCATTACACATGCTTCACGATATCCAGGAGAAGCAGAATGCGTGGCGTATCCCGCAAAGTGATTGGCAAACGCCAGCCTTTATCCTTCAACTACCATGCATCTTCAGCTATCAAATAAAGTATCGTTCATCTGCACTGCACGTTTTCTGTTCAAACTGGGTTTTCCCTATCCTACTGCTAGATCTACAAACTTAAGCGCCCCAGAGAGTGGACCCATCAAGCAGAGGATATAGGTGGAGATACCGTAAGCGAATCGTACCCACTACCCGCATTGGGTATCGAATACGATTCATATTCATGAAAGGAATAAAGGGTATGGTAGAACTACGACTCTCGCGGGAACAGCTGATCTCACTGGGGCGCCATTTCGTCAATGGGGAGCGGAGTCCCCAAGGGTATGCGGATCGTCGAGTATTCTCAATCCACCGATATACCCACGATGTCGCGTGGAAGGTTTATCATGAATGTCCCATCGTGGGTACGTCTACCCCTATGCCCCCGCATACCCACGGGTATAAGCGTTGATGAATGCGGTGCCAGCTTAGTATGTATTTGCATGTCACACACCACACTTATCGACATGCCATTACAATTCCACTGCCTGGTTAATCGTCGCACAGGAACCTAGAATTAAAGAGGCGTACTCAAATCGCTGATCATTACGATCTTGTGGATCTGCGACAGGATGTCAAGCAGTGGATCGCTAATCGGTCGCAGTGCAGCCGATCTGAAAAGCGGCAACTATTACGACGCCTTCTTATTGCTGCTGCATATGATGCAACTCACCGTACAGTAAGCCCTTCGGCAGCCTTGCGCTTGTCGATCGAGCCGGAGGAGTTGGCTCTGCGATGATCGGTTTCGGCAATCGTCACTCGACGGCCCTGAATGGAGCTGTTGCGAGATCTGCTCGCTAAGAACGTGTCCCGTTAGCAGCTCACCCGTCCCGAGCCTCCGCTTCCAGAGATCTTCGGCAGAAAGCACGACGAGCTCGACGGCAGGTTTCGGCTGACTTGACCGGCAGACAACGATTTGATGGCTGGAATGTTAAAGATTATTCCAAGCGACTGTTGGAGCTGCTACAGATATACAGGGTGTTTCAAAAAGTGAAAGCACTGTTTGAAAGGTGATAACGTTGCTGCCGGTAAAGGCAGTGAAGGACTTAAGACCTCGTGTGAAAGAGCAAGAAAATGTGAAAACTTCTGACATATGAGCGATGGGAATTGCGCTACGCACTCGTCTGAATTCCTGCATTTTACACTCGACTGGCTGTGTTTAGCCTGAAAACTTGTGAAAATGTCTCCCTGAAGAGGCTGTTTCGGTTGATTTGCGCTTCCTTTAACGTTTAAAACTTAAAGGCACACTACAGCTTGCGGCAAAATGCGGGTGCCTTAAAAATGAATTGGATCTATCCTAGTCCGGGGGGCCACATAACTAAAAGGTATTATATGTAACAAATCCACCTGAGACTTACCGTGCGGCTCCTACAGACAACATGGGACCTAAACAAGAAAAGAAAGTGAAGAAAAAAAACGAAAAAATTACATAAGCAGGCAAAATTGTGTGCCCTCCTCACCATGTTAAATACTGGTTATAACATGTCACGCGGCGGTGGCACGCGGCATGCGGCTTCATGCGCCCTCCCCATCATGTTAGATCCTTGTTATAACATGTCAGCCGGGGGATAGCATGCGGCATGCCTCCATTCCGCCGCTCTTTGTCCGCCGACACGGTTGTAAACCGTGGCAATTTTTTATTTTTTTTTCGTTTGTCCGCTCGTTTTCGGTTTATTTTAGGTTGCAGCTTGTTCGCTAGGAGCCGCTCGGTAAGTTTCAATTCATTTTGTAACATAATTTCTAGTTATGTGGCCCCCCCCCGGACTAGGATAGATCCAACGAATTTACTGTTTGAAAGGTTCTAGCACTGTTGCCAGTAAAGCTTTTAGAGACGTTCTGGACTCGTATGAAAGAAAAGGATAACCAAAATTTTGTGCCGCTCAAATACTCGGTATTGCGCCATGCACCACTACATTTCAGACTCAATTGATTGCGTATGGGCTGAATGCTTGCCACAAGCTTGTTACTAACTGACCTGGTTAACCTGTGCTGTGATTCTTTTAACGTCTAGAACTTGACAAAGAACTACAACTTACAGGCAGGAAGAAACTTCTACTTCGAATGGAAAAATGATCAATAAATAAAGTAAAAAACCATGCATGCGGTTCCTCGCAATCAATCGAGTGTGAAATGTAAAGTTTCAGACGGGTGCATGGCAGGTACAATCTTCAGCATTTGCACACATTTGTTAGCCCTTGCTTCCATAGGAGTCTCAAACATCTTGAAGAGCTCATTAGTAGCAATTTTAGAATCTTTCCAACAGCACCTGCATTTTTTTATTTTGTCGCGAGCTCTACTGTGTTTTTAAAAATTAAAACATTGAAAAGAGTACAAGTTAATCGATACGACCACTTCACAGAAAAATTATGACAAGAATTCAAGGGAGACGCAATCAATCTGGTGTAACATTCTAGAATTCAGACGGGTGCGTGGCGCAACCCAACGTCAGAAAATTTCTATATTCTCTTGCGCTTTCATAAGAACTCGTAACTCCTTCAGTACCTTTTCTGGCAATAAACCATCACTGTTCAAACAATGTATGCATTTTTTTAAGGACATCCATTACAATATTCAATTTTTATTTTCATTTTTTTATTTTCACCTTTTCAAATTGGACAATCTTCTAAACGAGCCCAGCACTTTTGAAGTCAGACTAAATATTCCTTCCAAATCAGCGCGCTCTTTCCAAATTGACGAAAAATAACTGTTTGGATAGAGCTTGTCTTAAAGAGCAGAAAGGCGACCATTTTTCAGTGTCAAAAGAAAGGTTTGCGGCATGTCCTCGTCCAAGACGTCGTGATTTTTAATTTATTGTTAGCAAAGTTTCTGCTTGCGTAGAATTGCGCAACTGTAAACGATCAACGGAAACAATTGTAAAGAACACACATATTCTCAGTTTAATCACCTTAAAACAGATTTCAATTTAAGCTCATTTTTCCCCAAAAATAAAAATTTCATAAAATTATAACACTCACTCGGGCGGATGCATTGAAAGAATTCAATGAAAGCTATGCCAAATTTTCCTTGAACAAAAAATTATTCTAACCATCTTGGAGAGTGTAATTTAACCTATGGGAAGTGCCTTTTCATCCAAGGTCAACCGAGAAGGGAACTGCCTCTAGACATCATTTTCACTTGAAACTGACCACATTTCGAATCAAATTGTACACTTTTCAAACCAAATTGGGGACTTTGCTAGGCAAGCTTGACAATCTTGACATCAAACTGAATATCAAATCCAAACATTCAGATCAAAAACGAGATTGCTCCACATTAAACTAGAGGCGAAAGGGATAAAAAATTTGGGTTATAAGATGGTTAACGCTCCAAGAAGTTGAGATCATTTGAAGTTAGAAGACGAAAAGGTTTAGAAACTCTCGTACCAACTTAGAAGACAACTTGGTTTAAATCGATAGTTCCTATTGTACTTTAGTCTCTTCTACACAACATTGTACCATAACCATAATGCCATACGTGGCTAGTACTCACTTTTGGGTTTGTCAATGCTGTTATTAACCAGCGGCAGCAGTTGTTTAGTGACATCACGCGGGGCGGCTGCCTTCCGGCGGGCCAGCATTCCCATCGACGAATTCGATGAAGAGTCCAGCGACGTAGCCTCTCTGAATGTTTAGCTGTTGCCCTCAGCGGGAGCCATAGTCATCTGCTAAAGCTTTGTTCAGCTTTTTCAGCAAGAGTACCTGATCAGTAAGGCTAAATAGAGCCACGAAAACTCCCACGTACATTTTCTGATTGGTCTTCGTGGACTCCTTCGATGTCTTCGCCTTGGAAACATGCATTCGGAAGACGTCATCCAGACAGAGCAGCATTTGTGAAGCAGCGAGACGTGCCACTTCCAGTATATCTGGCCTGTCGCTGGCCGAAACGGTGAGACAGGAGGAGATCAGCTTCGACAAGTCTCTGCAACAGATTCCGATTTCTTAGAGAGCACAAGATCAAGCAAGCTGGGAGAATGATACTCAATAACGATTCCCAGTCGCTCCATAGAAAGGTAGCCTTAAATTAGGCAAGTATCCCCGAGGTAGGAAAGGGCTACATGTTAAGTAATAACCAGGGAAGGGTCTCTCAGGCCTATGTCTGAAAGGGGAAAATTGATAGTACTGCAGGAATCTCCACCCTTAATATGGTAGAAAAACATGTTTCGTTTTTGCCGAGTCCTTGAACCCGAGGAGCTACGGGTCCTCGAAATTGGGGGTACAGGATTGCACCGTCAGCGCATACGTGCGCGCGCTGATGTGTGAGACGTGGCAAAGGCTGTGCGACAAGCGAGCGAGTAGGTGGCTCAGCAGGGTAAAACACGGTACAGTGGTACTACGCTGCTTCTCAGGTGGTAGGTCAAATGTTCGATTCCCGTGCTACGCACCATTTTTGCATTTTTTTCATGACCGCTGTGTCTTTTACCAGTTTGCTTCCTACACATTTCCTAGACATTTATTTCACTGTTAATTGTTAAATAAGGGTCAGATTCGTGATCAGCGCCCCAAATAACCCTCCTGGAAGAAGTTCGGACGAAAAATTTTTTTCGAACTCGCCACGTTCCATACAAAAATGCAAAAATAGTACATAGCACGAGAGTCAAACACCTGGCCTAGCACATGAGAAGGAGCGTTGAACCCTGCTGAGCCACAGATCCGTTTGCCGCAGAGCCTTTCCCCACGTCCCATACATCAGCGCGCACGTTTGCACATGGGCACGCGCTGACAGTGCAACCCTGCACCCAACTTCGAGGGCCCGTAGTTCTTTAGGTTTAAAGACTCTCAAAAAACGAAACATGTTGTTCTACTATATGAAGGGCGGAGATGCTCGCAGTATTATCCATTTCCCCGTTCAGACATACGCCTGAGACCCTTCCCTGGTAAGTATCCTGTGTTAGGGAGTGTTTAGTGTTCACGCTACGCGAGACGCGATGTAACGATATCTCTGAGAACGTACTTGCTCCTGTCGGGAGGTATCGGCTCGTATCTACCCTCGACAATCTGCGTCGCCAGCGCGAGCATGTTCTGCGAATAGAATGGCGGATGAAGCATGGTCATCTCATAGACACAGCATCCGAACGACCACACGTCGGCCTTCTCGCCGTAGCCCATGTTCTGCACGATTTCCGGGCTAAACAGACAGTAGTGAAGAAGTCGATGATAAAGCAGATCGAGGACGAATGAATGTGTTCCAGGTTGTGCCATATATCATAGTCAATTGAAGCATTTGATTTGACGCTGTCGGCTCACATAACGCTTCGCTGAATCTCGTAATGAGAATTTCCTTGCATTCCCTCGCCAGCACCCATACAAAAGAATGGTTTTCGGCCTTCGAGTTCTGCGCCACATGCCCCCGAGTTAGTCGAAGCTATCGAAAGGAACAAATAAATAAAACGAATGCTGCACATGTGACGAGACGGAGCCAGTGCGCATGCCCAACATACAGGGGTGTCGGTGGTACAATGATGAGAGGAGCTCTCTGCAGTTTCACGAAAAGTTCGCTTTAACTCCATGCCCGAGACAACTACATCAGCTACATATTATTTTGAGACCCAGGATTCGTCAAATTTCGAGGACAAAGTCAAGCACGGGCTCGTCTATTAGATTGAACTGCGAAAACGATATCAGACAGTAACATGCTGTCTGGCGCGCCCGGAAAGGCCTCCGCACACTTGCGGCAACACAGTCTAATACCCTCAACCATAGAGCAGGGACGCAGACCTCGCTGCTGGCGGCAAAGGGCCGCAGCCGTACAATTTTGCGGCAAGCGGGTGGCGGCGGCACCGCAATTGCGGCAGCGGCAATATTAATTCACATCATTTTTACCACCGCCGCTTATTCCCCGCCGATTTGCTGGCGGCAGAGACTATCTGAACTCTAGACTTTCGCGGCAGGAAACGGTCAGAAGCGCGGACAGAAGTCGGGAAAGCGAATAGCAGCAGTAGGTCCGACTAGAAAAGCAGTACCTTACCACTCCGTGCCTCTGCCGCGTGCCGCCAGCAAGACTGCGGGAGCGGCGTGACTCATCGTTTTTGCCGCCCGCGGCTCGCCGCAAAAGTGTGGGGTCCTTAAAAGGCGCCTAAAGGCTTTTGCGGCAAGCGGCGGGCGACAAAAGTCGCGTACCGCGCTGCTCACGGACACTCGAGTCTTGCGGCGGCAAGCGGCAAAGGCATTGTGCTCTTTTTAGTATGGACGTACTGCTGATATTGGTTTTTCCGCCTTCTGTCTGCGTTCTAACCGATCCCTGCCGCGGTCGGCTGGAGCGTAGATAGGACGCTGCGGCAGCAAATCAGCGGCGGCTGTAAATCATTGTTGCCGCCGCCGTCGCCCCAAATCTTGCCGCAATAAGGTACGAAGGCATTGAGCTTCATTTTATCCCAAATCTTATTCTCCCTCTTCAAGAGACCTTTAATCTAAAAAATCAAGAAAAAATCAACTCCCAACAGATGTCGTCAAACTAACCAACTGTATATGATCGTTCCAGCCGCTGACTTTAGGTAGTCACTTCCCCTTTTCTTCGCGAGACCAAAATCGGCTGAAATAAGAGAAGACAGTAATAAGGGCAATTTGCCACGTTAAAAGAGATTGTCACACAGCATTTGTAGAACGTTTAAGAGAGAATTTTAGGAATGTTGTCAGACTAATGGCAAGCAACGAACAAAGAACGGCATTAATCAGTCCGCCGCGCCAAAATAAGCCAGTGCTAAATATCAGAAGTTAAAGACGTCAGCCGACTCACTGATCACTACTCTGTCGTTCTCGGCTATCATGATGTTGTTCGGCTTGAGATCTCTGTGAACGATTTGCTTGTCCTTGTGAAGGTAACGCAATGCCAACACCATCTGAAAACGGCAGAAATTTTGTAGAGTTAACACAACATACTACTCAAGCTCATATCAGAGAGTTCATAACACTGCGTTTAGTGTCAGTGGATACCTTTGCGGCGACTAGCGCATCCTCATTACACTGGATGGTGAGTGAGATTAGCCAAAAAACATTTCGGCACCCAGCTCTTCCCACTATATCGAGTTTCAAATGCTCAAAGAAAGGGTATGCTTCGTAACCCTTCAGTAGGTTAATTTGTGAAAAGAGTAGAATTAAAGGTTAGAAACTGCAGAAGCAAGGGATGTAAGCAGAGATGTGCGCAATTCCCGTTTCCGTGTTTCGTATTCCTTTTTTGAGCTCTCCCGTTCCGTCTCCGTCCCGCAGATAATTCCGCACATCCTTGAGGCGGGATTTGCGACTGGCAAGGTAATGGGTTAATGGTAACGGATAAGTTTGCTATCATAGGACAGTGGGCAGGGTTAGTATTTGTGATATATAATTCGATGAATGGTATACAGAGCGCCTCAAAAAACGTATACACAGTTTGAAATGTGATATCTTTGCTCCCAGTAAAAGTACGGAAGAAGTTAAGGGCTCATTCGAAAGCCTAATAAAATAGAAATTTTATGAAATATTAGCGGTATGTATTGCTCGTCTGAAATTTTGCGTCTTACATTCGGTTGTGTTTCACTTGAACACTTGTTGTAATTTCTTCACAAAGTGGCCTATCGATTGATTGTGCTTCTTTTAAAATAAAAACTTAAAAACACACTACTCCTTGCGCAAAATGCAGGGTGTCCCAAAAATGGGCGCGTATAGCGCAATCGGAGGAGGTGTCGGCTGTCGCGTTCACCCAATAGCAGGTTCTTGGTTCGGATTTTCTGACCAGGCCAGCCGAACCTTGCACCCGTCCGGAGTCGCTGAATTTGTACTAGACTTGTCTGGAAAGGATAAAGCACTGAGTTGTTCATCGGCTGGCCACCGCAGGTCGTTGTATGACCAAATACGCATACAAATCGCCTCCATAACATAGAAGAGGAATGCGTGGCGCATCCCAAAAGGGATTGAGTGACGCTGTCCTCTGCTCTTTTTCTTATTGAGTCTGCAGTTTAACCTTCTCAAAGTTCATTTCAATTTGGAAGAGTTCGCTCCGATTTCGAAAGTCTTAATGTTAGCTTAGAAAAGTGAAAAGTGTTCGATATGAAAATGGTACAAAATAGAATTAAAACGAAGACGGTATAGGTCTCGCCCAGAATCTCCTGGTCTTCTTTGTTAGAAGCGTAGTGTATGGCATGTTCCCAAGCATTAGAGACTGGGAAGATAGATACTTGCCTTCGTTTCACATAACAACATGGACAAAGCGTTTGCATAGCCAAGTCCCATCTTCGTTGTAGCCATCGATGGGGACTGACGCCCTCCCGATAACTACCATAGCCACATAAGGGCTCCTGATCCAGTGCTTACCTGAATCACCATGTTCCATATGCGGTCCTCGGAAAAGGTTTGTCGCTTCTCTTTCACGGATGTGATGTGCTCCTTCAGCGAAGCGCCTTCAATCAGATCCATCAGTATGTACAGCCGGTGGTTCTCGACGAAGATCCGTCGATATCGTACGATGTTCGGATGTCGCAGCTGCAACAAGGCGATGCGATGCATCTCTTCAGATGTCTACGGGACTGTAGCAAATGTATCGTGGAGGATGCCCACCTGTTGCTTAATGATCTTCACCTCGTTGATGACGTCACCGACGCTCTTGTCATCCTCGACATTCAGCTGTATCATGAAGATCTGCAAAGAATAAGGACATTTTAAGACAAAGCTCATCTTTACAAATGAATTAAAGAAGAAAAGGCAAGGAACTGGTTCATTAAATAAAAATGAAAGGATAAATTATGGCGGTACTCAATCCCTTTTGGGTGGGATGCGCCACGCATTCTACTTCTACGAGATGTCGTGGAGGCCAATCATATTTCAAACATTCAATAAAAAAACAACAGTAAACGTTTAGACGTGAGAAAAATAGGCCACCTTTTTCAACTATTCATTGTAGAACACGGGGAGCGGGTAGTACAGTCAGAGGAGATGCCGGGAATCTATCATAGTTTGGGGGGGGGGGGAGTGGGACACATAACTAAAAAATTATGCAATAAATTAACTTGGAACGCAACGAGCCGCCTCAAGAAGACAAAATAGTACCCAAAAAACAGTAAACAAAGGAAAAAACAAAAAAACAATCAAACAAATCACCGCGGTTGTAAAGACGTCCCTGCAGGCAAGGCACATAGCTTTAGCGCCGCAGTGAATTTTTTGGTTTTCGATGTTTTTTGTTATTTTTTAAATGAATTTTGTGTTCACTAAAGCCCGTTTTATGAATCCCAACTCAATTTGTTGCATGTTTTTTTTTAGTTATGTATCCCCCTCCCCCTCGACTAGGATAGATCCGATGCCGGCTTCCTGGAACGAAGGTTTTCGGTTGGAATCCGCCCAGGCCAAACAAGCTTTCGAACCCTTCGACGTCGGTTAATTGCCACCACAATTATCTGGAAACCATAAAACATTCACGTGTTCACCAGCCAGCCACCGAACCATTGTTAAGACTAAATGCACATTCAAATTGTCTCAAGAATAAAGCGCAGAATTCAAATGCATGACGCATTCCAAACGTGGACTGATTAACGGGCTATGCACTTTGTCTATAGTTTGATTTTACAGATGTAGAACAAGAAAGTTCAAGCTATCATACTCCCAACTAGAGGTTTTGAACTACGACTGTTAAATTTAAAGAAAATTAATGAAAAATTTTCGCTAACCTTCCGGTAAGTCGTTAGATATCGCTTAAATACTATTGACAGCGCACTATTGTTTTAGATGGAAAATTGATTCATGTGTTTTATAAACGAATACGTCAAACTGAACAGTATAAAAGGAAACTCAGGGTATTTGAAATGAAAGTAACCATGAGCTCCTTACAAACGAAAACAATCGTCTTCAAAATTAAACTTGGCTTTCTATGGAAAGGTCGAGATTCGTTCACGAGCTGAATGATTAAGCATACGCTTATTTAACTTTTTAAATTCTCTTGTTCTAAAACGTGGATGCAGTACTTGAATTAATAAATGATGTGATTTTAGCTAGGATGTGGCTCTGGCCATGTTTTGAAGAGCGCAAACCAGCAGTTTTCAGTGCGTCTTTAAAAAAAGATGTACAATACCATGCACATACCCGCCTTGCGCGGAGCGACCTTCATTTTGTCTGAGAGTGAAATTTCTGTTTTAACGAAAACGCGTATTACTTAACGGTAAAACAGAAGCGATTGTAAAAAAGACACTTCTTCACATCGTATCAGCATTTGCATCAGCAAAGAAATGAAAACCGCAAACGAGAGCGGGGAACTATCTTTTCTTGGAAAACATCAACAAAAATCGCTACTTCCCAGCGCTTTAAAATTTGTTTGAACAATTGTTTTCTATTAAAAACAAAAATGAAACTACATTTCCCCGCGTTTTGACCTTCTATGTAGCGTCGCGTTTCGAGTGCAATCGAATCCAAGACGCTGTAGTCGTGGAGCCACAAAGAATAAGGATAAACGAAGACGTTAATCAATGCTCCTGGGTTGAGCCACG
The DNA here is from genome assembly GCA_947396885.1 of Heligmosomoides polygyrus polygyrus. Lineage (NCBI taxonomy): Eukaryota > Metazoa > Nematoda > Chromadorea > Rhabditida > Heligmosomidae > Heligmosomoides > Heligmosomoides polygyrus. The sequence continues at coordinate 82,196,119 of OX377203.1, read as the reverse complement.
CATTTTACTTCCGCGGGGTGTGTTGGAGGAAATTCGAATGCATATTTGGCCTTGGACGCGTGCAACGCAGTCGGAGGAGGTGCCGGATCTCGCGTGCGCGCGACTCCAAGTTCTTGGTTTCGTGCCCAGGTCAACTAAGCCTTCCATCCTTCCGGAGTCGGTGAATCGATAACAGGCTTGTCTGAAAAGGGCATAGCGCTGGCTTGTTCATCAGCTGGACACCGCAACTCGTTGTATGACAAAATACGCATTCAACTCGCCTCCACGACATCCTCTAAGAGTAGAATGCGTGGCGCATCCCAAAAGGATGGAGTAACGCTGTCCCTTATCCTTATCCTTATTTAGCTTAAACTATAACTTGAGGGCAACGGCTGGAAAAGGCAGTGTTATCCCTTCCCAGACAAGTATGGTAGCAATTCACCAACCCCAGAGGGGTTTTGGAAGACGTTGACTCGGCAGAACTCGAACCTCGGATTGATCCATGGTGCAGACGTAAGCCGCCATCTCATCTGACTGCGGTACTCTTGCCTAGTGTCAATCCCAGTGGAAGGCTGCACTTTGTTCAAGCTCCTAGACAACCACGAGTGAATCGAAAATGACCCATTTTACAACGGCGACACACTGAATTAGCATATGAAAAGGCTTTTTTGCAGCTTCCCACCTGCACTGTCCAAACTGAAGCAAATGAAATCGAACTCCTCAAACTCGTACTTATGAATCGTATCCAAAATCCTTCAGGTCTGAAACCAGTTTCTACGCTATGTAGAGTTTTCAGTTAATGCCTGCGCTAGTCTTCTCTACTCTTGAAAAGTCTACTATCAAGTGACCGATCTAATAGGGGTGTAATTAGATCTTGGACTGCACCTTCATTTCTCTTCGGATGAGAGCTTGAGATCAATCTCATTGTCCTCTGAACTAATTTGAACTAAAATTTCATTTCAAATCAAAGATCTCTCCTTGACAAGCTCGGGTGGTCGCCGACCGGTTCCCCTGGATTTGCAAATAAGCGTGCCGGTACGCGCATTTCCGACCACGTATTGAAACGCTTTCCTGAACCTGGGATCAGCAACTGTTCATAGTGTCGGAATATTAAAAGATGGAACTGGAGGCTCTGATATGTTCGTGATTTACACTAATAAAGGATAAACGAGGTAGTTACCCCAAAGCCATCTGGGATGCGCACTCTACTCCTGCGGGAGGCAGCAGTGAAATTTTGGCGGCGTATTTGGTCTCCGCACGGGTGCAAGGCTCGGTGGACCTGATGGGCCGAAATCCGAACCAAGAGCCTGGTAATCGCGTGCACGCGACGACCGGCACCTCCTTCGACTTCACTCGCCCACTGGGAAGTGTAAGTTACAGTTTACAATTCTATAAGTGGTCAACACTTTTCTCGCACTCAGTATTTCCTGCAGAGGCAAAACTTGACAGGCCTAGTATTTTTTATTTACTTTTTCGCGAAAATTGGGGCAGCTGTAGACAATGTCGTCACCAGTAGCTACGTGGGAACTGCGCCTTCATTTCTCGATTTCCAATTACCTTACTTTCCAAAAATTTCGTCACCTCTTTGAGCGCAAAATACTGCGGCGAGCCGTTCGTAGTCGCTGTACCGCTCTTGCGCACCGTGTAGACGCAGCCGAATGCACCTGCTCCGAGCTGTTCGAGCAGTTCGTACTCGCCGACCCGTCCGATCGGATCGCGCTTCTGGTTCACAGCTTCCCATGACGTTTGCAGATCCGATAGAGCTGTTGTGTCCTCAAATAAATAAATTAATAAACTAAAACAAATATTTTGAACGATGGAACTGATTCAGTCCACGTTTACTCTGCAATGAAAGCTTTCTAACACAAATCGTTAGAGTAGTCTAGGAGAATGAACATTTCACTGCAACAGCAGCGAGAAAATTTTCTCGTCCTCAAGAAGAATAGTTTAATTCCTACACAGCTGATATGTATAGCAGTTTCACCTCAAATTAGCCCATATTCCTAGCTGACTCGACGCTTTTGAATTCAGGATGTACGTTTTCCTAATTAAAACGAGCCTCCCCACAATACAACAGAGCTGCCGAAAAGGTCATAATAATTTTTAGAGCAGTATGAATACCCAAGTGATGTAGCTGACGAACCAGAAACGTTAGCCGGAATAAAGGATCTGTACTAATCTTGGTTCGTCAGCTACATCACTTGAGTATTCATACCGATCAAAATCATGCCAAGATTCAATGACAGTCGAACATGGAATTTTTAGAGCAAAATTTAGGATGACTTTCGTTGGAATTTTTTTATTCAGCTTTCCGAACCAGTGAACACACTGTTTGAAAACCTATAAAATTTGTGTTGTTTGCAGATAAGCACTGTTTATACATTGTTTTAAAGTGCAAAAACTCTGCGATGTTTCACTGCTGAAGGTGAGATTGTGTCGTGCACTCGTCCAGCACTTCTCGCGGTCTTCCTTCAATTGTTAGCTAAAATTCGATGTTAAAGTGGAAACTGTCCAAGACGGTTAGAATATTTTTTTATTTATTTATAAACAATAACAATCAAATTACTTAATAAACAATTTTAAATTATTAAAAGTTTAACAGTATTAAATAAATGTTCTTTATTTATTTAGTAATACCATTTAATAGGATTTAAAACTTTCTCAACGATTTTTCTATTCACCTGCCAAAAAATGAAAATATCGTTTGAAATTTGAAACTTTTTGTTTTTCGGGGAAAATGATAAATCAAGTTTTGTTTTAAAAACAGGAAAGCAGCAATGATTAGGTTATTGAAAGAAAAGATCGCTGCTCGCACACAACTAGATCGTGGCAATTTTTATTTGATTGAAAGCATAAATGATTCTTACATGAAACAGAGGCGATATGTGTGATTTTTCTAATTGTTATTGAGTATCATCTACATCTGCGATACTCAACTCAAACTGAATTTTTGCTACCAATCAAACGAGAATCGCGACGTACTAGAGAAGTGCATGGCACAATCTCTTCTTCTAGCACTAAAAATTGCCGAATCACTTCATTTTAAAATCTGCAACAAACTAATATTTTCCCTAAAAAATAGAATTTTTCAAACATCAAAAGCGTGTTCAGATATTGATGTATTTAAAGTTTAAAAAAGACTTCAAAAAAGGGTATAGTATTAGGTTGGTGCATAAGTTATCGGACATTTGATCCCTCCTGAAATGAAAGCGCATTTTCCCGCCAAATTTCTCACGCGTACCAACGCGTAAATGATCGATCGATAGAGAAAGGAAGAGCTACAAAGCTGTTCCTAACGTTTACTTCTGCGTTGTTAACGTCAGCAATTATGGCTAAGCAATTCATCCCAACTGAGACGCATATTCGGCACGTCATGTTATTCCTGCATCAATCTGGCCTCAATGGCAACGAATCGTATCTTCGCCTGAAGGATGTTTACAACGAGAGTGCTCCTGCTCGAAGTCCTGTGTGCCAGTGGTTCTCGAACTTTGCAGTTGGTGAATTCTCCGTTGAAGATAATGAACGAGAAGGGCGCCCGATGACACTGGATTTGGATGGCCTCCGAAGTAGAGTGGAAGCGGACCCATACCAAACCACTCGCCAACTATCAAGCGCTCTTGGTGTTAGTCACTCAACAGTCGTTCGAGGATTGAAGTCGATTGGCAAGGTGCAAAAATTGGGTCGCTGGGTACCTCACGACTTGACAAAACATGACATGGATCGCAGAGCCGATGCCGCTCTGTCTCTCCTTACCCTCAGACGTACCCACGGATGGCTGGACAACCTTGTCACCGGGGATGAGAAGTGGATACCCTACTCTAATTATCACCGGCGTGCACAGTGGGTTGACGCAACTGGAGAGGCAGAGGACGTTCCGAAACCCGACCTTCACGTGAAAATGTGATGCTATGCATCTGGTGGAGCGTTCTTCTCGTAGAATACTGGGAGCTGCTGGACGAAGGGATAACAGTGACGGCAGAGGTTTACGTCAACCAAATGAGGAAGTTGAGGGCCCACCTTCAAACCACACGAGGAGAGCAAGTGAAGGTGTATTTTCAACACGACAACGCTAGACCACATATTGCTAGAGCGACGGCGGCTGAGTTGGCGGACTACGGATGGACCGTTTTTCCCCATCCACCTCACTTACCAGATCTCGCTCCTTCTGACTATCATTTGTTCTCAAGCCTTTAACGCTATTTGGACGGCCAGCAATTTAGCAACCGAGAGGATGTCAAGGAGGCACTGCTCACATTTTTCGAATCACAACCGGCCACGTTTTGGAGAAAAGGCATCCATGACTTGCCAGCACGTTGGAGAAAGAGAATTGATGTAAAAGGTGGTTACTTCAAATGATTTGGTATTGTGGTTTGTATGTTGTGCGATAATATATATTTCACACCCCAAATGTCCTAGAAATTATGCACCAACCTAATAAATTGTCCTTGAATTCAAAAAAAAAAGATATTGTAAAATTCTCTGAGAGCCTCCAGTGTAATGGGCGAGAAGCTCGTTTTAACTTGGAAAATATACCGTCTGATTTTAGAAGCGTCAAACTTACTTAGAAGAAAGTGAAGTGATCAATTGAAATTGAAAAGTGACCAATTAGATCTGAAAAGTGAAAAAGTGAAAATGTAAAAACTCGCCATGATCTTCGAATATTCGGTGACGAGTGGTCGGTACGCTGACAGGTCTTGCACGTAGTGACCAATGTCGATGAATTGCTCGAAAAACGCCGCGGGGAAGACCTTCTTGAACAGGCCACGATTCCGCTCGAGCGAGAACAAAATACGCAACACTCGGAATATGGAGCACTGAAGAGGAATTATGGAAAGGATTCAAGCGACAGAGCGGAACATTAGGTTTTAAAGCTCCACGCAATTGTTATCTCTATTTTTGAAGATATGTATATATTTACTTTAATATTTATGTATTCGAATTTTAGTTTCATTTCTTTTGTAAACTGAATTTAACTGAATTTTAATTAAAAATATCTAAATTCAGCCAAATTTTTGGAATTAAATCTAACATTTATTTGGATTTCTTTTCGATTGAAAGTCATTGTACTCTTTGTATTTGAGATTCGAGCGGAGCCATCTCATTTTCACCTTAACCTGGAGTTTTACTTATTTTACTTATTTATTCATTTTTATGTTAACAATTACGCAGAGCTAAACAAAAAAGAGGACGTAATAAAAAGATTTTTAACATTGCACAAGCCCAGAGCGTCTGATATAAAAGATACAAGTTATTAGATGGACGCCTCCTTACGATCAAAACTCTTGGCGCAAGAGCTTTGTTGCTGTTGCTGGTAGGTGAGTACTTGATAAGGAGATATCGTGGATGTTCAATTCGACCAAACAGCGTCGCTGGTGTAAGGCGTAGCATCGCTGCCCGAAAAACAGAAGGTGCGGGTTCGAGTCCCACCTGGCGCAAGAGTTTTGATTGTAACTAGACATTCATCCAATAACAATAAAAAAATGAGCCAAATACTTTGAGCTAAATAAAGAATGCACAAACACAAATAATGGATCAGACAAGCTACTACTAATATTATTACTAGTTACTATACTTGTGCTTTTTAAAAATTTTTCGAATGAACGAATAATCGAATAACCCCATTTTTTCGGTTATTCGAATTTCCGAATAATCGAATAACACCATTTTTTTAGTTATTCGAATTTCCGAATAATCGAATAACCCCATTTTTCGTTTATTCGAATTTCCGAATAATCGAATAACCCCATTTTTCGTTTATTCGAATTTCCGAATAATTGAATAACCCCATTTTTTGGTTATTCGAATTTCCGAATAATCGAATAACCCCATTTTTTGGTTATTCAAATTTCCGATTAATCGAATATTCGAAAAAATCGAATAATCGAATAAACTTTATTATAACTTAATACACCCGGTGCAAAATAGGTTCACCCCTGGTTTGCCCAATGGTAACCGAAGAACCCGCTGCCGAGGTTCAGTAATGTTACCATCGTATTCCTCACTATGGAAAACTTCTATAGAAGAATTCAGTTTATCTTATCAGTGCAGGATACCACGAACTTTAACTGAAAACATAACAAATGGAGACCTGTGCCAAATATAAGTTCGCTTCATAGAAAATCTGATTAATAACAAAAGTACCTACAAGCAAGGTAAAATTAGTACTTCGTCACATCACCTTTGTTGCAGCCATATCGAAAATTCTATTTTGCATGCTACTGATTAGGTTATCAATAACAGTTCGCTCAAAATTGGCCCATGCATGAAGTCAGATCAGAAACCGATGACTCAACGGTTCTATTTTTGTACACTGTGAGCAAGAATGTCCCACTAGCTTTCTGGTTTTCGGGTTGAGATCTGAAGAACAGCTAGGCCACTTCAAATGTAGAGTTCTGTTGGAGTTGAGCCAACCTACAGTTGACTGCGAGACGAGTATGGATGCATTATCTTGTTGGAAAATAAGGTTGTGCCTACGAAATCTTCTGAAATATCGCAAAAGGTAATCTCCGAGCAATTTCTGGTAGTCTTCACTGTTCATCCTACGCGAGACGAACTCCAAGGCAACAAGTTCGTATCCAGAAAACGCAGCCGAAACCATGAGACTTCCACCGACAAAGTAGCACCTGTAGAATACTCGCTTCTCTCTCTCCTCAAATATCTCGAATAGTGTCTGCACTAGTCGGGCCCATTAAGATTCAACTTCTTTTACACTACTGGAGAGATCTGAGAAAAGAGGTCGAGTATCCTCTAGGCGCAACTTCGAAGGTGAAAGTCTCATGGTTGGGCTGCGTTTTCTGGATGCGGACTTGTCTCGTTCGTTTCGGAAGTTCGTCTCGTGTAGGATAAACAGTGAAGACTACCAGGAACTGCTCCGAGATCACCTTTTGCCATATTTAAGGAGACTTCGTAGGCACAACCTCATTTTCCAACAAGATAATGCATCCACATACGTATCGCAGTCAACTGCAGGTTTATTTTATTTAATTTGTTTATTTATTCAATACGTTCGCGATAAGCGCAAGTGGCAGAAAAAAGTTTTACAAGAACTCAACAACATGAAGACACACCTAGAGCGAGTCAAACCAATGTCCTATGAGAAGAAAGAGCCACCTTCAGCTTACTCTTAGGTCGACTGATAGGAAGCTTCTCAGGCTCCCCTTTTGTTTCAGACGCACGCAGATCAAAGAATTTGGAGCCTACAAAGCGCGAAAAGTGGATTAACTTATAAGCCCGACAAATATCAAAGAATTTCCTGCGAGAAGCCAATGTATGAAGACCCAGGTATTTGTTCCTTATCGATGCTTTAGGTTCCATAGAGTAAAGGAACCCGCTAATGCGAATAAGAACCTTGTAGTTAGTTATTCTGTACCTTTTCCACAAGGTTTATAAGAGATTGGCTCAACTCCAATACAATTCAACTTTTGCAGTGGTCTAGTTTTCCTCCAGATCTCACCGCTGATAGAGAACTTGTGGGGCATTCTTGTACACAAAGTGTGCAAAAATGGAACCACTTACACTTAGGTTTCTGATCTGAAGAACGCCATATTTGTGTACCACAAGTTGTGTTCAAATTTTCAAGATGATGACTGGAAAAGTTGCACTTCCACTTACTGAGCTTTACACAGTTCATCATTCTACCACTAGGGGTTGTAGATCTAAAATTCATTATTCTACGGCCAAAAGTTGTGTTCGTGCCTCCTTTTTTTACTCAAAGGGCCGGTTCTGAATTCTTATGCTTACCAAAAAACATACTTTGCCATCTTCGTTTAACCATTATAAAAAGCTCGTTGGTAGTTATCTTAAGACTCGCTAATTTGCCGTTTCTTGTATTTTTGTGTTTATTACCAATGTGTTGTCTTGCTGGTGTTTATTTCGTCGCGTGTTGTCATACACGTATAAATAAATAAATAAATACTTTATGCATGAGCCAATGTTGAGGGAACTGTTATCGATAACCTAATCAGTAGTATGCAAAACAGAATTTTCGATATGGTTGCAACAAAGGTGATGTGACGAAGTACTGATCTTACTTTGTCTGTAGGGACTTTTGTGATTAATCAGGTTTTTTATGAAGGGAACTTATATTTTGCACCGGTCTCCATTCGTTAAATTTTCAACAAAAATTCGTGGTATAATGCACTGATGAGATAACCTGCTTAAAATTCTTCTATAGAGGCGTTCGATAGGGGGGAATATGACGGTAACCGCTGAGCATAGGCAGCGGATCCTTCGAGTACTAATGGACAAATCGGGGGTATCTATAATTTTGCACCGGGGTGTATTAAAAAGAACGGTGCGATTTTTGTGTTAGCCAATTTCGTTTGATACCGTTTACTCACTCCATAAGCGCATTGTGTAGGCTCAAGTAAATGTAGTAAAGTAAGTTCAACGACAACATTCGCCAGAGACAAAATAAAGGATTTGAATTCTTAAAAAAAAGCCAACAATGAAGATATTCAATATCTTCTCAGAACCGTTGACAATACTCGTTAAATGGCAAGGCATGAGAACTTTTTTCCTGCAAACAAAATCCTACAAAAAAATTCCTACAGAAATACGTGTGCAAAACATCTACGCACAAGTGCAAACCTTTGCGAAAAAAACCGTTCACTCCATTTGTTCATTTCATTATCTCACAGGAATCGTCAGCCAGTCAAATTGTAGAGTTATACGGCATTTTCAGTAGAAATTCAACGTTTTGAAACAAATTTCAACGTTCTTCTGGAACCTTCCCCGTGTAATAACGTTGAATTTGATTTGAAAAACTTTGAATTTCAACTGAAAATGGTATATAATCGTGTCAGATATGCAAACTGTAAGCTTCAGTCCCGAAGCAATCGAAGTCGCTGAACACGAATCTTAAGTTAGTTTTTGCAGTAACGATTGCCATCAAGAGATATTAATCAAGTTATCGATTTTTCGTAAATATCACTCAACAAGATCGAAACTTCAGGCCTGAGGTAATCGAGGTCACTGAACACAAATCTGAATTCATTTTTTAATTTTCCGTCGAAATTTTTGTTGTGTTGTGCAAATTCCGTAGAGTATTCAAGTGTATGACATCGATGACAGTCGTAGTCGCAGAGAACGCAAATGTGACGTTAGATTTTAAAAATATCGGCAAAGACCGGTCATACAATTGATTCGCCTCAACGAATTCCCCATAGAAAATCAATAGCTCGATCAACTTCAGCCGATAATTTCAAAAACGAACTTCAAATTTGTGTTCAGCGAGATCGACTACCCCAACGGCTGAAGCTTCCGACCGCAGTCGATCGCCATCAACTGCGGTCAGTATCGCCAATACGCCATTTCCCCACGCCAGTTGTGATGGACTGATGAAAACACGCACGCACACACACTACCTTTCTATGTATAGTAGGATATTGAATGCGTTTTCGTTACGGTGAGCTCCTCGACAGTGTGCTATCGAAAACAATCGTCACCGAAATGAACGCCGCCCACAAAAATCATCATTATGCCACATTCGAAACAACCACGTATTCGAAATTCGAATATTAATCGAATTTTCGCACCTCGAATAATCGAATTCGAATAATTATTCGAATTTTCAAACCTCGAATAATCGAATTCGAATAATTATTCGAAATTACAAACCTCGAATAATCGAATTCGAATAATTATTCGAATTTGCAAAACTCGATTAATCGAATTCGAATAATTATTCGAATTTGCTAAACTCGAATAATCGAATTCGAATAATTATTCGAATTTACGAAACTCGAATAATCAAATAATCGAAAATCGAATTCGAATAAATTATTCGAATAATTATTCGAATTCGATTATTCGAGCACAAGTATACTAGTTACTACTTCTGTGATATTCAGTTGGACACATTATTTCGAAGCCGACGACCTTTAGAAATAAATTCAAAAATTTGCAAAGCAAATCAGACGTATCTACCTAGACCTAAAATCCATGTCTACCAATTCCAAAATTTTTGTCTTTTGTAAGGAAATTTTTCATTAAAAATTCAAACAACATATTTATTTATCAAAAACACTAAACACTTAAACAGAAAAGAAATTTGTAATCTAATATTGTTTGAGAAGTGCAAAATCCTTGTGGTTTAGCTTTGACCTATAGCATATTTTTAGGTTTAGCCTGACGCGCTGTAGGCGTACTGTATGGAGAGATTGCGCCATGGTCTCGTGTTATTTTCGTTTTATTGCATTGTCTATAGGAATGACAGTGTTATTGCTATACGAAAGTGTATGAATCTAGAAACAACAAAATCAATCGTAATAGAAGAAATAGACCACCCATCTCCACTGCATACGTTGAGATAAACGCCATTTACAGTAGCAATCAAGTAAGCATTGTAAGGTTCAAGATGAATGCACGGCGCAACAATCTCTCCACATGAACCTAATTCTGTGTTCCTTGTCTTTGTGAGAACTTCACAATGAATCTAAAACGCAGTATTGGTCAAAAGAATGGAAAGTGTCTATCCTAGTCGGAGGGGTCACTACAAGAGAAGCGGAACAAACACTAGAAAGGTGCAGTGACACTAGAAAAACACAGAAATTGGTATAAATACTCATTCTTCCTTAAGACGTTCTATCCCTTTTTGCAAAAATTTGCTTAAAACAAAGGATTATTTGGTACTGTCGCGAAGGTGGGCAGCATTGGAATATGGAAACGCGCCACTCAATCATGCCAGACAATCGAATGAGCGTGCCGTTTAGAGAAGAATTGTACGGTCGACACCTGATTGGCTGGCTTGTTTGTTCGACGCTTTGCTTCGTTGTGATTGGTTGGCACGTTCGCACTTCGCGATGTAGCCTACCTTCGCGACATGTACCATTTACTTCAGCCTTGATATAGAGTGTCTATTTGGAGTCTGTTCTTTCTTGAAAAATTCCCAGTTTTTAAAATTAAAAACGTCCAGTTTAAAGTTAAAATGGCGCATTTCACATGAAAACTCTGCGATTGACCTTGCCTTCTTTACCGACAGCTAAGGGTTCCAAACCTGAGAAACCTACCTGAGTGCTCTTCCATCCGAGATTTTCGGCGAGTCGCTTGTCTTCAGCACCAAGAAGCAGAGCTTTGCCGAGAAGGTAAACGCCATTGCTATTCACCAAATGGTACTGGTTCGCATCGCACTGACAGAGTTGGGCGAGCAGCGCACATAGACCTAAAATTCGACTACATCCCATTCCAATAAAACAAACACGAATTCTTCAATCAGTCATATAAACTTTTCATGAGCTATCCGTTTTCAGATGTGAATAGAGCTTACCTGTAATCATTGCAATCCAGTCGTTGAGTGCTTTTGCTGGTGCCTTCATGTCCACGAACTCGGCCAGAATGAGCGAGACCCCTCCAAGGTGTACAATCTGAATGTGATCTACAAGATGAAAGTGAATTCTGGAGCAGAGAGAATCCGCTCCTTAACCAGTCTAGCCATGTCGCAAATGTGGACAGTATAAAGAGGTCATGTCCTCTCCAACTAGCAGACGCTTTGAATGCGCCATGATTAGATGGCGCGTTTACACTTCCTGACGCTGCACACATTTGCGACAAGCGCCCAGGCAGCATTACAGAAATGTGCATTTTGTGCGTTTGAATAATTCTATAGGTTGCTAGTGTTTACTTTGTGCCGTTCGAGGTTGTTATGGTGGACCTTTATTGCCAGGCCTAACGTTTCGACGCTTCCGTCTTCCTCAGAGGCGTTAGATCCACCAAAGGAGCCGCAGCTCTCTGTTAGTACGACCGGGCGACCGGGCGACCGGTCGTACTAACAAAAAAAAACAAAACAGAGAGCTGCGGCTCCTTTGGTGGATCTAACGCCTCTGAGGAAGACGGAAGCGTCGAAACGTTAGGCCTGGCAATAAAGGTCCACCATAACAACCTCGAACGGCACAAAGTAAACACTAACAACTATCTACAATGCCGAGGTTTTATGACGAGAGAAGCTGGAGTCTATAGGTTGCCGCAGAAGTGGTTCGCATAGCACTGGCTTCCCCTGCATCACCTGTCGTACCGTGTCATCGAGCTGCTTGATCGGGCGCCAGTAGCGTCTCCATTCGTCCCTGTCGCGTGCCAAAGTGCTCCAATGGATCCTCTTCGCTCGAGGAACACGAAGAACGCTCATCAACAATACCACCGGTATCATCTCACCGCGGGTTCACCATAGCGGCTTATGTAGAAGCCGATACAGAGAGTTTGACCTCAAATTTACCACACCGCATGTCGATGAATTGCGGTATCAGTACGTTTGGCGGTACTTCTGACCGTCACCGGCCGGTAAGGGTTGATGAATCTGCCCCCTGTTGTTCATTTCAGATCCGTGGAATTCAGTCGTGACGGCTCTTGTCCAGCGGGTGCCCACGAAGCACACTGGCCGGCCCACCTAATTATCGACGACTTGGCCCATGCGACAGCGCGTCTGATCTTCAAACGTCCCGAGGCACAGGCTTACTATTAGACAAACGACTGCGGTTGTGCCTTTAAGAACATCAAATGCACGCCAGGAGGAGACCCTAGCAATGAGTGTTTTGCCGGAATTCTAGAGATGGAAACAAGCTAATCTAAGCATTAAGCTGAGCCACATACCTCGACAGATGTTTCTTGATCCTCCGCTAGTTGTGCCAGCGACCAGGCGACGTGCCATTGAAGCCGCGAGTTCCTCACGGAAAGCAGTCTTAAAATATTCTAATCTTTCCTTGGGTCAAAATTCCGTCAACTACTTTAGTAATTCAAGTCAGATTGCTTAAGCATCAAGTGGCTGGAAACGAGGTTGACAGCTGTTATAACGATGTTTTGTTGCCACCAAAAACTCGAGCGCCAGGAGGGATTCGAACCCACACCTCTTCATGACCGGGCGGGAATGTTACATTAGTATTTCCTTGACAAGGTTTTCATCGTGGCGAATTTTTTTCGGTCTTCCTTTTTGACGCGACATGGGTGTGAAGTGTACTAGCGCGTTAGGGCGAGTGGGAAAGTAGGGATCTATTCTGAGGGCATTTCTAGGGGCACTTCAATCTGATTCTCTGACAGTGGCAACAGATTTGAAGATAATCTATTTTTGCAAAGACAACACCATGGACTAGCCTTCGAAAAGAGCTTCCTTTGCAATTTTCTAGACGAGAGAGGCCAGAATATTTAAGTTTATTTCGCTTTTTTAACTGTGCCCCTCCCTCCCCCACCGTACCCTCCGACCAGGATAGATCCCGAATTCGATTCGTCTGTAGAAGAAGATGGCGTCCATAGGTAAGACCGTGAATGAACTAGCTACCAATGAAACCGCTCGCGTCATAAACGCTAATCTATGAAGAATAAAAGGAAATCTTCACAAATCACTCCACTCTCCGCTGATGTACTGCTAACGCACAACATTAATGTACAAAATACTTTCTTGTAAGGTTTCCGTAAATACAATTTTTTTACTGACGAAGACCGTTAAAGGAAAGCTTAAAGCTTCGTGTCCCGGTTGCAAGATCACAAATAAGATCTAGATTTCCGACCTACTGGATTCTCAATGAACTCAATTCGTTGCTAAGCAACGTCGAAAGCCTTCGGAAGCTGTCTGTACAAGCATGTAAAAGCCCAACTGTTGGTTGAACTGCAGGTGATTTCAAAACGATTTCTTTGTTGACGGTTGCGTAGTTGGCATTATGATTACAATTTTTGTTTACAAAAATTGCTAGTTTTTAAATTTGAATTCTCAGTTGGCTTACACTACACTGCATCGATGCCTTGAAATAAATAAATAAATAAAAATAAATAAATGATCACCAACCCAACCAACAACGGAACACCATCGTAGATACGAATCTGCTCTCGGGCCTGTTCTTCACATGACAGAATGCGCAGCAGACTCACACAAAGTCTACAATCATGTGATGCACTCACAGTAAACGAACCACCTCTCTTTGTCGCCCTACTTCTGCGTCAGTAGATCCCCCTGTGGGATGAGCTGAAGACAGACGTCGATGGCAGTGGAAGCGCATAACTCGACCCGGCAAACGGTCGACCAGTCGGCTACTCGACCAAGGATCTGTGACGGGAGCGTGATCACATCAACAAGCACATCGGAAGCGTAGCGGAGACAACCTCAAGTGCAGCCTGCTGGATGGTCATCTCGCGACAGTTCAGATAGCGGAGCATGCACTTGGCGATCTGAGCACGCACGAATACGGTGGCCGTCTCGGCGTCGTGGATCAATTTCTGGGTCACATCTGAACGAATAGAGTCAGGGAAAAGGGAAGAAGCATTGAGAAAGGGTGGTAGACGACTCACTTAGAAGCAGCCCTGCCGTCTGTGTGTACTCGCTTTCGTAGTTGAGGAAGTTACGCGAAAGATAGTTGGCTAACTGTAATTAAGGGAAGTGAAAAATATAAAGCTACAGTTTGTTTCTCCATACAAAGTGGTTCCTTTCTCCATGCATCTCTAGTATATCTTTGTCCTTTCGGAAAAAAAAAGTCCAGTTTTCGAATTATCGACTAATATTCGACATTCCGAAATATAAAATTTCGAATAATCGAATACCATTCGATTTTAGAAATGCTCAAATGTCCTTCGAGTGAGCGAATAATAATCGTTTCCTAGATCTCGAATTTTTGATTGTCGATCATTATTCGGTTCTAGAAATGTCGAATTTTCACTGACTCATTCTGTCGCGAATGCGATGGTTCGCTCCCTTATATTCAAACTCCCGCGGGCTGCCGTATCCGCTCGGGACCCCGATGAGGCGCTCCCGAGACTCGGCCTGCCCGCGCACGCTATTGGTCGGCGGGGACCGCGGTGCGCCGCCCCCCGCCCGGCTCACTCTTTACTTCCATCGACACGTCGAGCGGCTGCGCGGGCGCGGCTCTGGGCGCCGCCATTGTGAGCCCGCTGTCAACACCATTCCGGGGATCCTCCGAGCGGAGCCTTGCCGCTCCTCGCCCTCGCAATACAGCCGGCTGCAGTACAGGGAGGACGGCGAGCCTGGAAGGGGCTCGCCTGGCCTCGGATAGCCATTACAGTCCATTCTAGCCGGAGCGGTTCCATCAATCCTATGTCCCACATTATCTGACGTCCATTTCTTGTATTCTATTGATGCGGCTGTGTGATGTCGATATATGGAATGAATCGTGGCTATATATTTGTCTACTATGTTGTACGACGAGGAAGGTGGTGAGTCCCCGGTTTATGTGTTCATGGTATTGGTTTCGTTGTGTATTTGCTATCCGGTCATGTTATGTTGGGGTTATTGTGGTCGTGTCGTAGACGGGTCCGGCGTAGACGCTGGGTAGCCCGTGGGGGTTGGGAGTGCTCATTACAGTCCGGGTATAGTCCAGTGCATCCGTACACACCCGTGACCAGCGTGTGGTGCGGGTGTGCGTCAATCCAGGCGCTGTTCAGCGCGAGAGGCTAAAAGTCACCACGCGGGGCCCCCAGTCTGCCAGGGTAGGGGGCGTGGCCTATTCACCTCATGGGTTTCCCCCGTAGGTCCCCCGGGTCTTGGGTCTCTTGGTACCTCGTAGCACCACGGGGCGAATGGGGGACCACGCTTAGCAGGGGCATGCACCCTCGCGAGCGGGGCCACCGATTCGCAACATGGTGCATCGGACGTTGGTAACCGGACCCGTTTGCCAGCTGGCCATTAAGCCAGCTGGCTGTAAAATCCGGCCCTACCACGCCCTGATGCGAGGGAGCCATGCTTTCCTCTGGGTGGCTGTAGTGTTCCCCTGGGGTCTTTTGGAAGGGTTGGGGCAAAACAAGCATTACAGCCCCCATTCAGGGCTACGGCAGCGGGTAACATCTATCGGCTGGGTGGCAGACGGCCGTTTAAACCGCTGCTGGGTTCTGCATGGGAGAAGCTTAGGCTGGTGCATGACTGGGGTGCAGCGGGAAGGGGGACCGGGCGACGCACGGGGCGTCGGCGGCAGGTGTGCTCGAGCCCGAGCTTGTCAGTACCAGGCATGGTAAGTCCTGGTCGCACCTAGGGGAGGCGCCTCATTGATCCTCTGCCATACGGGTTGGCCACCCGGTTGAGGCAGTAGGTGTTGGTGTTTGAATGGATCGCTGCCGCAGCACCAGAGTCCCCCCGCTAGTACCCTGGGTAGTGCACTAGCCATACCCCCCCCCCCCCCCCTTACACTACAGCCTGTCCCCCCCTCTTTTGCGTTGGGTTGGGTAATAATCCCCCCCCCACCGTGGCAGACGGGGACGCTGCGAGACCTCTCGCGCAATGGCAGGATTTACATGGGGTTGGCGCATCGCGCACCTACGGCACACCCCCCCCCCCCTTTTTTTAGTAGTAGTTGGGGTTAGGCAAAAAGGGGAGTCACCAGTTTCCTCGTCAACAGTACAGGTTCATTCCGTATGTCGGCATTACAGCCCCCCCCTTCTTTAGTTCCATTTTTAGTGTCACATATTCTCACCGTAGCTGTCCCATCTCTACACTTTTAAATTCGTAATAGTTCCACTTTCTGGTAGTCTCATAGCAGTAGTAGTCTTCCCACATCCGCTCCAGTCGTTGATTCCCTGGCTATCCTGAGCATTTATTCCATCATCCTCCTTAAACCTCACGCGTCGGGAAGGGTGCCCCGTAAGGGGCCCCGTAAGTCATTTAGTACGTGTTTCAGGCAAACCCGCAGTCGAGCTGTCACTATGTAAACCATCGGAGCGACCAAGGCACGGATCAGGAAGAACATCAACACGCTTAGGAAGGCCCTGGAGGAAGCAGAGCACCACATGGCAACTGCCCCGGGCGGTAGCCGAGCCAGCCCTGACGAGTCGACAGGAAGCAAGCGTGGATTCAACATCAACTACCACGCTCAATACAGCCAGAGCCTCCTTAGGAGGCTCGAGGAACGTTGGAAAGATGCGCACGCGCTGGCCGAAGGTCAGACCTCCCCGGAAGAGGAGGCCAGCGTCCTAGGGGACTTACGGTCCCACTGGGATGCCAACGCGTGCGACCAGAGTCAATACAGGACAACATCAACCGACTCCTCCTACGTCTTCTTCGTCGGCGCGGCGGGAGGCCTCTCCTAGAGAGGAAAGCAGCAAGCGAGGCCACGATCAGGAGGAGTCAGACCACGACGGCGAAGGACGTGGTAAGTCACTACAGTGGGGATACAACGCCAAAAATATGATAATCGCTCATAACAGGTTTCACCGAGTCACTCCAGTCATCTTGTCACCATTTTTAATCGTTTAGTCATTGCAGATAGGAGATAGGCTAGGCACTCCACCTACGTATTCGAAGGATGCGAAACGTGGAAGGACGAATTGAAGTCCAAGTGATCGACGATGCCGCTCCCGATCCCACACTGAGTTCCTCTTTTATGTATTTGCTTATTGTTTACGCAATACAGTTATTTGAGGTTCCACGGTGTCGAGCGGCAAGTCGACGAGCTACGAGGAGCAGTGGTACGACGATCACGCCGAGGCCGACGATCGACGTAAGCACCGGGCCCGCGAAGACGACACGCACCACGGCGACAGGAAGACGATCAGCTCTTCGGACACCAAAAGCCTAAGCCATTCTTTCTTAATTATTTGCTTACTCATTACAGTTATTTTGCAAATTGTTTTGCATAAGCTAACCTTCCAGTTAGGCATTACAGAACGGTGTTGCGTGTCTCACATCCTTGTTTCAGTAGCAGGCGCCAGTCCCAGCGAACGACGAGCGGCTCCAGAACTAGCCAATGGATGGGCCCCAGCATGGACAGGCTCAGATGGGCTGAGCGAGTGGCGGAAGTACGCCCTCGCGGCGGAACCCGCCTCACCTGTGGCGTTGTGAGTGCACGTATATTGCTTTGTAGTCATTCCAGTGTTGTTACTGTCAGTTGTTACGATCCTATTAGTTGTTCTGTTGTTAATTGTTTATTTATCTTTCGTATAGTAGCATTTAGTGTATTATTTTTGTAGTAGTAGTTACTTATATTTTACACATAGTTCAATTATGACCCTGTAGACCCCTTGTAGGTTAGAAGCCTCTAGTTGTATAGAAGTTGATCCATGAGGCATTACAGGTAGCAACTGACAAATTTGATTTTTGTTTGAATAGTTGTGACCCACGGTATAGTTAGTCAGTATAGGACGAGACCGCTCCAGCGCCCAGCGCTTTTTCTTCCTGGGCGTTCGGGTCTGGGTCGTAAGCTTCCGGATGGGTTAGCTCGTTCCACCTGTGTTGTAGCCGGCTCCCACTCAATCCAAAAGGGCCTTAAGCCCCATGCGGCAAGGCAGGATTCGGTAGAAGCCCCCGCGGGAGACCATTCTCTTTTTGTTGGCGGGAGTGTCGCGAATGCGATGGTTCGCTCCCTTATATTCAAACTCCCGCGGGCTGCCGTATCCGCTCGGGACCCCGATGAGGCGCTCCCGAGACTCGGCCTGCCCGCGCACGCTATTGGTCGGCGGGGACCGCGGTGCGCCGCCCCCCGCCCGGCTCACTCTTTACTTCCATCGACACGTCGAGCGGCTGCGCGGGCGCGGCTCTGGGCGCCGCCATTGTGAGCCCGCTGTCAACACCATTCCGGGGATCCTCCGAGCGGAGCCTTGCCGCTCCTCGCCCTCGCAATACAGCCGGCTGCAGTACAGGGAGGACGGCGAGCCTGGAAGGGGCTCGCCTGGCCTCGGATAGCCATTACAGTCCATTCTAGCCGGAGCGGTTCCATCAATCCTATGTCCCATATTATCTGACGTCCATTTCTTGTATTCTATTGATGCGGCTGTGTGATGTCGATATATGGAATGAATCGTGGCTATATATTTGTCTACTATGTTGTACGACGAGGAAGGTGGTGAGTCCCCGGTTTATGTGTTCATGGTATTGGTTTCGTTGTGTATTTGCTATCCGGTCATGTTATGTTGGGGTTATTGTGGTCGTGTCGTAGACGGGTCCGGCGTAGACGCTGGGTAGCCCGTGGGGGTTGGGAGTGCTCATTACAGTCCGGGTATAGTCCAGTGCATCCGTACACACCCGTGACCAGCGTGTGGTGCGGGTGTGCGTCAATCCAGGCGCTGTTCAGCGCGAGAGGCTAAAAGTCACCACGCGGGGCCCCCAGTCTGCCAGGGTAGGGGGCGTGGCCTATTCACCTCATGGGTTTCCCCCGTAGGTCCCCCGGGTCTTGGGTCTCTTGGTACCTCGTAGCACCACGGGGCGAATGGGGGACCACGCTTAGCAGGGGCATGCACCCTCGCGAGCGGGGCCACCGATTCGCAACACATTCGCTTACTTTGATTTCGAACTGTCGACTATTATTCGGTTTTCAAATCATCGAATAATCAAATAATTATGTAGGAACAGAGCACAACAAAGTTTCCAGTTACCGTTTCTATAAAAATATAGTAGGATAAAAAACACAAATGCAATTCAATACAAATTCAATACAATATCAAAGTTTAAGTTTAGGTGAACGTGAACTGTTTGTTTATGTGATATTACTTATGTAGTACATGACTATACTGATGTTTAATAAATAAATAATGTATAATATGTAAAATTTATTGGAATAATGAAAAACTTTAAGCTCACATATAGCGGGCCAATCAGCTAGTTCTATACTTCGTTTTCCAAAAACAACTCTACTGAAACACACCATAACCCAAAAAATCTATTATGCCATTATTTCGTAAATTTTTCATGTTTTTCGGCTTCTATTTTTTGTATATACGAAAGTCATCAAGTTTAATCTGCCAAAGTTATTTTTTTTGAAAAACTGCTTTAAAAAGTTTAATTTTATATTCTTTATCTTGTTTCAGATATCTTACGATACAATACACAAAATATTAAATAAGAATAAAAAACAATTAAAACAATACAGTCAAAATAAAAGTAAGAATAATAAAAATAATACTAAAGATACAATCATTACAATATAAAATTGTAGTGTGACGAGAGCTATAGTTTGTTTAGATGAGATTGCTTACATAATACGTAACTATACTCATGTTTGATAAATAAATAAATAAATAATACAGGTAAAATTTTAACAGAATAATGAAAGACTTTATGCTTACATATGGTGCCAGACCAGTTAATTCTATGTGTTTCGACTTTTGTTTATTTATATTTAGATCCAAATTATTTCATTAAATTTATTTACTATTGTCACGGTATAGTGGCCACCGTCCCTGTAAGCCACGCCCCTACATGGGTTGGAAGGTTGGCAGTTTCCCTAACTGCATTCATGGTATATGGTTGTTGTATATAATGTCGGCTAATAAACCCTCACGCCCATCTCAGGCAGAACCATGACACTGTTTATTATGCAAACAGGTACTGTTAAATGTTATTTTTTCTTCGAATATTTTATTACATTGTTTAGCTTACATCGTTGTTCTCATAATAGTAATAATTAAGCACCTCACCTCTTAAAAAAATCCTGAATTAATCCTAAGGTGTGGCACTTTACTCAGCCTCTTTGACGACGGCGGTAAAGTTAACCAGCTAAAGTGAACTCTATTTGACAGAGGCTACAAACCGCGCTGGGCTACAAGAGTACCAAGGCTTTGGCTATCCTGTTTCTGTTCGTTTCGCTTTTCTCGCGGCGCCTCACCCCCCCCCCACCCAACTAGGACAGTTTCTCAATCCTTAGCAACATTTAAATGTGCATATGTAAGCATATTTGCTCTTGGAAGAATGACTTTCAGTTAATATTAAATTTTAAAAAAAATAAAAAACTAGTTAATTTTAGCTTAGTATTCTCAGAAAACTTATACTCTTGTTGTTGCTGTTGTTTAACAAATTATACATTTTTATGGAATATTTGTCTGTTTCCAAGAATAACCACGTTTATTTACAGAACAAGTAGAACGAAATACACGGCAAGTACGTACCATAGAACTTTCTCGTAATTATACATCTGTGAGTGATATTGGGATTAAATTCTCTATTAAATCCGTTATTTACAGAAGCACACAAAAGTAAGAAAGAAAAGAAAGGAAGAAAAGAAGCAGAAGAGGCGCTAAGAATATAAATATTACAACAAAGAAGGTTCGCATAAAGGTAGTGGCGGAACTTACCTTTTATTATTCTTTTTAGTTTAATAAATTTGACAATCGTAATTTAAAAAGGTTCTTGTCCGTTGTTTCACTATATTTTAAATTGTAATTTATAAAGTTCTCTTACCTTACCGAAAACGTGAAAATGTTTGTAAGATGGTCGTCTGAATCAGAATTCACCATGAAGTCTGATTCGAAGCCAGCTCCAAACGTGGACAAACCTGGACATAGTTCGAGTGTTCTCCAATCGAATGGAACACATCGATGCATTGGCGATCACGGAACAACACCCTCGCCACTCGAAGCAGAGCCGAGACCGATT